>PVJL010002362.1:90592-160049 GCA_004026885.1 Lyroderma lyra | reverse complement strand
AGAGGGGACAGGAGAAGGAGTGAAGGCAGAGCCAAGGGCTGGGAGAGAGCCAGCGGTGGGTGGACAAACACAGGCCAAGCGACTTCCAATCACTGCTGAGAACAGACAAACAAGCACCACTCACTGAAAAGTAATGAAATATGAATGGACAGTAATCCGGGTAGTTCTGTGGGAAGACACAGTATAGGTAAGTCACCTGTGTGAGGCATCTTAGTCATTACAGAGCAGGGACGGTGCCTACTTGCGTGAAAAAGAGCAGCGCTTGCTTCCCGCAGCGGACATAGGGACCTCGGGGGCGGAAATGCTGCCAGTGCTGCTGGAGGAGCTAAAATCAGCCTCGCTACCTGAAAAACAACAGGGGAGAGAGAAGCGTGAGGGAAGGAAAGCTGAGAGCACGCTGGCCGGCCCACTGCCTTCCAAGGGCCCTGGCTCCCTGCCTTTGCACTCTAACTCAGCGAGGGGCAAGACTCCAGGGCTGCCGGGCTCTCCGCGGTGTCCTCCGGCGGGAAGGCGCAAGCGCAGGGACATCAGTTCATAAACACAGCTTCGAAGCACAGGAAGGCTGGTTTCCTACAGAGGCCGGTCTTCCAGCAGACGATCAAGTGACCCAAGTGGGGGCAGAAGTGCGTACGCCGCCCCCTTAGGAGTCAGTCACACGCTCCCTGAACATGCGAGTGCAAACTTTAGGCAAAACGAAAAGCGTACTTGGCAGTCCAAAAGTAGTTCTTTTTTCCCAAGAGGGCTTATCTTAGGGCTTTTGGAGTCAGCTAGCCATACTTGAATTTGGCACGTCAGGGTCTGGAGATAATCAACCAGTTAGAAGCAGTCAGGAAGAAAGCCTGGGCTCCAGATAACGGCTGGAACGGACACGATCTGGTTATTGACTTTCCCTGACTGCAGCTGCATGTTTTCTATACAGAACAGAACCTTAATGAAAAGCAGGAATTGCACATTTCCAAACAGAATGAAAAAGTTCACGGCGACAGTGGTGGAACCTCTGAATTACACTGAAATTGGAAATTTTAGTTTCTTGAGGGGTGGAGAGATGGATCAGCAGTTTACAAAGATCACTTTATATTTTGACTACAGACTAGAGTTTGCTATATTCAAAATGTGCTGTGTGGTAGAATAATTAATATTTGAGATCTGCATCAGCGTACCAGCTGGCATTGTTGCAAGGGGCTGCATTCGACTTCAGTGAATGTTTCTGGAGACTCTTTCCACTCGTTTGCCCATTTCATGATGGGTGATTTACATGAACAACATGTGGTATCAAAACATACCTGCCCACGCTGCGCTGAGTGTTCAGCAGTTTTTGACTACAAATGACATGACTCTGGGCTCCACCTTCCCTGTTCACCTGATCTCGCCCCAAGTGTTTTTTTTTTTTTTGTTTTCCAAGATGAAAAAACTCCTTAAAGGGAAACATTTTGCCGATGTGGAAGAAGTGATACACAAAATGGCACAAGCACTAGAAGGCATCAAAACCAACGAGTTAAAAAGCTATTTTGAGCAGAGGAAAAAGCATCTCGATAGGTGTGCTGCATCCAACCAAGAGCACCTTGAAGGTGACTGACGTTTAAACATGTAAGAATAAACCCACAATTTTGTATGTATAAATTCCATTTTGGGGGGAATCCCCCTTTGTAAAAGCATATTTAACAAAAAAGTATGTAGTTCTGAAATAGCAATAATGGAAATATTCCATAGTTTGCCTGGGAAAGTGAATAAAAGTGAAGAGGCAAGAGAGAACAAGTGGGGAGAAGAAAGCAAGGATTAAAAAACAACCAAAAATGAAATTCCATATGCTTTTGGAAACCTAATCGAGGTGTACAAATTATCTTGACCTTGCGTCTCCACACCTATGACACAAGTTCTGACTCTTCTGGTCTAGAACCCAGAGCCAGCTTGCATTTCTAAGTTGAGGAAAATATGAATAATTTGCCTTGAGTTTCTAACAAGCATTGAACAATAATAATTGTAATTCAAAACTATTAAGTGCCTAGTAGGCTCCAAAGCTATAGATGTTTTCCATCCTTTATGTCTTTTGACAATGTTGTAAGGCAGGCGTTAATCTCACTATTAAGGAGACCAAAGCTACTATGTCCAAGGCTTGTGGGTGACGAATCCTGCCCAGGACCAAGTCCCTGTGCTACTTCTAAGAACAGTGCTGCATCCTCAGGAAAGTAGCGGGAAGAGCAGGGCCAAAGAGAGGTTCCTGAATAAACTATACACTATCATGTCCCTCACTGGTGAGACGAGTCCCAGGTGCAAATGCAAGGTGTGTCCACACCGGCCTCACTGGTGAGCAGATCCGCTCCCTGATGGGTTGTATTAGTTTTGCTAGAGAGGAAGGTAAGCAATAGTAAGGCAGTGAGACAAAGATCCTTTCCCCAGCTTCCAGGACCTTTCAGGAAGTTCAGCTTCTTCTAGGAAAGTCATCTGAGCACAGATGGCAGTAGTGAATTTCAGCTCCCCACAGAATTCTGGGAGGACTAGGGTGGCAATTTATCAGGATGGGGAGGGACTATTTATTCTGGACTTCAGAGACTTTGTCTAATGATGTAATGAACTCCAGGAGCACCCCAAACTTAATTAGTTGCCTCTGAGTAATGCACCTGCTAAGTTGTAGTCTTTTACAGTCTCTAGGATTAATGACTGGTAGCAGTATCCAGGAACACACTAGTCCTGACAGCCTTGTTCAACCAGCCTGCTCTGCTAGTAAATTATCAGATTGGTTATTAAACGATAAAGGTGGATGATTTTCCAAAATAGATTCTGTGATTGCAGCCACCTGGTTTAAGATATTATTTTCTAATGTAAAAGTATTACTCTAAGAGACATCCAGTTTTCTTTCCATGAAGATACACAAAGAGCTATCAATTATAATTTAGTGGCCTGCATAAAAATGGAAATTCTAGAACAGAAATAGACAATTGTTGAAAATCCACTGTTATTGCATGATGCCTTTGGTCTGTGGTAGTGATGTACTCTGAACCGAAGGGGCAACGTCGTTCTACGCATCATTGCTTCTAGAAGTAAATATATCCACTCCTGCGTATTTGTGGGGCCTAAGATCACTTTGTTCCCGTACCTTCCTAACTTATCTTCTGCACACGTGAAAGAGAACAGAAGACTCATTCAGGGTCCCCAGCAGCTGCCTTCAGGACTATGTGAGTAAAATGACAGTGAAAAATGCGTATGCTACTTCCCAACTATTTCAGTTTACGATCTGAAAAAATAGAAACTACAGGTATTTCCAGTTTGATTGATGCAATAGAAAGGCAATGTAATCTTTTTAAGATTCATGGAAAAGTTAATTTTACTACATCATGTGATATACTCTCTCCATTTACTAAGCAAGATAACTAACAGGAAGGCTGAAGACCTGAAAACCCTCCATTTATGTACTAGTTGGCGACAAAGTTACATGGAAGGAGAGGTGCTCTTCATTCATTTCCTTTAAACAGTGTATGCAACTAGGTTATTGTTGTGGATGCTGTAGTTCAATGTTATTTTCAGTTACTAAAATCTTACAAAGAGAGTACCTAACTGAAAAATCTATGTCTCATGGGCAAGAAAATGGCAGTGTGAGAGGAGCTCCAGAAAACTGCTCTGGAGATGACAACTAATAAAACACCTGTAACCTCAACCAAGGGCCATCTACACATCGCACAATCACAGCTAAGAAACCCACTTGTCGCATTAAGGTACCTGCAGGCAGGCAGAGGGTTAAACAAAGGAGAAATAAAGGCAAGAGCAGGACTCGGCTGAGCAGGTCCCCACTTGGAACTCTACCGCTGGGGGAGGGAGGAGGAAGAAGGTGGTGGGAGAGTGCTCCGGGCCTCACTGGGTCTGCAGGAGAGGAATGGAGCTGCAAGCAGGGCGTGAGATTCTGCCCCGACCTCGCTTTGGCCCGGGGAGGTGCAGACTTGTCCACAAAGCACAGCAGCTGGACTGCACTCGGTTCTCAGAGGAGGGGGAGTGATGGTGTGGTGAGGAGTCATAGCATGAATGTTCTGGCTGGGAAGGAGAAGGAGACAGGGGCTGCATGGGCGCATTTCTCAGTCCACAAGCAGCACAGTCTGAAAGACCAGCAAACAGAACAGCTGACCCCAAGGTTCAGGGCAGAATTGGCACGTGGGGCAAACCCAGAACAGAAAGGCACAATCACGCCCAAACTCCCTGCACGACCCCTAGAGCAGCAGTGAGGGCCCAGAGAGGCTGCAAAAATTAAAAAGATAAGGACAGATGACCCATCAGAAACAGAGCTCAAAACAACGATAATAAAAATGCTTAAGGAACTGAATGATAATTTCAACAGAAAGATAACAAGTATCAAATAAAACTTAACAAACCATTATAAAGGACCAGAAAGAGATAATGACTACATTAACTGAAATGAAGAATGGAATAAAAGTCACTAAACTGGATAAAATAGAAGAGCAAAACAGCGATTGTAAGAAAAGTCAGCAGAAAGCGCCCAGTCAGAGCAGTTAGAAAATAATAATTTCCAAAAAAATGAAGACGGATTGAGATTTCTCTGGGACTGTATCAAACAAAATAATATTAGAATAATAGGAATGCCAGAAGAGCCACAGGAAAAGCAAAGGATCGAGAACTTATTTGAAGAAATAATGACTGAAAATTTTCCTAACCTGGCTAAGGAAATAGACATACAAGTCCAGGATGCACAGAGAATCCCAAAGAAGATGATCCCTAACAGGAACACACCAAGACACATCATAATTAAAATGGCAAAAGTTAAAGAAAAAAGAGAAAATTCTAAAAACAGCAAGAGAAATGCAAGTAGTAACTTATAAAGAGACACCATTTGACTCTCAGCTGATTTCTCACCAGAAACTTTACAGGCCAGAAGGGATTGGCAGTAAATATTCAACGTTGATGAAAACTAAAGATCTACAACCAAGAATAATGTATCCAGCAAGGCTAGCATTCAGAATTGAAGGACAGATAAAGAGCTTCTCAGAGAAGAAAAAGCTAAAGGAATTCCTCACGACCAAACCAGTATTACAAAGAATGTCAGAGGGACTTCTTTGAGATGGAAGGAGGGATGGGAGAGTGGGTGAAATAAGGGAAAGGGATGCAGAAACTTAGTTCTAATGTTAACAGAAAATTGAAAGCAACAAAGAAACAAAACTCATGGACACAGCCAATAATTTAGTAGTTACCGGAAGTTAAGGGGGGAGGTGAGTGGGGGAGAAGAGACAGGGGCACAAATCCTTGGTGATGGAAAGAGAACTGACTAATACTTGGTGATGGAAAGAGAACTGACTCTGGGTGATGAACATATAATACAACACATAGAAGATGCAATGTATAGAATTGTACACCTGGGACCTATGTAATTTATACTTATCAATGTCACCCCAATAAATTTTATAAAAATAAATACAGGCCCCCAAGTCAGACAGCCTGAGTTCAAATCCTACCTCCATAGCTTAGTAGATAAAGGACTTTAGACATGTTACTTCAGTTCTCTGTATCTCAGTTTCTTCATCTGTGAAATGGAGATAATTACAGCACCTGCTTCCTAGGTTATTAAAAACAGTGAATATATACATAGGAGGACTCTCCAGAAAGTATCCAGCCATGTACTATGAACAATAGAGGCATTTATGACTGAATTTTTCCCAGACAGCCCTTGTATATGTGTGTGTGTGTGTGTGTGTGTGTGTGTGTGTATAAACCTGATCTCTGTTGTAAGTTCTCAATAAATGTTAGCTGTTATTATTCTGAAGAGGTTAAAAGACAACTTTTATTATACTATACATTTTCTTTGTAGAAAACTTAGAAAACAGCAATGACACAGAGGGAAAAATGTAGTCCATAATTCCATCACCAAAAATATAATGGTTAATCTTTTGCTATACAACTATTCAACATTCATACTTAATACAGTATTATGTAACCTAATTGTTTTCCTTTCAATATGTTAATATCTTTAAAACATACCACATTTTGTTTTATTGAATCAATGAATACCTAAGTTGTGTCCAATTTTCCTATTATTAGTAACAAATATATGCCAGAAACGATCCTAAGTATCTTTTACATATTAAATCACTTATTTCTCATGATATTACAGGGACATATACTATGAGGCAAGAACAATTATCAGTCCCTTTTACAGATAAGGCAGAGAAATTGAGTGACACAAACAAGGTGACACAACTAATAAGAAATGAAGCCAAAATTAAAACCCAGGTTGTCTGATCCCAGGGTTCCTAAACATAAGCTTGATGTTCAATGGATAACCTTGTGCAAACAAGTGTCTATCCTCATCTGCTTCTATAGAGTAAGTTCCTAAAAGTAGACTTTTTAACCCAAAAAATATGCTCAATTTAAAGACTTTTAATATATATTCCATAGGGATTTTTCTGGCAGACATTAGCCTAAAGCCATTTTTGTGGTCACGAGTATTTGCTCCCACCTGCTTCTATGTAGACACCCAACTAGTAAATCTCTGATGTCCCAGGGAAGACTTTAACAAAGCGTGGGAAACAGTATTTGGCCATTGAACAGTTGTGCTTGAAAAGATGGAATAAATTTAAAATATTTGCATATCCAATTCATCCTTCTCAATACTGTCTTCGTTCCTCATCAATGCTGCCTTCAATCAGCTGCTGCGGTGGGTGGGGCAGGACTCCAGAACTGAACATGGAGGATGAACTTGAGGACCTTAAAGATGCCTGGTGCTGCCAGTCTTGGTGACTGAGCACCCTGTAGTAGCAGGCATTTCCCAACTGTCAAGAAGTCATGCTCACTGGCCTCCAGAAATTCTGGTGCTTTTTTGTTTGGTGGTATTACTGAATTCTCTTGAGAGGCATTCTTTTCACTCTTTACATTAGGGTAATAAGCATTCTATACATGTGATGGTAAGGCCAGGAATTAGAGAAGGAAGGAAAAAAGGAAACAAAAAAGACTATGTGCAAACACTGATAACTAGACTTATTTTTTTCAGAACACTGCCTGTGATCTGGTCTCTTAGGATGTGATTATTTTTGCCTAGTTTCAGGATACTGTGAAGTCCTCCTAAGTCAGAGCATCGTGGGCCTCTGAGAATAGAGAAATCCTGATGTCCACAAAGCTGTCTTAAGCCATTCTAAACCAGGGATTCAAGCAACCCCAAGCCCTCCTTTATCCTTAAGGTGTCACCACAAAGCTATCAAATTAATTCAGGTTGGCCACCTATATCTCCACCTCAAGTAGAGGCAGCAAATTAAAACAGAAAAAAAAAATCACAACAAAACAACCAATCCCTCATCCCTTCATCTTCTCATGCTCTGTCCCCACACACAGATACACAGATCTTTTATTTAAAGGTCTCCAGGGAGGAGAGATGAGCCATTTTCACTGAAGCCAAGCAGGGCTATTAGGGAGCAGCTGGGGCAGTGGACAGATGTAATTATAGAAGGCACTGTGGGAGCTACTGCAAAGTAGACTCAGCAGAGCTGACTCTTAGCTGCACAGCTTTGGGTGGCCTAGCCAAGGAATCAAGAAAATGCTTCATAGCTTAAAAAGGACTTTTGCTTAAATTTTTGCAAACTATTCCCTGAACTCCCTAAAAATGTTTATCTCAGAAAGGGAATAGTTGGTCAAAAGGTCAATAAATTAATTGAAAATATACATAAAGGTTTTCTTGCATTTCAGAACAGATGTCTTCCTGAAAAACTGTACATATGTCCATTTATATCATAATTTCAGAAAAGAGTAATCATTCTATTTATGTGCAATGGATGGATCTGTGATCAACTTAAAAGCACATATATAAACATTTAAAAACAAAACTGAAGGCCAAATTTGAAGTATTTAGAAAATCAATAATTTTTATTGATATATCTATATAAAAATGAAACTGCTTATGGGAAAACAGCAGTCAAAAACAATAAACTTAAATAAATTATTTATAAGATTGTTAAATAGCTAAACTCCTTAATTTACAGAAAGTGCATACAACTTTGAAAAAGAAAACCTAACAAGAAAATGGGCCAAGGACACGAACAGGCCAATGACAGAAAAATGAAAACTAAAGACCAATATATATGAAAAGCCATACAATTTCACTTACAACATTAACCATGTAAAGGAAAAATAAAAAGTCCAAGTCTGCTAGTATTGGTTCTATTAAGGGTTTGGGGAAACAGACCCTCTGGTGAGAGTTAGCGAGATTGCAAAACGATGCAACACGCATAAAAAGAAAACTGTACTGCCAGGAATTTATCCTGCACAGAAGCATCCAAAAAGACAGCCTAATAATTGTCCATTAATAAGGACTCTGCAAGAAGGAGTGACATAAACTTGTGTGTGTTGAAGTGAAAAAATGCGGAAAACTTGTTATTGGATGAGAAATCAAGATAAAAAATAAGGTGTGTGGCATGTCTGCTTTTGTGTAAATAAATTTCTAAATAATATATAACCTGCTATTTGCATAGAACCCTTTTCTGGAGATCTGTCCATAGTGGTTTCCCTTGGGAATGGGAGAGTGGGGGTATAAAGAGAATCTTATTTTCATTTTAGATCTTTCTGAGCCAGTTAGCTTTTCTAATCACGTGCTTATTTTTCATTGTAAAAAAATATAAATAGGGGTACAGTGGTATTATGGACAATTAGCTTTTTTCTTTATTTCTTTAAAAACTCTAAAATTTTTAAAGGAAAATTATTTTATAGTAAAAGTAATTACACCCTATTACATAGTAGGCTTTGGAGTCATGCCTCTTTTCTCTGTGGATCCTTCGACCAGTTATTTACTCTCTCTCCCCTCCCTCTGCCTTAGTTCCTCATCTGTAAAATGGGAAGTTATTAATACTAAGTATTGCTAAGGGATTGTGGGAATTAGGTGAAACATGAAAAAAAAATTAGAACAGGGCATGGCACATAGCAAGCACTCAATATATGTTAGCTTTTATTATTTCCCGCCAGAACGAGGAGGGGTGCTGTAGCTAAAGGGCCAGAGGAGGGCTTTTCAAACACCTTTCCCTTAAAAAGCCCCACAGTAGGAAATGCCTTAGCCCACTTGAGTCATACAGTTTTATAAACGGCTTTCCCTCGGCCATTCTTCAGTGGAGAGCATTTTTTCTATTTTTCATTCTCTCTGTGTGTGTACACAAAACAGAGTATGTCTACAGATCTATGGTCCTAAAACAAACTCCCCACGGCCCCCTCCAAAAACCTCTAGAGTAGCTCCTGGGTTAGTGGCCTGCCGTCAGAAAGCCCCGGGGAAAACACACCGGGTTTACAACAGCTCTCTCCTAGCAGAGGCCAGCCCCTGAGCCAGGTCTAAGCTTTGCAAGGTCTGAGAAAAGGAGAGAGGGAGGGATCGTGGGAGCGGAGGCCCAGGAGGGTCAAAGACAACTCCACCCACTTCACTCCTTTTATCTTGAGCTGGCTCAGCCACCTGTCCTGGCAGAAGTACAGGCAATCCACCTGCAGACCAGGAAAGTAGATGAAAGAATGATAAAGAGGGGGTGTAAAGGGACTGGACTGCAAGCAGTGAGGAAGTTAAGTATTTCTCACCAGGGCAAAAAGGTTTACTAATTTCCCACAGGGACCCAGGATTTATCTAGTTTCCCTCCGCTTCACTCCCTGGGAAAATTCAGACAGTGCTCTGGTCCACCTTGGTAGAGCACAGGGAAGGAGAATGGGTGCTGTGTGGCTTTGTGAATGACCACCCAACTTCCCTGGGCCTGCTCTCTTCATTAGCAATCAATAAATATACGGCCCTGTCAGTTTGCCAGAGATGGCCAAGAGAACGCCAAAGAAGAGATCAATCAGTTCAACCAAAGGATTGATCAGATGCCTAGAGAACATTTTCCCATGTTCCTGTCATGCACTACCCAGCATCACCAGAGGGAGGCGCCAACCCGCAAATTCACACACCAACAAGTTCAACCTAAAGAAAACCGTTTTTAACCTCTCCGTGCTGTGTGTGTGCGTGTGTGTGTGTGGGGGGGGGTGCGCCCGCGCCCGCATGGTTTGACAATTAAGTTCGCGAACTCATCCTAGGAAAAGTGCTACATAGCTGAATATCACTACAGTCCCCTTCCAACTTGGCAAGGTTATATAACACCTTACCCAGCTGTTGTACAGTGCTCTCAACATAAGCGCACACTGTAAAGTTCGCAAACTTAATTGTCAAATTTTGGGGATGACGACAGCTCCGATGACCACTCCAGAAAGGGTTCCAAAATTGCTTTGAAGGGTGGACTAGGCACTGGCGTTGGTGCATAGCTTCCCAAGGGGAGTTCTTCGAAGGTGACCGTAGCAAAACCCCCCTGAGGAACTGTCCAGACCCTTATCTTCGATTTTGTTACCAAATGTAGTGAACTGAACTGCATTTGTGCCCCTTTAGAAAGCTAGCTGGAGAGCCTGCTGCTTCTATTTAAGGAGAAGTGTTTAGCCAGTGTTTACCAAAATGAGGTGCCAGCCCTCCGTGTCTGACAGGAAAACCTAAATCAGGGAAAAGCAGCACCTTGAGGTGCTGGTGGTGGGTTCGGAGCAGGGTGTCATTGTTGGGGGAGTTAACAGAGCAGGAAGGAGGTGGGAGAGACAAATGGAGACTTGAGATGCCACCAACCCTGAAAAGTCAGGGCAGGGCTCAGACTTGCTGTGACTTTAAGTCCAGAATACGAGGGAGAAGGAAAGGATGGGTCTTTTCTGAAGTCACCTTGTTTTCCACTTTTCTCTGCTAGGAAAAAGATGGCATAATTTAAAACTTGCTGTAGAGACACGCAACAAAGGCTCTAAAACATGTTGATGGCTTTTTCCTTTTTCCTTGTTTACCTCACTTTGGTCCTTAAGTACAGTTTTGTTTGTTTGTTTTTTAATGAACGCTAAGACCCAAGAGCCTTCAGTGCCTCCCCTCACCCTCGTCATCACCGTGTGGCAGCCTCCAGCACACACCCTACATATCTGCTCTCCACAAACGGGTTCTTTTCCACTCTTGGCCGCAGCACCGGAAGTATCACAGGCCACAATCTACACCGCAGTCGTGTCTCACCCCTGGCTCAGGCCCTGCCTTTCTCAGCAGCGCTGACCACCTTCACTCCATTGCACAGAGCTGCACCCCAGACCTCTCAGCGCTCGGCCATGCTCCCCTTCCAATACCCTAGACTGCTGACACTAACCTACGTCTGCCGCTGTCATCCTATTCCGTGTTCACCATTTCCTTGCTTTCATTTTTACAAAGAATGATCACATCTCTGTGTATTTCTAAAAAGGAAATTTGTTTTCTGCTGTTTTTTCCTAACAGGTTATCATGATGTATATATGAAGGCTGTCTGGAAAAAATCCAGCCATAAATACCTTTACTTTTCATATTACATGGCTGTGTGTGTGTGTGTGTGTGTGTGTGTGTGTATCATTTTTTTCCTTTTTTTTTTTTCTTTTTCTTTTTTGGTGGTTCCTGGCTGGGAATCGAAACCAGGCCATGACGTTGAGAGCACCGAAGCCTAGCCACTACACCACCTGGGAATTCCCGTGAGTATAATTTTGGAGACAATTTTCACTCAAAATTATATTGCTGACATTCTCCATATAGTTGTAGTGCATTCATTTGACTGCTATATAATATTCCATTTGTATGACTTATACCATAATTCATTTCAGCCTTCTCCTGATGATGAAGAAAATGAGTTGGGTGTATTCCAGTTACTCATCTAGCTAGATTTGCCATTCTGATAAACAGCTATTTGCATGTCCAGAGGCACAAGTCTCCCAAATGAAAAAAATTAAAAGAGTAAATCCACTTGCATGTAATGTTTGCCCTAGGCCAAAAGAAATGCTTGTGGATCATTTGTTTTTACACCCCTTTCCTTCTCATTGTTATGGAGAAGTTAAAAGCAAAACTAGAATCTCTGAGTTACCCCATCCTGATTTTAGGATCCAACATGCCCATGGTGACTCTACACCCTAGGTTTGCTCTGACCCTGAGTAGCCCTAAAAATTCAGGAAGGACCCGCTGTCCTTTTGGGTCTGGCTTAGGTCACTCGATGACTTTTGACCTTAGCCTTGGCATTGAGACCAAGCCATGAGCCATGACAAACTGACCCAGAGATACCAAATTATGCTATAACCTCACAGAGGGAAAGAAACCCTTGTCCCAGGGTAGGGAGAAGGGGGCCAGGTGGCTGCATGCCTGGGAGTATGTGCCGACGCTTCAGGAAGCCCAGAACTTGGTGAGGTACCCACTTCTGAGGCCTACCTGCACTTGAATCACGAGTGAGGGAAATAGTTGCATTTTACACCAGGCCCCACTGTTTCAGAGAAGAGGGAACCACTGTGTAGATCTCTCTCCATGTGAACCCTTTTGCCGCCACGTTTGGATAGATCCGAATGAATATTTCCATCTGCTGACTACAGCGTTCGAGGTTACCCCACAAGCTCAAAAACACTTTTGTATGTTTTTCTGTATTTTTATGTTTTTTAAGAATGAATTAACAATAGGAAAATTTTACACTTCAATGTAATAATTTATTTTACTAAAATGTACCACCTTACTGTCTTTACTTAAAAATATAAATATTGTAATTATTGTAAAATAACAGTGTAAAACTTTTCAAGAAATTTTTTTCCATTTATAAGACTTTTAAATATGCTTTCCTTTGGCTTGCACTATCAACAAGAAAGAGGGTTTCTATGCCATGTTGTGTAACATTTGTAATAAATTTTATGTCACCAATGTCATTAGATTCTAATTTAGCTATACTTAAATCTAATTGATGCCACTTAGTATGTTGAGTATTTTTTGCTAAAATTCACTATAATGGTAAATTTATTACCATATAACAAAAATTTAAAGTAAAAATAATGTTGTTTATCTACAAAGCAGCTCAAAATGTTATTATTCAATGCATAAATTCGTCAAAGTACCAACTTTTTATTTTTGTGGCTTTTGACACTTTTTGCAAAAAGAAAACTTGAAGTCAGTTAACGCAGTGAAAAGGGTGAAAGCAGCAGCACTGCTTCAGAAATGTGAAAGCCAAAGTCAAGGTTTCTGTCTTTCGATTTGCATCTAAGCATCTACCTGTTACATCTGACGTTCGCTGCTCAAAAACGTCCTGTGAATTTTAATAACTAGGCTTGTGGAGCAGATCAGCCAATTGATGGGTAGGTTTTAAACCTTCCTCTGCTCCTAAATCCACCAATCATCTTCTGATTGCTTACGACTGGTTCTCAAAGTCTGGTCCCAAACAACAAGCTGCACCTGGGAACTCCTAAGAAATGCAGCTTCTCAGGCCCCACCTATGGGGCCCGCAGCTCAGAGGCAGGGGTGGGGATCAGCAGTCAGGGGTTTAACAAACCCTTCAGGCATCTCAGGTTTGAGAAGCACTGCTCTAAGACACCCTCTGACCGAGATCCCTCACGCAGAAGCTTCCAGAATGACTGCCTCTGCGAAACAGAGCAGCGGGCTCCACTAGGATTTAAAATACAGCTGCACCCCATAGTATGCATTTTGGGAATCATCTGCACATATTTCACATTCGAAATGAGTCAACTTCTTAATTTACTTGGCATCATCCTGAGTGCTGCTGACCATGCTTCATCTAACTGACAAAACATATTTAACAGCTGGAGTTAAAAAGCAGATTCTGGCACTGGAGGGTTCCAAGCTCTGACATCTCATCTTCTGTTTAATGACAGCATGACCCCAGGCAATCATTTAATCTCTCTATGCCTCAGTTTCCTCACTCTAAAGAGACCAAAAGCGTGCCTGTCTCTGGGATCACTGTGGGAATTAAATGACATGATGGGGACTGCTGTACGGGCACCATAAATATTCATCATTGATCGGCGTACTTATCCATGTGTTTTGGATGTGTTGGTAAACACTAAATTCCTCTCCGCATTCTTGCATAATGGGCACCTCGAATGTGTGATTTTTTTTTAAGTACTGTGACTTAAGAAGGTGAAGTGTTTATTATATGACTAAACGCTGATACAAGTGATAAAATGTTTATAGGTTACCTCGTTTCTTTCTCTCCGCACTGGTCAGAAATGGTCTATTATGGCCACACACAGTTCTGTGTGCTTTCCACGTACTCTCATTTCATCATCACATCAAGCTTAGGAGACAGGACCGATTTCATTCCCATTTTACAGATAAGAGAAGGAAAGGACCGGTCCCTTGCCCAAGGTTACACAGTTGGGATGTGAAGGTGGGCCTTTATGCTTGAGAAATACCACAACAATAAATGCATGAAAATATACCTTCGACACTAAGAACACACGCCTGCATGGAACTTCACGTGTTGGAGAAAATTTGTTTTCCCCGTTAAGTATTTGCTTGCTCATGCAAAGGACTTGCTGAAACCTTCAAAACTTCATTGATAAAGTCTGCAGCAGGGGGTCTTAACCAGCTTACCACCACTCTGCTCTGTACCTGTGACCAGACACCCCACCATTAACCCCTGGGCGGAGCCATTCTCCTCTTTCCAGTAGAGATAATAGGATTGAATCTTCATTCTTAAATAAAAAGTTAACATATTGTGAATACACTTAAAAGGAGTACTGTTAGTTTAAAACATCTCACAGAAAGGGGTTTTTCACGGTATTGTCTGAGGACCATCTGCCTCTGTGTCTCCTGCCCTATTTGCTGAAAACACAAGAGTCCTGACTCAGACCTCAAATCTGCTGACTGAAATCTCTCCTCAAGCCATATCCATAATCCACATTTTTACACACTGCTCAGGCGACCTCTTAGGTACACTAACGTTTGAGAACCACTCTAATAAATAACTCTGGTTTTCAGTAGCTACCTATAAATTGCAGCTACCTGCTTGAATCTGCTGGCTGCTTCTTCCCATCCTGAATGCTCCATCCCAGGCCATCATCCCTTCCTGCCCGGAATTATAAAACAGTCACACACTGTGTCCCAGCTGCTCTTTGTGGCCCCGAGCACTCCATCTTCCACCCTGCTCCACAGCATATATCTCATTAGGTGGTTCCCCTGTTGAAACCCTTTAATGGCCCTCTATCTGCCTAGGATAAAGCCTAGACTCTGGAGCATGATTTACAAGCCCTTCATAATCTCTCCTTCCTGCCACTACTACACCCGTCGCCAGTGGAACCCACACCAACTCCTGAGAAGAGCACGGTGGCCTCTAGATGCCCAGTAGCCACACATGCTATTCCCTCCACCTGGATTATCTTCCTGTCCCTCTGGGCCTGCCTAACTACTACAGGTGCCTCAGGTCTCAGGTCAGCCTCTATCTTTAATTCCCTCAGGAAGGGCATGCAGTGTCCCCCCAGAAGCATCTACCCAACACAGAATTTAAGAACTATTTATCACACATCACTGCAATGTCTGTTTGCAACTTCTCTGCACACTGTCAGCAAACCGAGGGTTTGCACATCACTGTATCTCAGGGTTTCATGCAGCATTTGGCACGTAGTAGGTGCTATCACCCTGAAAGGTTTCAAAGCATTAAAGGTTCCTCCACTCTCAGCATTCAGCACTGGCTCCTACAAAGATTTTTCTGCTGAGTTACCTTCCTCTGTCTCTCCCTTGGGGCTGGGTTGTTTACCATTAGGATAAATATTCCCTCCACTCTCACCTCCATTTCATATGCTCAGATTCCTTAGAACTCAAGTTCTGAGCCCAAAACTTAGCATGCAAAAAGCATGCAGCCTGGGAAGACCTCTGTTTTGTTCACCACTGTGTCCCCAGAGCCAAGCACAGAGCCTGGCACACAGGAGCCTCAGAAGGATACTTACTGAATGAGGAAAGAAAAGAACTGAGAGGAATGACAGATGGGCTTGTAGAAATAGCACCACTCATTTTTGAGAAACCAGAGGACAAAGGGAGCAGGTTGGAGATGGACGAAAAGCACACCAGGCACCCAAGCAGAGAAGAAAATACATTCTGAGGACCACAGAGTGCTAAGTTTGGTGTGGACAGCCAGTAAAACTGTAGAGAAGGCCCCCTAATAAGGCAAGTAGGAGCAGCAGGAGGTCACTGTGAACCAGATAGGACAAACGACTGTCGCTTCCTGTTCTGATGGAGTTATTATGACTGTGGGTGGCCACATAAATCACACATTTGGAATTCAGTAGGAACTTAGTCAAAACACTCAGAGAGTCCTATGAACCAAGGTGGCACGTGCATGATGACAGCACAGTTCAGTACCCTAAGGGTGTTGACTAATGGATTGCTTGTCAACCTCCAGGGAAATCTCTAGTAACGTGTCACCTGGCTCTGTTCTTGCCCTTATCCTACTTAACATGCTTCATTAATGACACGAATGAAAACATGGAAGGCATGGTGTTGACAGCCGACTACATACTATACAAGCCTTGAAGGGATGACTACCACAATGAATGACAGACTCATACTCATTTTAGTCAGTGACTAGCCACTGTGTACTAAAAGCCAAAGCTGTCAAGAATGATTTCCTTTAATCCTGCCTCTCAAAGACATCCTGGGTATAGAAGAGGAAACTGAGGTTCTGATGGGTGATGACATTTCCCTCAAGTCACAGAGCTAGTAACCAGCAGGGCTGACTCGTCTGACTCCAGAGTCTGCTTTCCTCTTTGTCCACTCCACCTGGTATCTTGTGTCACAAGTCACAAAGATCCAGGAACTGGAAACCAAGATGATAGTCATGTCATTCAACTGAGTCCATCTCAAATACATGGTGAACCTTGCACACGCGAAGGCACCAGGTGGGTGGGGGCGGGGATCACGGAGAAGTCCAGTCCTGGTGCTCAAGAATGAGCTCCACAGACACACAACGAGGAGATGAGGCAGGACATGACGAGGGCAATGCAGAGAGAGGACAGACACGAAGGGCACACACAGTGCAAGCAGAAACACTCTTAGCTAGCGTGAGGGGAAGAGGGCAGAGAGTATGCCAGGGAAGAGATGCCACCTGAGCTGGGCCTTGAGCACCAGGAAGAACATGGGCAAATGCTGAAGTGAGGAAGGGAGCACACGTTAGGTGAAAGGGATGTTGCCATGAGCTGAAACATGGAGGGAAAAAAAACCACACACACACACACACACACACACACACACACAGGGGAAATATTTAGACTGTATTGCATCCCCTGCTTGTCTGGAGCACAGGGATCAGATAAGAAAACGCAGCCGTGGAGGTGAGTGGTAGCCAGAGTACATGACGACACGAAAAGCATGGAACGCTAGGCTACAGGCACTTACTCTGAGGGCAAAAGGAGACACATGGAGTTTTGAACAGGGTGGTAATGTGAAGAGAGCGATGCTTTCTGGAGATACTGAGGCAGCATTATCTGGAGGAGGGACAGAGGCTGGAAGGCCAGACAGGTGACTATTGCAGCAAGAATATGGGGTGTATGGTAAGGGGGAGTACCCAGATCATGCAGTCCTTTCCTACGTAAGTGCTTAGGCTCACAAAATTCACTGCATAAGTTCAAAATAATTTAAAACCTCAGATAAACAAAAAGATTTAGAACTGTAAAAGCATAAAGTAATTTAAACATTAAGGAACATCTCATCTTAGGTTACACACTAAGGACACAGAAGAACCACTGAATGGAGATATGCAGAAAAACAAACAAAAGAGGAATTATCTCTCCCATCAAATGAAAGGGAAAAAACCTCTCTCCTGTAGCCTGAGGACTATGAAAAATTGAATCATCTAGTCAGAATGGAATGAGATGCTCCAAGATCAAGGTTAAATTTACCACTGTCTAATCTATCCGGAAGGCAAATATTTTTTTATTTGTAAGCACACATGTCAATAAAACAAAACCAATCAGCTGGGTAAGTTCTGGTGATTTCTGGCATCTGTACAGGGCGTTAGAACAAAAGTAAATGGAAAATGGAAGGTCCAGTGGGTTTGTTTTAATTCAGACATGTGTTCAAGGAACTAACCTAAGAATCGGGGCGGACGGGGGGTAATGAGGTCACATGAAAATGTTTCCAGGAGGAGCCTGGCAGCACAACAGAGAGAACTCTGGATCAGGGCACGGGCTTGGAGGACAACAGGTGCAAGGCAGGTGGAACGGCTCCCGCCCTCCTGCCCTGGGACACCTGTTCAGGGCCCTGGGAGCCTAGCGCTGGCCCAGGGACGGGACTTCACCTGGGCGCTGCGCTCCCACTGACGCTTTCCAGAGCTGGATACCGGGTGGGGAACGACAAGGCGTTCTGCGGCCAGCTGAGCTTCCAGCAGCAAGCTCTGGCATTTCACCCTGCACCATTGTTTGTCAAGTGCAAACTATGTGAACTCTCAAGCTTCTGAACAAGATGTTCCTGAATGTCCCCCTGAAACAGTTCTCTACTGATGCGTGTGTGGTTTATAGCATTTAAAAAGAATGGAGCACAGCCACGATTAGATTATGCTCTGCACACGAAGCATGCTCTGCGTGTCCATGGACTTGTTCAATGGAACCTTCCCCAGGATCTCAACTCAAAGTGACATCTGGCAGGGACCACATGTTCCCAGGCCAACCCTTTGCTTGCCCAGCTACTCTGCCCCACCCCACCCACAAGTTAACTTTTAAATTCAAGTGTACTCAATGTTCTCTATTCCCTCCACCTCTCAATCACCTACAAAAAACCAGAGTGAAATGGAGAAACAAAGCAGACCATTACAAAAATAATAAGGCCACTCTCTTTAGGACCACTGGAGAGTGCATGCATAGCAGTAAAATGGAGAGGGCAAGTAGGAAGTGGTAGTTTGGAACTATCTCCAAACAATTAAATAGTATGTGACTAATACTGTAGCCTACCTATACTTATAAGTACCCCCCCATCCAAGAAAAAAGATAAAACTAACGAGGCTCAAAAAAAGAACAAACCCTCTGACACTGAATGCCACATCGCCTTGGCATGTGGACTCCTAAAAATACCTTCTAGGCTCTGGGGTGTATCCATCCGTTCACGGACACCTAGTGTGCACCTACTAAGTTCCAGGCACTGTGCTAATTATGGAAGAGACCAAGGCAAAGAAAATGTGGCTGCATGGTTAAATTTTACATTCTAACATGTGTTTTTAGGGGCAGAGACCTAAGGTGGTAAATGATTTTTAAAGATCAAAGAAATGATAAGGTACACATTTCAATACAGTGGTTCCCTTGGGGGAGAAAGAGAAGGGATCTGGGAGAGCCCACAGGCAGCTCTGGTGGTGGTGCTAATTCTTGAATCGGGAGGTGGAGCTTCACAGTGTTTGGTTTATTACTGTGCTGCACAGTTTACACACATGTCATACATTCTTTTTCTGCATCACATTATACAAAGTATTTAAAAAATAAGATAGCAAAAAATGAACCTAAAATAAAAGACAATAAAAGGATTAAGAAAGAGAAGGCGAGAACGCACACGTGATCCGTGTCCTACAAAGGCTCCTCTTCTAGCAGAAGAGTCATTTAAAAAACTGTTGAATATAACATGGTAACCATAACAATAGAATTTTAAAAACCCCCAACAAACTCTAACTACGCAGCATGCAAGTTAACAGCAACGGCACGTCAAGTTCAGATCCCCAAGTGTTTGCACTTAAAAACCTGGTTTTTACCCTTTGTAAGTGTCAATATAGCATTCCTTCCCCTGGGCTGCTTCCCAGACCCCCAAAGTCTGGGTTCCATGATCCTCCTCTGTGCAGTCATGGGACTCTGTACTTCACCCCAGAAACACAGCACAAAGGTACAGGGAGCCCCCCCGCCCCCCGCTGGTTTACTGTTGTGTCCTACCGCCTGGCTCACTGCCAGGCACATAATAAATATTTGTTAAAAAAAAACAAATGAGTTACTGCATTCAGTTCTGTTAAATGGTGGAAATGATAAGTTGGAGAATTCCATCCAAAACTCCAGAAAGCTCCAGCTCTGCATAGACAAAACCCCTTCGCTGTCCCTGGTGAGCAGGGCTTGGCAGGACACAGACGACGGCACCGCCTGCAGACCCTAAACCACTGCTCTGTGTGCACTAGTGCTTCTCAGCCTGTGGCCTGCAGGTCTCCTTTCTCTCACCTACTACTGGGGTAAAAGCATTGGCTCTCAGGCAGTCACCCAGTATCAGGTTCAGGCACAGCCTCTCTAGGACAGCCAGACTCACCAGAAGTCTCAGCAGAAATCAGATCTTTCTGGCAGAGGCTCGCAGAGCCTGCCTACCTCAGCCCCAGGGGTGAGGGCCAGAAGCCAACGGCTCGGGAAGATGCAGTTTCTCTGACTAATGTTGCCACCACACAAGGCAAGGGGCACCCGTCCCTCTAGATCTCTCTCTGATGAAAAAGAATGTGGCAAACAGAGAGGTGTGCCGAGAGCTCAGAAGGGTATGACCCACAACTCATGACAGCAGCAGCAAGTGCTTAACAGATATTGACAAACTGTGCACCATCAGAGCACGTGTCCGTATGACCAACAACAATGGAAAAGAAAGTGGGACATTATTTTGGTCACAGACCAGTACAGATGAAAGATCACCAGGCAGTAGGGATAGGCTGCTAAGAATTTAATTTTTGCCTCAACACGAGGCTTATTGTGAGTAGACTAGGTGAGTGACACCGCATCTGCAATCATGTTGAGCAAACTATATTTAGCATCTATGAACATACATGATTTTAAGTTCCCAGCCTCTAGCCACCTCGTTTTAAAACACAGCGTACCAATGTCCTCCCCTTTTCCCATTCAAGTGAGTTGGTCGACTCCCTGTTGCACATGCCACATTCCTTCCCAGGGCAAACAGATGGAAGGAAGAGAATATGCCAGAAAGACGACATGGACAATGAAAATGACATCGAAATAAAAATAAAGCTGCACGATTTAATCTGGGTCAGCTCTTCATGCGTTTGGAAGTCAGCACCAGCGGGCTCTGCCCATATGGCATTGGTTTTATATTTTTCTTGGCTCAGATGTCACACAGGATTAGTGCAAAGGGAAAAAAATCCCAGCGTGGGCCCTATTTTTATACAGATTAATCAATCATTTCCCATCTCTTTCTCTCCCTTCAATCCCCACACTTCCAACTTAATGAAATTGCTCTCTTCACAAAATATGTCATTTAATGCACTCTGAACGGAAATCCTTTCAAGATAGGAAGGAAGCCTAAAATTTGAACCTAGACTTTTCATTGTCACATTTTTAATTTGTTATAAACATTAACTGACATGCTATGGCCTAGCCCATTTTATCTGACATATCCATTGTGGTGTCCTACATAGCCACTGTGTTAGTGGCAGCAAAATTAATTAGCAAACAGTTTATTACATATGTATATAGCAATTTAGCAAAATCATACAGCCATACATTTGCAAATAGAAAACTACTATATCTTTCCTATTTTTGTTAGCTACATTTTCATGCACATTGAATGTCATAGTTCCCATCAGAATGCCAAGCATATAGTTAGGTTCTTAGTATTTGATAGAAAATTCAATAAGCTAAATGGAACCAAACCAAAGAATTGTTAAGCTGATAACTACAGCCTCCCTTGACCACCAAGCATTGTAAGAATGATTGATAATGCTTACAGTAATCATAATATAATAGCAGCTAATACTTATTGTGTATTATCTGCCATTGATGATGTCTGAATTTTCAAAGCAGCCTTAGGTCACAGGTACTATTATTATACAGATGAGGAAACAATTTGAGAGAGGAGGTTCAGAAATTTTGAAGTTGAAAAAAATTCCATGCTATGCTGGTTTTCAGAGATGGGCGGGAGAATTAATCATAGGCACTTTGAGAAAGAGAAACGGGGCCTCAGTTTTACTAATGAGGTGAAAACCTTTGGGGAAAGTGTCATCAACATTGTTTCCAAGTCTCCAAAACCATGATCTCTACAGGATTTGTCACACACCCTTCTTCATCTGCTGTCCCAGCGATGAACGGAAATTACATTTATGAAGTATTAAGGCAATGACCTTAAGCTTGACCCCAGTGACAAAGTCAGAGCCAGAGCAATCACCAGCACAAGCACATGCTCAAAGGGTGGCACATTTTCACCATTTTGGGCAATTAAAATAGATCCAAGACTAACAGTTGGAAAAGATGATATCTCACTGGATGTCCTTTGCCTGAATGGTCAGTCAGGAGTACAGAAAATAAAATAAATTTATAATTTAGCCTAATAGTCTGTACTCACTCTTTTACATGATTAAAATGAATCTCTCTTACACCAATGAAGGACATGTTTTGTTTTTCATTTAGAGCTGCTAGATGCCAGCTATCTACTATTGACAGTCTAAACATCTAAATTTTACATAATTTTAAAGTTAATGAACTAGAGTTGGGATTACCATATGTATAGTATTTCTTTTGTTTCTAGTAATTAATTTTAACACCACAGGCATTAATCATTTGCTCAGCAGATGAAAATCACTTTAAGATGATTCATATGTTTTACAACACTGCAAACCCCACCCCTTATGCTTTTGGAAGGTACAGCAAAGAGGAAGTGTTAGATCAAATCAACTAATAAAAAGAAAACTTCCACATCCTGGTTCCAGGGACATGAAGAGTTTCAGAATTCTACTGGATGCCACATGAGAAAAGTCAATTAAAACTGGCCAGAGAGACGTGCTTGGAATAATTTCCGTGGTGAACTGGCAGACATAACCACATGAGCAGGCTCTCTCTTGAAAATAAATACATTGTGTCTCCATCTATACAGAGGCCCATTGCAGACTCTGCAGTGCCAATTAGCATGAACTGTGGCTGTGCTCATCTATTCCCATAGCACACCACTGGATAAGGCCACACTTTGCATTTATAAATGCACCGTGCAATTGTCAGACTTAGAAGAGCATGGTCATTCTTTTTCGTTTTGGGTTCAAATCGCGCAGACTCACCTATGACAAAAGATATTTCAAACAGTAGATACATGTATTTTTAAAAGTTTAGTTACAGACTGCATTCAGAATACCTGAAAGGCAGAGCTGAAAATTCATTTTTAGACTACATTTTTAGCCTACTACAACTAACTTTACACGCACACACACATACACAAAGAGCATATCCCCTGCGATCCAATATAATTATCTACTTACTGTGACTGATACCACTTACTTAGAGGGTAAGCTCCGTAGACTTTCATGGCAAACACTCCCTCTGCAAACAGCCTCCCACCACAGGCTGGGGTATGTCTGGTGCAGAAACACAGTGTGTGCAGCTCACCTCTTGGTGGAGTACAGTCTCAGAGTGGGGTATCCATGGAGACCGAGCCTCCTACATGTGCAGGGCAAGGAAGTTACTCCGCTGGGCACCATAGCAACAGGAGGCAGAGGGAAAGCCAGCCTATCAGGAACGAGCACAGGAGCTTCTCCCTGGTGACTGCAGCATTTCAAATGAAACCATCGCCCTCATGAATGGACACAAAGCGTTTAAAGAAATACCAAATTGTCAGATAGAATGAATGCCTACACAACAGTCAAGGCTAATCCTTTGACAATGTTGGAGCAAAATACTTAAGACTCTTTCTACAATGATTACATCCCAATGGGCAAGGAAGAAATTACATCAAAACCCCACACATTCTTAAATTTAATGGCAAACATGTGACGCTTTGAGGAAAAGGTTGGGTGTACTCCATGAATTCCAGCTATTTAAATATGCAAGGCACTCCACAGTGCTGCTTAGGGGACAGAAACAGGAGAGAACCCTTGTCCAAAGGGAAAAAAATGGACTCGGGCTGTCTGGGACAGCTAATGGCATATTCCTTCCAAATAGGTTTGCTCATAGTTAAACACATTTATTAAGCTCCCACCAAAGTTCTCTATTCTACCAGAATGATTCTTACTAATGAGGCATCCACAATAAAATGCAAACGAGATGGTGAAGTGGACATTCAAATGATTTAAACTTGTGCTATTTATAAACTTTCCTAATTTCTCATTTTATAACTGTGATGACAGTGATCATTTATTGAGCACATACTGTATACCAGGGAAATAGTACCACTACAAACACAGCTTCCCGCCAAATGTTAACACTGATTTGTGCAAAACTAGAGGATGTACACAGTTATCTGTTAGTGCTATGCATTTATCTCTTATGCGATGCATACAGTCTGCTATATACCGATTTTATGATTCTCACAGCAACCTGAAAAGGCTAAGTATTAATTATTCCTCCATGTTACAAAGAAAAAAAAAATCCTTCCCTTACAAAAGAAACCCATCTGCCCATTAACTCCCCTTCCCTCCACTGCTTTGCTGGTGACCTGGTCCACCCTAGTCAATGTCTAAATATAAGGTGGGGTACCCTCCTCCCACAATTATCTCCCAGAAAAGAAATCCCCTTATATTAGAATCTCTCCAGAGCCTCTTATTATAAAGCTCTCCTTATAATTACTTTCCTTGAACAAAAAGTGCCATTTGAAAAAGACAGCAGTCTGAATTGACCTCAATCACTGCTAGCTTGGGCTGCCTTTGGGTGTCAGCTGCTGGGACTGTTTAAAATGAAAGAGGCAAGAAATTGAAAAACAGATTTTTAATTATTCCTGTGGTATGACTTCGCCAGCCTTTTAAAAAATCACTTTAAATAGCAATACAGTCAAGAGTAAAGTTGCAGAGATCGCAAAACCCCGTATCCCTTCCTAACTGAACTCGGGAATCGAGTAGCTTTGGAGTGAAGGCAACTCATATTAATCTACAGGAAAACAGAAAAACCAGCTGTCCCCGTGCTACGGTGAATGTTGTGACAACCTGCCAGTTGTCCTTCAATGTTCACCTCCGTTCTCCTCTTCTTCCATAATAACAGATTCTCATTTGATTAAGATGACCTGCAATATAATTGGAAAGGACATGTGCCACTTCTGTGTCCTGACCTTAAAATGGCCGGGTAAGTGTCCCCTGGTCCCTTTCTCCTTCCTTCTGCCTCCCAGCCTGGATTACCCAAACACTTATGTACTATTTTGCAAGAGACAAACTTCTGTCTAGTTTTAATGTCTGTATTTTGGGTCTCTGTTCACAGAAACTTAACTCTTACGCTCACAGTACTTGTCTTGAAAAAAATGTCCAATGAGAGCACCAGACAAGGATTGAAAACTGCTTCCTAACAAGCAAACGGGGTGGAAGTGAAGAAGATTTGTTCTGGAAAAGACAGATGAGTTGGAAAGTTGCTCTGGGGATGAGAAAGCCTGAATGGAACGTTTTTAAACTGAATAACAAAGCCGATGTTTCTAAACTAATTATAGAACCTAAGTATGTTTAACTAACATAACAAAAAGCCCATCTGCTATTGCCTATTTCTTCATGTAGCGAAAGATTTGAGCTAAAAAATAAAATAGAACAATTTAGTATCTCATGAGGAAAATGGAGGACCTAGTATCCTGTCACATGGACTGTATTCACACATTTTTCTGTGGTTTCACCACCTCCTTCTTAGGCTAAGCCATCTAAATTTAGTCTACATGTTTCCACTTTCATCTCTTGATAATTAAGCTCCAGAGTAGCCAAAAGGAACCGGAATATATAAACTAAGTGTCTCTTCTGAAAATCTGCCAGCCGCTCCCCATTACGCTAACACAGACCTCACCTGCCTTCCTCTCTCACTGCCCTGCACACCCCCAAACACAAGCTTCCCTCAGAGTGAACGAACATGGCTAAGTTCTCAGTTCAAAGGTCATCTCGCCAGACACTCCCCTGCCCCATCACCGGTGGGTGTCTACATAGCATTTCCTTGTTTTACTTGTCACTATCTGAACTTATCTTGTTTGTCTGCTTGTGTCTCAGCCATGTCCCCCATGTCAAAGGCAGTGTCTACAAGAACAGTCACTTGTCTGATTTTTCCCTCCTCTCCCCTGAAGGTCTGGAACGACGATGCCAGCACAGAGTACACGCCTAGGAAGTATTTGTTGACTGAATGAATGCAAGCCACTCGATGTACAGCTGGGACTCAAACCTAGGTTTAGCAGAAAGCTTATACGTAGTGAAGGGGGGTTCCCTTCCTCTAGATCAGTGGTTCCCACCCTTCCTAAGGCCGCGGCCCTTTACTACAGTTCCTCATGGTGTGGTGACCCCCATAAAATTATTGTCGTTGCTGCTTCATAACTGTAATGTTGCTGCTGTTATGAGTCGTCATGTAAATATCTGATAGGTGTTTTCCGATGGTCTTAGGTGACCCCTGTGAAAGGGTCGTTCGACCCCCAAAGGGGTCGTGACCCATAGGTTGAGAATTGCTGCTCTAGACTCTGACATAGCTGTCACCTCCCTGAAATGACACAAACACGCCAGACTGAGCACCTTGGAATGTACATCCACTGAAGCCAGGCGCCTGAAGCGTTACCCCACTCACCACAACGGGCACTCGTGCGGCCTCTCGGTGGTGTCAGACGCAGGCTTACGTGGTCAAAGACTTTAACTCACTGGTTGTTCAACACACAACTCTTTGTCAATAACCCTACAGTATACCAAAATGCCACACGACAAATTACACCGACAAAGAAGACAGAGAGGTCAGGGGATTGTATCCCTCTGGCCCCTTCCTTGTCAGGGAAAGGGCAGTTTCTTCCCACATAACCTGGGAGGGAGTTCTCTCTCTCTGGGTTCTGGGCAACTTGACCTTCCTCTTGCCCCTTCATGTTGTGGGAATGGCCCAAGCTGTTGCCAGCGCCAAGAATTTCACCATCCATCATTAGCTGTCCTTAACTACCTTTGCATGAAGACAATAAACTCTCCTTCTCAATTATGAAAAAAAATAGCATGTATCGGCTTGATTTACTGCTCTTCTCTACTAAGTATGTGTATAAAAGAAGCTTCCAGGCTTACTTCGCTTATGCAGGCAGTCGAGAACTACGTCCAACACTGGGTGTGTGGCCTGCTGGAGCGTCTGCTAGTGTGTGAGACCACAGTGCTGCTTTCTCAACACACTCGAGCACGCAGCAAGCGCTTGGCAGGCCCCCGGCTCGGTGGCTAGAACACTGTACGTGCAACAAATCCTGGTGGGCCTGGGGTTCCGGTGGCAGTAACCTTTCGGGAGGAGAAGCTTATAATTCACTCATTCTTAGGGAAAAACTATTAAGAGACCACTTGGCAGCATGACATGGACCAGGTCATCCCCTAAGGCACAGATGGGAGAAAGGGTGAGAGTAAATATGTAACCATGCCATAAAGATAAACACTCAAGTCCGCTCATCACAGCTAGGTGTTCTTCTCCTGGTCTCATCTCTGACGACACGATCGGCTATCACACAACATTTTCTGCTGTATCTGGGGTCAGCGTTCATTCTCTTGGGGTGAAAGAAAGTTTCAGAGATCCAGTTCAGTGTCAGTGCAAAAGCTATGGTTTAAGTTGACAAAGTCTTAAGATTTTTGTTTATGGAAGTATTCGGGATATACAGGGCAGCACATAAAACATTTCGACAAGGAGGGAAAGGACCAGTTCACAGTTAAGTGGAAAGCCCTGAAGATCTTAACGTTCCTTTGATGTTCACCTCCTCATGGTTCATTTTATTCACCTGCATCCAAACAGCCTTATGTGTTCAACTTTCTGTATTTCAATGAATTACATTGAGGTTCTTTGATTTTGTTTGTATCAGCAACAGCCAGCATAATGTATGTGTGGACTGTATAAGCTCATCTATTAAAATCAGTAAAAATTTTAGGGTTCTCCAAACATTGAAGAAAAATAATCCTTATCTCATATCAACCCATCTTTCTCAATGGTCACACTCCTCTACTGCAATTAAAAATCAATCCTTTGAAGACACACCTTATGACCAGTGCAATGGTGAAGAGTTAGGAGCAAGATTATGTGGTTTAAACTCCATTTACAAGCTGTGTGACTCTGGATGAGTTACTTAACCACTCTGTGCCTCAGATGCCCCTTCTGTAAAATAGGGGATAAAAACATCCCTTTCTAGCACTGATGTTAGGGAAAATGAGTTAAATGTTTGAAATTCTGCCTGGGACAGTCAGTGCTCAATAAATACTAGCTAAAATATTTTAAAATTCAATTTCAGAATGTTAATGAAGTCCACAGTTACATCTACTATAGCCTTCCAGATATTTCCATCAGGCGTTCGGTCTCCAAAATCGGTTACAAGCCTTTATTTGAGGCTGGCTCTTGCTGCTGCAACAACTTTGACTGTAACTATAAGCTATTAAAAAAATAATGCCTTGCCAAGAATGCAAAGTTTCCAAATAACTAAAATCTTCTCTAATGGCACTAAGATTTTAATTTTTTTCCCACTCTGAAAATATCTCTAAAATGCTTAGGACATTCTTCTGCTCTCATAACACATCATGTTTTCTACCAGCTCCACCATCACAGTGACTCAGTCTGTTTCCAGAACATTCGTTACCACACTAAGTGCTGCAAGGCATTTAAACACATATGCTTTTTCGTGGTCTTTTGTCTGCTCTTTCATATTTCCCCTCTTTCCTCACTGTCAAGCCACCAGTGTTCTCCTACAGCAAGCACTCTTGTTCTCTGAGAACCAGGACAACAGGACATGCTAGAATTTTGTTTCATGTAAACCTAAGTTCTCTGTGAGAGTTTTAAGGGTCTTTTTGTAAATAAAGTAGGTGGAACTTGTGGCACATCTATTTAAAGAAGCACAAATGACCATTACTAACATTTACTGAGGAATTACTTTGTGCCAGATCCAACGTTGGGCACTTCACATTCATTAGTCTATTTAATCTTCACAACTGCCCACTGTACAGATGCTAACCACAAACTCGCTGAGGAGTGCACAGTTATAAGGCGGTGGTCCAAAGGTTGAACCTAGTAAGCGAGCCTCAAAAGTTGGGTAGTTAGAGACTGTCTGTTCCTCTATCCCTCCCCCTGGTCACTTGTCCCCCCAGGATAGCACAAGTTAGGGAATCTGGGGAGAAGCTGTCTTAAGTCTAAGCTCTCAATTCTCCCCTAGGTAGTTCAAGTTATAAGAACGCCTTCCCCCAGCTAAGCTGTCTGGCTCTCTTGTTTCACAGAACTAACTCTGAAGTGAAAATGATGCTCATGATAAGCACAGGAACATCTTGTAGGCTATGGCTGTGTGCAAAGAACCTCTATCTATTAAGGGAACCAGTGTTGACTAGTCACTAACCTAGTTGGTGCCTTCTGGGTTTTCTAGCAAATGCCTCTGAATGTGGGAAATAGTTGTTTTTAAGTGACCAATCCTCTGTTATTGTTGTGAGGTTATTACAGTTCATCTAGCCAGGTCTCCAATTTCAATAGCCTGGGCGGTATCTGATGACAAGGGACTACAAACTAATTTAGTTTGAATGCTGATGGACTAAGGTGACATCTTTCAAATGCAGATTTCAACATTTCAGTTTCTAAATGTGGACTCCTTTTAAATTATTCTGACCCCAGCTATTTGCTCTTTACAGTATCTTCTAATCACAGGTGGGTTCGCCCCACCTTTCACATTTTCCAATTATTAAATTGTGTAATTGTTTGCTCAGCTCTCCAGCAAGCCTTGCGGAGAAAGGGGTTAGTACTTGCATTTGCAAAACAATGACACTCGGTCTTTTTCTTCCTTGGGTTAAGATACAGTATTTCCCAAGTAGTAAATCATGCCTTAAAGGAGGCCCAGGAATGTCACTGGATGGACTAGCAGTCATCCCATTAAGCCTTTCCTTTCTGGGTAAAAATATCTCATCAGGAAAACTGACTGCAAACTAAATATAGGAGGGGCACCTGGGAGAAGAAATGTTTCCAGAGCAGATTCCTCAGAAAGTCCCCAGTTGAAATACCTTCATTCCTTTCCTTTTAATCTGTACTGCAGGCCAGATTTATTACACAGTATTTGCCCTTAAATTATAAGCTCCCTATGAGCGGGGTGACAGTAGGGTCACCTCTGCCCCATCTTTCCGACACTCCGCCAATACTAAACATAATTCCTTGCACAAAGCATACGGCCTATTTCTCAGTTAAGTATTTTCTGGGCACCTGCCTTATGCAGACACCGCACTGGGTTCTGGGGATTTGGTTTCAATGTTTGCCGAAGTGACAATAAAAGGAAAAAACATGAAAATGTAAATCCATTTTCCAGCTGGACCACAAGGATGTTTCCTTTTGCACTTTGGTGGCAATTTTTAATTAATTCTGCATAGGCATTAAGTGATAGAAGCCAAAAGGACAGAAGGCTCACAGCCTCTAAGAAGCTCCAGAACGAGTCCCGCCTGGAGGAAGGAAGGGCTATCACGCTGGGAGGGTCACATGCCCTGTGGGAAAGGGGCAGGCTGGCATAGCTCGCCTTCCCAAGCCCTTCCCAGCAGCCTGAGACGTTCTTCCCTTCTCCTTCTGCATCAGGCACTCAGTCAGCAGTCTTAGCTCTTTACTGTAATGACCAAAGGGGCATTTCAGTAACTCCCTCCTGGGGTAAAGAGTAGTTCTCCAGAATCTAAAACAAAGGGCCTACAATTAAATGGGGCTCAGATTAATGCTCAAGGTCTCCCAAGTCTCTAAGAGACACTAATTACTTCTTGTTATTTTAATAAAGTGGTATTAGTTCTAAGGAGTCAATTTATTTTTTTTTAAAAAGTAGAGCATGCACCAGGAGCTAAAGATCAGTTCTGAGGGAAGGGAGATGGCCCCTGGGGGCTACGGAGAAGGTGGAATATTTGAACCTCAGAGCTGAGTTTTCTCTGCAGTTTACAAATTTTGGAGCCATCCAGGGTCTCGTTTCCAGGATTTCCTCCCTTCATATTTATGAGACTGACAGGTTTATTCTGCCGAAAGTTCAGAGAACTACATAGGTCACGGTGCAGATTTTTCTCAACACAAATTGCTTACTGTACAGAATTGGGTCCCATTCAAAAGCTCGAGCAACTTTTTCAGTGATGATGTTGGGAATTTTAGGCAACTACAAAATAAACTTTAGGGATTTCTCTGACTTTGGTTAAATGCAAACCAATCAGATGATGATGAGGTAAGGACTGCTAAGGTGATGTTATGCCTATGAGCAATTCAATCCGAGGCAGCTGACAAAAGCGACGTGTCAGGTTCTGCCTCTGGGCAAGGGTCATTAAACCAGGGTTCATAAACCCTGAAAAAGGAGATCCATGGAACCTCAGAAATACCAGGGCTGTCCGGAAAGTATCCAGTCACGTAATATGAAAAATAGAGACATTTATGTCTGCATTTTTTCTGGACAGCCCTCGTAGTATGTGACATTTTGTACACAGGCTATTTTTGTGGAATATGGGTTCATGGCCTTCAAGATTCTCAAAGGGTCCAAGAATCAAAACAGCATTAAGAACTCTTCTTGTTTTCTTTCTTCCTTCTTTCCTCCCTTTCTTCTTTTTTTCTTCATTTCCCCCTTTTTTCTTTTTTGTCTGTATTTTCTTCTCACAGACCTAAACCTTAAACATTCTCAGCAAGACAAGTGAGTACCTTCTGTAGGATCAGGGACTTGCTACTTGTGAATTCTGTGTATACACAAAACGTTTTAAGTCTTAGGTTAACATCATTATTCTCACTGTGATTACTGAAAGAAGGAATGACAGCAATAATCTTAACTGCCATTTAAACTCACTTTGTTCTTTCTGTACCACACCTGTCTCTTGTTTCCCTGTTTTCTTGCACTGTCACCACTGTAAAATGGTTTTGTAATGAGGCAGGTGGGTGGATAACCAAAATGAAATAATTTGGGGTTGTGTAAGATACTACAAATCCTTCACAATGAAATCTACGTTGTCTTTGTAATCCAAGAAGCTGCCATTCTTTTCCGCACCATTTTATCTTCTCAATCACATAGTCTATCTAACTTTGCTGTTAAGGTCAACAAGTGTTGACTGAGCCCCCAATATGTACGGACCCTGTTTGCTAGGAGTACAAAAAGAGGATGACAGGGCTTCTGCTCTTAAACTTTTATCTTATACTTTAGAGAAGCGGATTCTATTGGTGATTATGCCTAAGTTAAAAGAAAATTTAAAACATTTCTCCAAAGAAGATATACAAATGGCCAAAGAACACATGAAAGAACACTCAACATAACATATGAAATACCACATCACCCGCCCTAGAATGGTGAAAATGAAAAAGATAAACAATAATAACTGTTAACAAGGATAGATGTGGAGAAATCAGAACACTTACACATTGCTGGTGGCTATAAAAAATGGTACCGCCATTTTGGAAAAACAAAGAGTTAAACGTGGAGTTACCACATGACTAGGCGATTTCATTCCTGGGTATATACCTAAGAGCACTGAAAGCCTGTTCATACAAAATCCTATACGTGAATGTTCATGGCACCATTAAACATAATAGCCCCAAAGTAGAAACAACCCAAATGTCCATCAACTGCGAATGGATAAACCCAATGTGGTGTATCACCCAACCAAGACAAAATGTTAATAGCAGGGGAAGCTGGAAGTAGTAGTGGTGAGAGGGCACGTGGGAACTCTGCATGCTCCACTTAATTTTTCTGTAAACCTAAAATAGCTAAAAAACAAACAAAAAAGAGTCTATTTTAAAAGGTGGTCTATACAATGGGATATCATTGAGCTATATTAAAAAAAACTGTGAAGTACTAATACATGCTACACTGATGAACCTTGACGTCCTGATGCTAAGTGAAAAAAGTCAAACACAGAAGACCACATACTGTATGAGTCTATTTATATGAAGTGTCCAGAAGAGGCACGCCTATGGACACAGAGACGAGGCTAGTGGTTGCCGGAGCTGGGGGAGGGAGAGTGCAGAGTGCAGAGTGAATGCTCAAGGGTATGGGGTTTCTTCTTGTTCTGGAATTACACAGTGGTAATACTTGCAGAACCTTTTGAATATACTAAACACACTGAGATGTATACTTTGAAAATGTGAATTTCATAGTATGAGAATTATATCTCATTTTTTAAAATAAAGGACAATTGAGCTGAGGGAGGAAGGGAAGCAGTTCCTGTCTTTGGGTCCCAAAGGGAAGCAGGGTTTGCTACCCCAAAATACGCCTTTTGGGGATAGCGATATTTTAAGCTGGTTATTTTTAAGAACAGAAATACTCAAGAAAAGCCTTTTATTACCCCCTTACCCGCCTAAAGGAATTCAGATAGAAAAAGGTGCTTGAAAGGAAGGGAGCTATCACCTTAGCATAATAGAAACTAAACGTGACAGACAGGGAGGAACCTGCAAAGTCGTAAGTTTGTTAGACTCCCTCTGTGTCCCATTGCTTCTGGGTGGCAAGAATTTGGTAACCAAATATTTGCTCTTTCTCATCTACTTGTGAATTGCTTACTTTCCCCTTAGAATTCCCAGACCCCTGGGAATTCTCCTTAGTCCACAAGGGCACATATACCTCACCTGAGGGATCTGTCCAGGGGCCCCATGTGTCGCATGTGTACACATGTGACAAATTTGGTCATTTTTTCCCTGTTACTCTGTCATATGTCAATTTGATTATTAGACTAGCCGGAAGCACTTAGAAGGGCAAACACAGTACACAAGTTAATGGTTTTATTTCTTGTCAGCAATTACATGCCATTCTTTACCTCACTGTCTCTGCCTTAAGTATTGTCATCGAGTACTGCTCTCGTCCCCACTGTGTATCACTCCCTTTCTTTTTCACATGATTGCAAGGCAAAGGACTATAAACAAATTCATCACGACTAACATATATCAGGAGCCCAGAAAAGAGAGGATTTCTTTTTCACACAGTTCAAGTTTTGCTCGGAGACTAAATGACATTCTATTGGGTTGAAGAAAAATCCATTAGCATGTGCTGTATACAACCATTTTCAGGAAGAAAATAATTGTGTAAACAGAGACAGAACAGGACACAGAATCTTCTGATGGAAAAGGCAAAGGACCAACCCTTGGCTCCATTGAAATAAAGCTGTCTAAAGCTCCTGGAACAGCAATGTCATGACCAAACAAAAATTAGAAGACAAATGTAAAGAATGAGGACTTATGCAAGCAATTACTCTGTCTCTTTACTCATAGATATGCATGATGTAACTGTGGATGTTAAAGAAAATAATGCACTTTTGAGGTTATCTCACAATGCCCATGCCCTTTTACTTTAATGTTATAACTTCGGTTTTAGTAAAACTATATTTGAGATACAAAATATTTCTTTATTCATTGCAAATTCTCAGAAATGACCTTTACTGATGCTCATGGCATCTCATCCATTGCAATAATGATCTCATAGCTTTTCATATTTTGTAATTATTGAACATTTACATGTATATGTATATATAATACCATATTCATATTTCAATCTTTAAAAACAAATAAAATAACTAGGTTAACAAATATGCCTATCCAATAGATTTGCATCACTATATCTCGTTTCTTTTTATAATCTGGGAGCACTTTAGATGGTGCTAAGTAATTTCTTAATATAATTTATGCTATGATTCATTAGAGTTTAAATGTCTGTCAGACAATCCAGTTTTACATTGTTCAACTTTGCTCCTTTTTCTATGCCTTTATAACGCACACATATCACTATACCTACTCAATTATTAACAACCACTACAGAAAATATTCCACTCTTTCCCCCACCTCCTTTTTAAAAAAATGCAAAAAACAGATGTTTTGGGTACTGGGTACAGCGTTAGTGTTCCCTGTCTTGATATGCAGGTGTTTTGCTTTCAAATGTGAAACCACTCCCTTCCTATTACTCTGATAAAGACAGGACTATAAACGCATTTACCTGGCTTTACAAAGCCTGACTTTGGTTCCTTCTTATGTCGAGCTGACTGGATGCTTCCTTCTCCAACCAGTCCAACTGTGCATTTCTTTCTGGTAAAGTCTTCATCACTCCCAGGGCGAAAGCCAACAGGACTGTTTCCAGAATCTGAGGGTGTCTTCACAGGAGATACTGACTGGCTACTAGGACAGCCTGTGTCATCTGGAAGACAGGAAGCAGCGAGTGTTTAATGAGGAGGAGGAAATCAATGATGGCCCCGAGAAACGTGCAGCAGACCATGCATACGTGTGCTCACACACACGGCCTCTGTTCACCAAGCCCCGATGCCTGGGAATGACTCTCCTTTTATTTTCCACACCTGGCCAAGTCATTTTAACAAAGAAAATACCAACTATCCAATACCGTATTTTAAAGCAACACCCTGTAAGCTTTTGGGATCACAGATATTTCTGTAATATTCATGTTGTCAAAACCTAAAGGCTTATCTGTTTTAACACCTCAGGTCAACTGTTGGGTCACCACTGTCCATAGATTTTTGATGAGGTTAGTAATAAAAAGTTCACCACAGCAACTCGGGATCATTAGTGTGAACATTTCAGACTTGTCTGTGTTAGAAAATAAAAACGAGTTCCCTGATGGTGTAGTGGCTTAAGGCTTTGGCGCTGGTGCTGTCAGCGCTGTGGCCTGGGTTCGATTCCCAGTCAGGGAGCTACCCACATACCAAAAAGCAAAAAACAAAACAAAACAAAACAAAACAAAAAAAAAGAAAATAAAAACTACTTGAATATTACTGACCCCACCCAGTGTTTGATCCCTTGACCCATCACTTGGTTAGTGGAGTGACAGACAAGGGATCTGAGGTAAACTGGTTAAAATGAAAATGATATTCAAATCAGAAATGTTCCCTTAATTTTCAAGTTACATATTATTACCACTGTCATTAGTCTAAATTAATATGCATGATATGAAGAGACCTGCATAGATGCTTAATTAAGCAAATGGGAAAGTTGTACCAATACTCTTATTTATTAAATATTTATGAGGGTTGGTTAATTCATTTATACTTTGATAAAGAGAATTGTATGGGAATTGAATGCAAATCAATATTACTTAAAAGTATGTCTACTCAAACTAATAAGTTAGTGGTAATTTTCTTTATTATACAAAATATTTATTATACAAAAATATTTTGATACCAGTAACTAATTAGACAAATAATGAATAGATATTTAGTACAAGAACTTTTAAAACTATTATATATTTACAAATATTAAAGGAACTAAAATAATTTGCCATCTGCGAAAGGCTATCTTAAAACTCCAAGGCTTGACTCAAGATAGAAATAGAACTAGGTTTAAATAAAACATACTGATTGCCTGAATTAAGATGACTAGAATCCAACTAGAAAAGAATTGCTATTGCTTCATTTTTGGCCTTTATTACATTTTTTATTATGAAATATCCCAGTTCCTGGAACAAAGGGAACTTGGCCCTGGTAAAATGATTTATTTCTCCTAATATGGTTTTCTTTTTTACTTTTGGACATTGTAGTATACATAGAATCTCAATAGTGCATTTCTTCAAGTTGGAAGGTGTTTAGTGCATTGTTCATGCCTGCTGTTTTTCTGCTGCTTTTTAAAATGTGCCATATTCTTCCTGAACTTCTGAAGAAACTGGCCCTGAATTACAGAGTGACGAGAACCCGTTTTGGCCACGACTGCTATTGTCCCTGCTTTTCTGTTACGTTTGCATGTCCCAAGCTTCAGCCTAAAAAATCCGAGCTCCATTCTAAAGGGGCAAAGCTGCTAATTACTCAGTACCAGAACTTTGACAAGGCTCAAGAGGTCTGCACATTGCCTCAGGAGAGTTCTTTTCCTTGATTCCTATCCCCAAACAGATAAACCCAAAGAAATGACATCTAATCCTTCAAAATTACCTATTGCCTTTAAAATATCTCCTTATGAGTCAGTTTCATAAATTACTTCTTTTGAAAGAGATGGCCCACATAAATAAAAAGCCGTGTTTCACATTCTCTACCCTAAAAAATAATTTTTCTTGAAAACTCAGACTCAAAGGGACAAAAATTAATAATTTCTAGTATTGAGAAACACTGTCAAAAGTATATTTGAAATAAATAGAAAGCAAATGTGTTCTATTTGGTTCTATCACCACTTTGCTAGAGTTAAATATGAAAGAATATGTACACACCATGTCTTCAGTACTAGTGATTTCAAGGATTAAGTGCTACAGTCTTATTAAAAACTGGGAACTGAAATTTTTTAGAGTGGTGGCAGTTTAGGGAAGGCAGTAGCAACTTTTCACTTGGAGTATGTGCCTTACTTGTCATCAATATTTATAGCCAGTATTTCCAGGGGCAAGGATTAAGAAGATGAATACCAGCATAAATTTTTAACTTTACAGCAGTTGAATCACTACATGAACTAGTGTTTACCCAACATCTCTGAACTGTCCGGTATTGTACTTCATATTGAAAGGAAACAACAGGAATATACTACATGGTTGTTCATTAATTAAAGAAATATGGATCAAGCTTTGGCACTGAATGAGCCCACAGCTGTTACGCTCAGTCCCCATACTGATGGAGCTCATGAATAAGCCAAAAGGAGTTGGGTAATCATCACAATGCACAGTTACTATAGACTGGTAAGCCTACTAAGGCAAATCCATATCCAAGAAAATTTGTGAGTTGTCCGAGAAGCTTGGGACATTTGCCTGTTTTGTCTAATGGGACCAACACAAACAAAGGAATCTAGTTTTGGAAAGGGTGAGGCCATTCATTAATTTTCCTACTACAGAGGGCACACTTAGAGTTATGCAAAGGAAGGCTGGAGCAGAGGCAACAGGGCTTCACATACCAGAGCCATCTGGTCACCTGCGGCACCCGAGGTATGTTCCTCTGTGCAGCACTGAGGAAATGCTTATTTCTCAACGAGTCTTGTTTAGGGCTCCTTTTCCCCTCTCCCCTCTCCTCTTCTTGTTTTTAACTTCATGGTCACAGTTGGAAGCAGACCATCAGTTCAGATGAAGATAAGTATTTCTTTCCAAAATTCTATGTAAAATATTCTTTGTTCATATTTACTCCAAGATTCTGAGAATAGTGCAAACAAGCTGATGATCTTTGGTTGTGCATGCCTAATCTTACCATCTGCCAAACTACACTTGGATCAAGCACATATTGAAGAGATTTAATTCATTAAACCCGCTTCAGTTAAACCCTCTGTGTGTGCCTTCTGTTCCCCGCTACTACCTTGACTCCTGAATTTGTCCTGTAGAATCCACAGATTTATAAACACAATATTTATCACTGTAGCTTTTATTAGTTACATTAGTATAAGGAAATTATCACTGGCGAATTTTCTAACATGACACCATGAGGGAAGTGTTTCTGGGCAGGGAGTGGCAGAGATTCTAAACGATATGCCCCCAAAGCTTTGCTCCATGGCTTTAAGAAGAGGGTATACAAGACTGTCTGTCTACCGGAGAGGGAGGAGTTTTTCTTCCTTTCAAAACACATGCGTGTGCTCATGCACACACACACCCAGTTCTTACATAATTGAGTTTGTACACTTTCCCTATTGTTTATTGTAATTATAACTTCATTAAACATACACGCACGTGACCATATTCCATGTTTTACCCAGTATGTGATCCATTTGAAAATACAGGATGATTTTTTTCTGGAGTCAGCAATTTTAAATGCTACTTACCCAGGATGGCCCCTGGTGGAACTGAGATAGAAGTGACCCTCATTAAGTCTACACCCAAATGATCACCACCTAACGTGAAGGAGACTAATTCACATGTATGTCCTCCTTCATTTATAGTGAGGAATCGTTTCTTTTGTTGTTTTTATCCTTGTCAATTTGCTTTGAATCTGTCAACTTGCAGGGTTTAGGACAGGAGAAAAGAACACTACTCACAGACCCAAGAACCTCCGGAAGATGAAGCCTAACTGAAGTTGTAAGACATATACCTACTAACTAGTTTCCAAATTGTTGTTAAAGAAAAATATATTTTAAGGTCTATAAAGACAAACAGGAGAAAGAGGCATCTATTATAATTTTGTAGTCTAGTCGGTGTTAGAAAATTAAATTTTTATCTATTTTTCCTCTTTACATTATAGCTCTTTAAAAATATGGGAGATGGTTAATAATTGTATAATTATTCCACTTAAGTACTGAAAAAGGTGTGCATAAGTATCTTTTAAAATAATGTGAATCTTATTTTTAAAATATTTAACAATTTGGTACATTTCTTATTAATCTTTTCCTAAATGCACGTGGTTGAGCTGCTTGCTATTTATTAAAATTTCAACATATATTATATACAGTTTCATACTCTGTTACTGAAAATTTCTCCCTGGAACTTGTTAAGCTAGAAAATAAGCTATTAAAGACTAACAGTTAACTCAAAGGGGCCCCATGGGCCAAAATGGGATAATTTGAGCACCATAAAAACAAAACAAACAAAAATGAAAACACAAAGAAACAAGTGCAACTGACTGATAAACACTGGATGTCTAAAAAAAAAAATCTGTGAGTTCACAGGTACCATACAAAAATACTAAACTGAAGAGAGGAGAAAAGACTGACCCTTTCACCCAAAAGTACTCCAACCCACGGGAAATCACTGGAAGTGACAATTAAAAGGAAAGAAGAATCAGCATATATTCTGGCTGTAAAAACTGCTCCTATACAAACTATAATTTAGTATAATTGAAATTCTTCATAAATATTGGTAATTTCTTCCTTACAGAAGCATTCTGATCAACAAAAGTGGATCGAACAATACAAAGTTACTATTTTGTAAGTATTTCTAATGAAATGATTGGTTTAAGCACCAGATAGAATTGATGAAACAATTAGAAAAAAGGCTGGTAGGGAGTTTACAGTGGGAGGACCAGGCCTTACCCTCCTGTACCCACTAAGCACTAAGCATCACCAATGGTAGGACAACACGCAATGTACAAGGGCTGTACAGAAAAAAATCCAGTCACTGTCAATATAACATTGTCCTATTACATGGCTGGATATTTTCCGGACAGCACTCACACACCTTCTGGTGGGATGCCAGGTGAAGCCCACAGCACTCCTCACAAAGTATTCCGGCCACAAAAAATTACCCCTGAATACATTCAACCCTTAAAGCTGCTGTCCACCTCATAAACTGTACGGAGAAAAAAGTCATGAGTTAAATCAGGGGTTAGTGAACTTAAGCGCGCAGACCAATCTTGTTCTCTGCCTGCTTTTGTAAAAAATGTTATTGAAACAAAACCATGCCCTATCCTTCATTTATTATCTACTATGGCTCTCAAGCTACAATGGCAGAGTTGAATAATTGAGAGAGATCATTTGGCCAACAAAGGCAAAAACATTTACTATCTAGTCCTTTACAGGAAATGTATGTTGGCTCTGGGTTAAATGATACCATGAGGAAGCAAAGAAAAACTTTTGAGACAACTGGGGCTACTTCAGTGTTCTGTGGCATACCAAGGAATTACGGTAATTGCGTTAGTAATGAAAACGACACTATGATTATGCAAGAAAATGTCCATTTTTCTTTAAAGAAATACATGCTGAGGTATCTAGGCAGACATGAAATGACATGATGTCTGGAGATTTGCTTTAAAATGCTTCAGCAAAGTAGAAAAGGAAAGAAAAAAGAGACAGATGCAGCAAATATGATAGTATCTTGCTATTGCTTAATCTAAATAAAATAAATAAGCAGCATTTTGGGGTTCACTTATGAATTCTCTCTGCTGGTTGCATATGTTTTACAAAGTTTCAAAATATTTTATTTAATATCTCAAAAACATTAATTTAAATGAGTAATGATTTAGAATAGATATGAACATAGCATTTTTAAAAAACAATTCTTTTGGAGGATATATTAGTTTCTTTCTACCTTTCTTAGTATTATTAAAATTGTTGTAACGACATTTTTACAGATAAGTCTTGAGTCAAATTTTTAATTATCTCATAGAATGTATCTCCCCAAACGTGGAATTACTAAGCCTTCCAAGAACCTTTAGACAACTTATATTCCTATTATTATTGCATGAGACTATCTCATTTATTAAATTCTTACCAGTATTGAGTACTATTTTGCTTCCATTTTTTTGTTTTTCGCTTCCATTTTTGTCAAGATACTAATGAAAAAGACATTTTTGATGTTTTAGGTTGCACATATTTAATTATTAGTGAGGCTTACTGTCTTTCATTGGCCTTTTTTTTTTTTTTTAACTTATTCTGTGAATTGCTCAAGTCCTTTGACAATTTTTCTATTACAGAGTTAAGGATACTTGTATAGGAAACGTATTAACCTTCTGTCATATCTTATCCAGTTTGTTGTTTGCTTTTAACTTTATAATGTCTTTGTCTTTCAAACATTTTTCTCTCTATAGTTGTCAAATCTCTCCATATTTTCCTTTATGATTTCTTCTAATGCTTTAATGCTTAGAATGTCTTTCTTTACTCCAAGATCAATTAAATATTTACTTACTTTATTCCAGATTTTTATAGTTTCACTTTTCATTTAAATTAAGTCCTTTTGGAACTCGTTTAACATGCAGTATGAGGGTAGGTGGTAACATACTTTTTTTAATTTTTAGAAAATATATCCTTTTTATATTATTGTGCAATGCTTTTCTAATGAAAATGTGAAAGCAATGAATATTTTTCGTAAAGTGAAAATAAACATAAATACATATATATTTGAATATACATTTTAAAATATTAAGATTACCCAAAGTATGCCTGTATATTACATAATTTCTTAATATTTTATGAAAGTGCTTAACAACCAGTGCCATAGAAAACATTTGGTGGCAATTATGATGACCAAGTCCCTACTTTACTCTCCTTCCATCAGTTAATTACATATAAGAATAAAATACTAGGTTTTAAAGATTACAAAAAAATTTTTTTTTTCAAAATTCAAGACATAGCTCTAAAACCTCTGGTTCATTTTTGAATCCCAGAACTCATTGCTGAACTAAACAATTCCAGAAGACATACTTAAAAATAACCTCAAGTGGAGGAAAATGTTGTTTTGTGCCATAATGCCCTGAAATACTCAGTTACGGTTTGAGGCTATTCAATGATCAGTTGCATAATGTGCACAGAAACAAAATTTATTGTATTTTAAGGAAACAACTTAAAAATGTATGGGAATTTAGTTGATTCTCATGGGTGACAGAGGGTTTGGAGGCTATGTATTCATCCATTCAACAAATATTTGAGTATCTTCTATGTGCCAGACACTGGTATAGGTTCTATTATTTTTACTGCTCTAGATACTGACATTTTTTAAAGCAGTCTGATGAAGACAGATAAAATGTCACAGCTTAAATTTATTGTTGACCTGAATGAACCCTGTAAAATACCACAAACCTTTCAAATGCACTGCAAGGAGGTAAGGTAAGAAAAGTATGCAAATGCACTGAGTGTAGGTAAGGTAAGAAGAGAAACATTTATCAAGTAGTTATCAAGTAGCAAGAACACTTTTATTACATAATTTAATAATATCTTATTTTATAGGTGGGAAAACAGGCTCAGAGATGAGAATTTCAGTCACACATCTACTAAGTAACTGACTTAAGATTCAAACTCAAGTTTGTCTGACTCTATAAAGTCCTTGTTTTTCTAACACAAACTAGCTGTTTGCTAAATTTTTCTACATATGTTTGTTCCAAGAGGAAATAGCAGCAATTCTGGGAATGCACAAATTAAAAACAGACAAAGGAAGCTATTAAAAAGGAGCCATCCCATAATAAGCAGACCACAAAAACTTGAGTCAAGAAACTTTCTAGTTGTTTTCAGTTTTCCAATATTGTTGCTTTAACACAGTAACCATGGAATGTTTACCATTCAGATAATTTTGCATTCTATGTTTTCAATAGCAAAATTGGAACTTCTTTTCCTTCATTTAATTTTAGCATCTTTTCGGAAGAGAATTCACAAATCTCTAAGACCGTACACTAATTTTGCTCCAGTATTATACAATGTGATACTACCTAGTTGTTTATGTTGAAGTGTAAGGATCCCATCCATCCATCCATCCATGTCACAAGTAACTACTGATTTCCTATTGTGTTTCAGGTAAGTCTTCTAAGAGGTTAGGGATGTAATGACGATCAAGATTCTCAGATTCTTGTTTTTAAGAAGTTCACATTCTAGTGGTGGAGAGAGGCAGTTAATAAATAAGTAAAACATACATACAGAAGATACTTTGATTGTGATGCACAATTAATGAAACAAACTGGTGACAGTACATAGACTAGCTAGGTGGGAGGTGGGAAGGTACTTCATTAGATAGGGTGTCATGGAAGGTCTTGAAGAGGTCATGTGAACTGAGACCAAAAAACTGAGAAGAAACCAATCATGAACAAGGCAGAGAAAAACTCCAGGTAAAGGGAAAAACTTAGGACATTGAGGAAACTGAAAAGGAGGAGGCCAGGAAGGCTGAAGGGGAGAGAAAGACCGAGGCTGAGATTAATGGGAGGCAGAAGCACACGCACTGTGGGCCAGGAATCCTAAGTGCGTCTTAAGTGCAATGGAAGCCACTGCATGCACTAATCAGGTATGACAACTGGGTTTGTGGAGAACAAACTGTATTCGTGACAATACAGCTAGCTAATATTTACTGGGTGCCCACTAACTACGAGGTCTGTTCTAAACACTTACTTAACACAAATCTTAGTTAACCTAAGCCAGTATCTCCTTGAGATAAGCACTAATCTCTTTCTGCTTCACAGAGGGCGTACAAAACCATCACTAGTGTTTAAGCCACCCACCGAGGTCAAAGTCAGTAAGTGGCAGAGCCATGGTAGGAATCCAAACAGGCTAACTAACTCTAGAGAGCTTCCCTCTTAACCACTGTGCTCTGTGGTCCCTTTGCAAATGAAAGAGCAGAAGCAATTAAACCCATGTGTGGGCCTCTGCATAGCAGAAATAAGAGATAACAGTGGTTTGATTAGGGTAATAGTACTGAAAACTGAGAAAAGTAGATGGATTTGGGATATATTGTAGGAAATTCATTGAAAGCATTAATTTATGATAATGAAAAATAGGAAAGGATCGAGAATATCTTCTAGATTCTTTGCTTAAACAGTGAATGTGGTGGTCATTTCTGAGTTGGAAAAAAATGGGTTTAAGAGTGAAATCAAGACTTCCGTTTTTGGTATGTTAAATCTGAGGCACAAATTAACCCCAACATTGGATACTTATCAAGCAGGTAGTTAGATATGTTGGCCTAAAATGCAGGGGAGGGGTCAGGGAGCATCACCACCCTCCAGGTGAAGGATGTAAAGATGTGAGCCCTTGGGAAGGGCAGAAAGAGGGCTGAGCACTGAGACCTGGGCCACTGTGACACTGTGGAACCAACAAAAGTGATTCATGACTGACTTAGGCGCAAGAGGAAAGCTCAGAGGGGTGAGATCACAGGAGCCAAGGAGGAAAATCTTTCTCAAGAAAGGGGCTCGTTCAATTGTGTGGACTGCTGCTGAGAAGTCAAGGAAAATGAAGGCAAACAAGAGGAAGTCAGATTTGCAAAAATGGTCACTCAAGTGCTTGACAAGGGCAAATTATGGAGACAGGATTTTGGAAAAGTTTTGCTGTGAAGAGCAGCAGAGAAATCAGATGGCAGTTGCAAGCTGATGTGGGCTCAAAGGGAGCTTCTTTTCTTTGAAAGGTGTGTATATTCGAGCGTATGTGTGTGTGCTGATGGAAATGAGCTCGTAAAAGTAATTCAGACAAAGCACCTCCAGTGAGACACTCAACCTACATCGATAAAAATACAGTGAAGAGTGAAGCAATTATTTAATGAACGTCTCCCTGGTTTCTTGGAGACAAAAATAATCACTTCACATGTAAACATTCCTGTGATTTCTGGGCTATTCTGGAGCCTCAAGTGCTCCCATAAATGTCACTCTGGTGCAGCCCCCAGCAGCAGAGGAAGTGAAGTGAAATGAGGTGAGGCAAGTCTGCCTTTCTTCCTAGAACTTGTGTTGTCTCTGAAAACAAGGACCTCTAGTTCGTTTTCTACTAAGCATCCATCAAGTTGTTTGATTTGTCTTAGCAACCAGAGAAGAAGGAATTTGGAGAGGAAAATACCTTGCTCCAAATATGTAATGTGGTGTAAGGAATTTATCCAGGAGATTTGGTGAGGGAGCTGCTGATGCTGAAACTGGGAAACAGGGTGACTCTGTCATTGCCAGAAGACAGGTGAGCCCGGCAAGGGGTGCGTGCACGTTTTCATTTCTCTCGTTCTTTTGTAGAACTATGACCTTTCCAAAAACAGCATGTTACTGATACTTCTGACCTTCCTTCTCCTTGGCAATATGAGTTCATTTGCAGTTTCTAAGACATGCTTTCTCAAAGACTCAATAATTTTGTTAAGGTTCGTGGTAGGAGAAGTTGGGGAGGGGGAGGAGAACTGGTGGGACAGGAAGGGAAGAAAAAAGACAGAGACAGACACCAAGAAGCTATTTCTCACTCTCCTGGAAACCTTCTAACCAGAAAACTCCAAACCACTCTAAGGACACCTGAATCACATTTGGTTGTTTTGTAGCAATGTAAGTATTTTCCCCTCTCCTATCTATTTTTTCTCACATTGACAATCTGACAATGATGGTCAAGATGGACTAGGGGATATAAATGAAAAACATTAAGGAAAAAAAAATGCTCATTATAGAGTTTGTGTAACTGCTACATTTGGGTTTTTTTATCTGGGAAAAAAGAATTGTTTGAGATAATATATGACAGCTGTCTGGAAAAAAAGCCAGCCATAAATGACTCTATTTTTCATATTACATGGCTGGATACTTTTGGTATAACCCTTATGTGTGCATCATCGTACTTTTTTCTTTAGAACAATGAAAGAAGAGAGAAAAAGAAGAAATATGCTCATAAATGGACATGATGATGGCTAGCCAGCAGTGTGAGAAATAGTGACATTCATGAAATAAAATTCTGACTTTTGAAAGTCAGTCTCACAGGTGAAATGTCCACCTACAGGAGAATGGCGGAATAAATGGCGGCCTTCTGTAGAGTGGAATCCTTGCAATGAACGAGGGGACTTCCATGCACTGGCAAGGACAAGTATTGCCTGAAATACACGTTCCTGGACTGGAGTCCTCTCAGTATTGTTCATCGCTCTAGTTCACCTCCTAGGATTAGTCCCTTGCCCACAATAAGCATTCAGTAAACATTTACTTAACAAACGAACAGAAAGAAATCACAGATTAACACAGCAGAATCTCACTTTGGCAAAAAAGGCAAAGCAAAATAAGTCCTATAAATGCAATGACCTCCCCTCTGACGTATCTTCCCACATTTCTATTACTTTTCAATTCAAAAAAATGTAATTCATAAGCACTTAAAGAAAAATATAATCTTCAGGGACACCTCAAAATAGAGGAGGGTAGGTTAGGGTCCATGTGTTGCCCAGAATTCTGGTCAGCGTCTAAAAGCAATCCTACCTACTGGGGCACCCGCACCAAAGGAGGGAGAATAAAGGCTGAACCAGCCAGGAAAAGAGGAGGAACCCCAGAAACTTCAACTGCAGGGAAAAATGGAAGGATGTGTTTCTACCGATGGGGGCGGGTGTTGGATTAGCCTGCTGAGGAGCACTGGTGTGCAGCGGGAAGCTTGGTTTGGGCTCCCTAAAAAGAGAGAGCAGTCAGTCCCACATGACTGGCCACCTTCTCTGGGAGCCAGAGGAGTGTAACTCCAGGCAGGGGAGCCCCTGGACAAGATGATGGCTAGCCAGCAGTGTGAGAAGTAGCTGGGTCAGGGGTCTCTCTCTGCTCCGGGAGAAGGGCTGGATCGTGTCTCCAAAGCAAGAGACAGCCAAGCTGAGCTGCAGGGGGAGTTCTGGGGCAGTCACTGGGTCCAGAGCCAGCAGAGCCACATTGCATACAGGCTCAGCTGGTAGAGTCTTGCATACCCAAAGGGCAATGAGTCTCCACCGGGTCAGTAGGAGGAGGTGGGGACTTTCTCAGAGGAAAAAGCACCTGGGGTGTAGGGCGGGGTGGTGGCTAGTGTCAAGTTGGAGTCCTGGGAAAGCGGGTATGTGGCTTTGTGCTCAATTCCTTCTTGACTCTAAACCTGGGCTGCTGATGTTTCTCATGGCTTCCAAGTGCCAACACTTAAGTGGAGCATTTTCTGATTTTCTTGGCAAGATCTCTCTTCCTTGCTACCCACAGCATCGGGGGGCCTGGTTCTATTACAGAAATTATTTTTTGCTTGACAGGAGCTACTCCAGACAGGAATGTTTTTCTTTCATTTAATAAACCTAGTAAATTGAGTGATGGTTATAGTTCTAGTTGTTTTATTTTCCCAACTATTAAGATAGAATTCTACTCTCAATAAATTTTATTAAACAAATGAAAATATATCACTTGTCCCATCTTCATAATTATGATTTCTACCAAATTCCAACAAATATTTATTAAGCAACTGCTGTGTGTCAGGTACGGTGCAGGGAACCATACTGTTCTGCCTTCATGGAACTGATATTCTTCTGGGGAATCAGATAACTAAATACCCGAGAATAAAGAAATTTTAAAAGCGGGTCCTGTGGTATGACAGAGGAAGCATAAAGAGGGGCATCCAACCTAAACTTTGAAATGCATCCTTCAGCTGCCTACCCTGACTTACAAAGACACTTACCTATACAGTTGACTCTTGAACAACATGGGTTTGAACTGCTCACATTCATTTATACGTGGAGTTTTTTCAATACACAGGTGGCCTTCTGTTATCCTTGGGTTTCCCATCCACAGATTCAACCAACCTTGTTATCAAAAACAGTATCTTGGATCCATGGTTGGGAATCTGCAGATGCGGGCATTCAACTATATACACTGCTCTGCGCCATTTTATATAAGGGACTTGAGCATCTATGGATTTGGGTATCCGTGGGGGGTCCTGGAACCAATACTCTGGGGATACTGAGGGATGACTATAGTTAAGGTTTTGAGAAGTCAAAAATTATACGCAGATTTTCAACTGCATGAGGGTTACTGCCCCAACCCTTGTGTTGTTCAAGGTCAACTGTATTCATATCCAGCCTTTCTTTTCTTCCTTGTATGTATCTTTTTCGGTCTTACCCCCAGTCTCATTACGAGGTTATCACCTCTCTACTATTTTCAATCTCTCTCTCTGTTTCTGTTTTTCTCTTTATAATGTATTCCCCTCAGCCTAAAAACTTATCAAAATACCTGTCATTGGATAAACACTTTACCTTTACTATAAATGCAACACTTGTTTTTATTCTATTTTCTCCTTCCTCTCCCACTTAAGCATTTTTAAAAATCTGCCTACGCTCTTATCTATCACCAACCATTCACATCTCAGCCTTAAGCAATCTGGATTCCACACCCCCAATTTTCTGGGACTCTTTCTACCTAAGATCACTGATAAGCTAGTGGTCTTCTTCCCGAGAACTTTTTAGTGCCCACCTTTCTTAACCCTGCTGTGACCTCTGAACCTGCCGGCTATTTCTTCTCGGATGTCTTCCTGGGGGATCAAAGTCGGTCCTGGCTCTCCTCCTTCCTCTCTGAGCCTTGGTTGCTTTATTCCACCTACTCTGGCTTTCATCACAGAGTTCCAGCTTTGGTCCCCTAATCATCTTCCTCTATGCACTCCCCTTGGGTAATATCATCAACTCCCTTGACTTCAGCTACCAACACATCTGACTTCTCTTCACTCCAGACCTTTACCTTTATCTCAAGTGCAACAAAGCCTCATCTGTGCTCCTCCACTTGACTCACTGTCCTCCTCTGCAGTCCCGCTACTCTGTGCTCATCCAGTGGAAACTCAGACACAATCCTTGCCTTCCCCTTCCACTTGCATTGGTGACTAAGACCCATATGCTCTAGCCCCTAATCCTGGTACACATCCTTTTACCAGTCTCCCCTCAGTCACCATGGCCTTCAACCCAGGCAGACTCCTCACCATCATTGCCTGCCCCTCCCGTCCACTGTCCAACACAGAGTCATAACGATATTTCTCAATTAGAAATCTGTTCGTAACTCTTCCCTGCTGAAAACCCTTCACTAGCTGGGCAAGATGGTTAAGAATTGCATAATGGCAGCCCAGGAGCCATAACCTGCTATTTATGCATGCTATTTGGCCCAAGATGTTAAAAAAGCTAAGTTTTAACATTCTGAATACCATTAGAAGAGGAACACACTGTCCAGTTCTAGAGTCTCCTCTGTTGTCATCTATCCAGGCAGCCTCACCCTCTGCATTACTGGTCTAGTTCCCATAGGCATCCTTGATCTCATGGATCAAATTCTTAGCACAGCATACAAAGCCTTTCCTGATCTGACCCTGCGTGCCTAGCTCAAATCATGCTTTTAACTCAGACCTGCTGATGCTCAGGCTCATGTTTACCCACTGGACCACACTAATTAATGTTACTTCTTTGAATCCCTGGGCTTATGAAATGTGAGAATTCAATGGGATGACAAATGGAGCAACCAACTCAAATTACAAGGAAGGAGTATGTGTGGGTAAAAGGGACAGGAGAACGAAACAGGTGTGTAGAGACGGTCGTGTGGGAATCACATTCAAAGATTTGCTATCCATTTATTTTGGAGCCAGGACTAAGGCCGTGAAATAATGGATTTTTCCAGTCACTGTGCTTTATTCACCTTTGTAGCCGTAGCACAATTTCTGATCCTCAGCAGGTACTGAGTAAGTGCTTATTGGATATAAAACATTTTTGTGTAAGTGTGCAAGAAGCTGAATGTCCTCCTAACTCCCAGGCCACAGTTTCTCATTTTTTGTCTCTTTTAGTGTACCCACTGGCTGTGCAGGGTACACTCCTGGTGTACCCAGTATATCCACTTTCAGTGTACCCCAAATCATCCTAATACCAAAGAAACAAAATACAAAAGATTAAAAAGCATGAACAGAAATAGTAAATCCAGAGAGAGAGAGAGAGGATTCTATAGGAAAATAAAGGAAAGAAATGCTTTCTTTTCCCCTTTCATTTTCTACCATTTGAACCCAAGTTAAATCCATATGTAGATACAAATAATATTACTGCTGAGACTAATAACATAGGAATTGCACATAAAGAGTGAGAAGCTGTAATTCCCAAGGAATGTGGAGGTATTTTCCCTGTCCCAAGCCGTGGGTTTAAACAGTCTGGCTGGCCACCCCCTCTACCATCTTGATCCTCGTGCCGCTGGTGATGCCACTTTGGGCATGCCACTTGCATTTCTCATCCGAAGTCCCAAACACACACAGACCACAAAGCAGTGAGTTGACTTCAGAAGGCATAAGAGTCGGCTGGAAAACCTGTACAATACAGATTCCTGGGCCCTCCCATTCAGGGATGATTGGTTAGGGTGGGGCCACAATACCTGCATTTTAAACGGGTTTTCCTGAGGTTTCTAAAGTAGACAAACACCGTACTCTGAAAGTCAGAAATATTTCATAAAGATGAGTATCTTAAAAGATTTTCACATTGAGTGCCATGACTTGCTTTCAGGCATAATAACCCAATTTCACCGTGATTCCTTTCACAGTCTCCACTGTGAGGTACTTTTGTTTTTAAATGTCAAGAAAATTTTGCTCCTGTCCCCCTCGTTGTAGTTACCACATCTTCAAAGAAATAGTGCCCGTGCATCCTTCATTTGTTTTTTTTTTTTTGGTATGTGGGTCGCTCCCTGGCTGGGAATCGAACCCAGGCCGCAGTGCTGACAGCGCCAGTGCCGAAGCCTTAAGCCACTGCACTATCAGGGAACTCCCCATCCTTCATTTGTAAACCCTTCCCTAGGTACTTATTTCTGAGACGGAGGCAACTAAGCACTTGAAATATATATTACTCAACAGTGTCTAGGTTCCATTCTCATTAAAATGATACTAAATTCTTAGATTCTTCCTTTTTTTTTCTTCACATCAGGCTGGCAGTCATTTAATTATACTGTAATTGCATACTGCAGCTCGCTTCACTTAAAGCAGTTCGTCTCAATTCTGATCATTATGTTCAAATGCTTACTCTGCCCAGATGCCAAGTTTCCTCACTGGACAAAAGTGCAGCAGAAATATTTCTGTTTGGCGAGGCCTGGCAAATTTCTGGAGGCATTGTCATGCCGTGGCAGAGCACTAGTCAGGTTGTAATTTGCTTTAATTGTTCTTCCCACAAACAGCAACAACGATTAACTCTAGATCATTGACACTCAAAGAAGGATTTCTTCATAGCCACTGCAAAAACCAAAATACTTTCTGTAAACACCTTACTCAAGATTAGACTGCAAAGAATCTCAGATTCTGACCAATTAGTGTGTTGACTTGGTGTGTGTTTTCTAATAAGTTAAAGTCACAAACTTGCCTATGTATCTGTGTGTGCAGATTAGAAACATGGAAATAACTCAGAGAAATTACTGGTCTGCCATAAAACAACCAGTGTTCTATATGCATAATTTGTTCCACCTGCCATGTTTACAAGGCACCCCAAGGAGAACTAGCTTAAAACCCAGCAATCCATCTGCCTTCCAATTCTAAGGGGGCAATTATTGCCTCAACTAAGCAAAGAGGAATGCACAGCAGGCTGCTAACCATGTCAGGTGACTGATACATGTGACTAAGTAACCCAGGTCATCAGCTTCTCTAATAGTGGCTGGAGTCCCGGTATGCTGACAAACACAGTTAACTACCAACAAAAAAAGGGGGAGAAGAATGAACAGAAACCTAGATTCACGGGGCTACACCCTCTGAATAATAACTCTGGGTTTTATCACTTTTCATGGGCATGTTAAAACAAGAAATATGGTGCAGGGCGTTTGGGGGGAGAAAAGACAAGGCAACTTTATGCCAAAATACTGATTTATAAAAACACTAATTAATGAAACAAAACTCATGGACACAGTTAATAATTTAGTAATTCCCTGAGGGTAAGGGGGGAGGGGATGGGGGTGAAGGGACAGGATCTCAAATATATGGTGATGCAAAGAGAACTGACTCTGGGTGATGAACACATAATACAACACATAGACGATGTAATGTAGAATTGGACACCTGGAATCTATGTAATTTTTTCTAATCAATGTCACTCCAATAAATTTAATAAAAAAAATAAAACATGAATTAAAATTAGAAGAGGGAACATGAAAGCAGATGTTTTGTTACTATTAACTGTACTTCCTTATGTATTCATTTTCTAAAGAAAGCCTTAGTATTTACTAAAAATATACAATGTTTTACTTGCTATGTACAATATATACTTGACTGTGCCCAACTAAAGGCCACAGTGCCGAAGACTGACTACGAACTACCAGGAATAGACTGTTTTAACAGGAGAAATAATGTTTGAGTGCATTGCAAAAAAATACATTCATATCTTCAAAGAAATTCTGCTAATAAGAAGCTATTAAAAGAAGAGCTCTTTGGGGACACACCCCAAATGAATTGCAAAAGGTCATATACAACTCCTTCCCTCTGAAATGAGATACATCATGCAAATTAGCATACAGGATATCAAGTCATTAAATGTTCCTTGTCAAGGCTCCCATGGGAAAGAAGGCAGGGGGTGGGGGAAGGCAGTGGTGTGCAGGACAGAGGTGTGCAGGACAAAATGGAGAAAGTAGGTAAAATGGACAGGTCACTTTGAAAACAGTTCCCAGTCTTTTAATTTCACAGATCAGTAAAATTAAAAGAAAAACATGAGGGTGGGGGTGGAGAACCCATCCACTACCTTGTTTTTTTTTTCACTATAATACAAATGATAGGAAAGCCAGACTCTCAAAATAAAGGATAATCCTTTGTATTTAGTAACTTGAACTTTGTATAAACTCACTAATCTTCTTTGAAAAACTGAGTATCTTAGAACATAAGATGCTCTTCACAATGCCTTCGATACAGATTTGGAAAAAGCGTCTCTAGTGGACAGTTCCGAAAAATATAATTTTCAAATTACATTGCATATCACTACCAGATTGCAAGAATCCCCTAACTCTGTGTGTCCCCTTTCACATTGGTGAATGTGATGACTGATAAAGAAGACAAGCCAATGCAGAATGATCACTGTAAAGTCATGAAGCTATGGTAGTAACAGACACCTCTAAATAAGTTTAACTTCATTCTAGCAGAGGGTGGAATTTGTAATGTTTGCATGTACCCTGGTCTCTGACTTAAATGTCACGATTAAGCAATCAACTCATATTCTGGCCTTCGTGTTAAAGTGGCTGGATTAAAACCAGCCATTTCTCCCCGCTGGCTGGACTGTTTTACATTCTGTACCTCACTGCCTGCAGCTTTAACACTCCCCACCCATTTATTTCTCATCCGCCAACTGACCTCCTAAAGCATCATTAACACGCCCCCAAAGGCCTTGCTCCTGTCAGTTTTCGTCAGCGCAGCACTCAAAGCAGTCACAGGGTCTGTCAGGGTTGTGTAGGAAAGGGAGGCAAAGAAGGAAAAGGCACCAACCCAGAGCCTGGGGAATCACCAGCACATGGAGGGAATCCTATGAGGAGACAGGATGCAAAGCTCAACATGGAAAGGGACGTTTCAGAAACTCACAATTAGCTGTTTCTGCCACTCAATTCTCAGCTAGTTAATGGCAGATGGATCAATATCCACTTTCAATTTTCATGTACAGCATTATGGCGTTGGTGGGAGACAGGTCTCCTAGGAGGGAGGGATGATCCAGGAAATGGGTCTTGGAGAGAGTGATTCATGACCAAAATTAGTAATTTCACTGGGTTGCCAAGTATACTTTTAAGAATGTATGTGGAGTTTTTATTTTTGAGCAAATCTTTTTCTTTTTTTTTTTCTAATAACACTACTTACCCTGAAGTCAGTTACAGAGAAAACGATTATGTGGAGAGAGTATCAGGAATAAATGTGGAATTGAGTTATGTACGCAAAGCCTTATCAGTTTGAAATGATACCCTCTGGGTTCACCCACACTCGACCAGAGTGATTCCTGAGCTCCAGGTGGAGTGAAAGTAAACAGCATTCCATTCTGCAAATACGACTTCAGTTTCTAAGGATCTTACCTGCTCCAGTTTGTCCATTTTTCTTTTGTTTTCCTCCTTATCAAACAGACCAGCAGTGGGTTTCCATTTTAAAACTAGATGCATATTATTCCAACAGCCATAAATAAACTTTAAAAATAATGTTTTGATAGAATATTTTTTTCAGAACCAAGAAGATAATGTGAGGTGTACAGAGAAAAAAATTAAAACAATAACACAGTATTTCTAATATGTAACTTACGGATGGAATTCTTTTGTGAAAGTATATAATAAATTCAGAGCTGCATTTCAAAAATCCCTGAATAATGTGGTGACCACTGCTAAATATAATGAAATACTGCATCCCGTTAAATGAGGGCATTAATCACAGCACTTGGATTCACATGTCCCCTCTCATACATGGGTTAATCTTCAAATTACATTTTCCCTAAATAACTTTTAAAACTTGTCCACTATGAAACATTCTTCATTAGTCATGAGACAGACCAGCGACCTTTAAATTTTACCCAAATTCCTAATACTTCTCAAAGAATTCAAGTCCTTCTAAGTCATGTGCTTCAATGTGTATAACAGGCTCTATCAAGTGACAATGGTGGCACCTTCAGGAGCTATAGAGATCTGTGCTTTTACCAAATACGCTCAAAACTTGAAGGAAACTTCCTAATTATGTGCCAAAACTGATATCTCTAGTACATTTTATTAAGAACCATCATCTGTTAAACACCTCTAGAAGCCAGGCACTGGTGTAGGAGTACATTTAGGCACGTGGTCTCTTTCAACCTCACAGCAACTCTGTAAGGTAGTATTAGCATTCCATTTTATGGATGGAACACCTGAGGCTTAAGGAGGTTAAGCAACTGGCCCAAGATCACACAGCTCGCAAACAGTGAAAAGACCAGCGATTCAGCTCCGGCCTGGAAGATGACAAAGCCTGGGCTCTTCTCCTCTTTCTAAAACTACACGGCAAGTCCTGGGATCTAAACCTCCTTGACCTTGAGGTTTTGGAGTTGCTTTATCTTTGGGATTCCATAAATAGAAGTCCACAGGCTTCTAAAGGTTGCTAGTATAAAATGCAAGCTAAGACATTTTCCAGATTTAACATTTTTTAAACAGCCCACGTATTTAATAGGAATACTTTTTTTTTTTCAAACAAGGAGTTCGATTTTACATTGTAAATTATAATCTAGAATCACATATAAAAGCAGGTATAAAGTTTCATCGGGTTGAGCCATTATGCTGTATTTGTACACCCAAAATGGTGCAACTGCAGACAATTCACCCCAATAATAGAAGTCTATTTTTAGGCTCTAAAGGGGCCAGTCTAGGTACACTCACAACACACCTGCAGTGCACACATTTCGTGCCTATATGTGGCCTCCCATGGATACCGTACCTGAGCAGAAGCTGTTGCTGCTAATGGTCCTCGCTGAGCGTCCCGAGCTGCTGGGGTTGAATTCTCTGCTCTCTTCCTCAGAGAAAGGAGATTCCGAGGCTGGGGACACTTTGTGCTGTTGCAGGGGCAGGTGGGGCCGCAGAATCAAACGGGGAATTCGGCTTCGGGAGATCTCCTTCTCATGATGCACTCGCTGCTCCTTCTCAAAATTGGACAACAAAAAGAAACTTGTTTTCCTCTCTGAACTTCTGTCTGCTCCTTCTGGGCTCAGTTTCTAAGAAATCACATTGCTGAGTATTGAATCTTCACAGATTTTTCCTTATCTCAGTTGCAGAAATGCGCTCCAACCCTTTTCCAAGGAGCTAACCCTTCTAATCTACTGAAGAGCACACAGTCCAGCAAGGATGCAAATACACACACACACACACACACACGCCCACTGCTGACGGAAAGGCCATTCCACTCTCTAATGCCATTCCTGGCTTACCTTCTCACTCTGGCTTTTTCTATCACATTCAAGCTTTTTTCTGTCTCAAAGGCTAAAAAGCACTCACAGCACACTACTTGATTTCCTCTAGACTTCCATTTTGCTGTCCCTGAATGAGCTGCCACAATGTGCATTCTGTTTTGCCATCTCCTCACAAAGTAGAGACCCCTATACCTGGAACAATTCTTTCCTGAGAGATCGTGCAGCCTTATCTTTCAAAACCCTCCTCTTCCGGCCAGGATCTTAATTATTCATTAATATCCTGGTACCCAAGGCTTGTTGCCAACAGAAAAGCAAACAAAAATCCAAGACCCGGTAAGATGGCTCCACCGTTTACCTCATGTTTAGCTTTTGTTTTCCTTACAGGACACCCATGAGGAGAGATTTTGCTCTCTCTCCTTAAAAGTACAGCATTAAATACAGAGGGCCATACCTTGGTTGAAAAAGGTGCATTAAAAAGTACTATCTTGGCAATGTTTTTCCATTTTTAAAGTGCTTTCCCAGCCATTATCTCTTTTGATCTTTATAACCCAGGTCACAGAGAGAAAACTAATCTGTGTCCCTATTTACAGGTGAGAAAACTGAGGCTAACAGAGGTAACTAACATAGTACCTCATGCAGAAGGAGAACAGGCCTGAACTCCAGTGCTTTCAGGATTACCACCACCCTCCCTTATTAAAATGGATTCCCAGGAGGATCCCCCCAAAACACAAACAAAAAACAAACAAAAAACCACTGCTCCCTCCAGCCTCTGCAACTGCAAACTGGGTTTTGGATTAGGTAACAAACACTATTTTGAAAGATGACCTCCTGCTCCTTTCCACGCTGCTTACCAGCAAGGGTCTGCCAAAGCAAACACCTCGAGGAGGCCCGCACAGTGCAGGAACTGCGGGAAACTCCGGAGGCTGCTCAGCCAGCCAGCCTATCCAGGGGCGACAGCCGCACCCAGTCTCTGGATTTGTTCTGCACATCAGTCACCCAGCAGGTATCCCACGTCAGCCACTCCGCTCAGCGTACTGCAGACCCTGAACCAACGCCGGGTCGCTCGCTGACTTGCTGGAGTCCTATCGTTTTTATTCATAGCACGCACTGGACATCAATTTGCTAGATCCCAAATCCCCAATTTCAGGAGATGGAATTAACCCTCCACAGGCAATTTCTGAAATCCTTGTGTCAACCCCCCAAACCCTGTCTTCCAGTACCACCTACCCATCTCCAGGGTCTCATCACCTGAGCAAATGCCCCTCTGCCTTCCCATCGTCTCCACCACCTCCTTGGTCCCCCTTTACCTCGACTCTAAAAGCCCCCCCATCCCCCCAGCCCAGGTCGCACCTGGCCCTTCTCTCCCCGCAGCGGCCACCTTCTCTCTCTCTCCGGCGTCCGCAGACACTGCCACCGGCGCCCACACGACGTGCCCTCCTTACCTTCGTCTCTCGAAGGGGTCCCATCCCGCTGCTGCCGGTCGGCTCCTCGCGCCGCCGCTGTCGCCGTCCAGGAGGAGGCACCTGCGTGCAACCAACCGGTCAAGAAGACAGCTCAGGCGGCGCCAGGCGCAGGCGGCGGCTGCTGCGCGGCCGACGAGCCGCCGCCACTGCCGCCGTTCGCTCTCGGCTCCGAGGGCTCGCCCGGCCGCCCCGCCCGGGACGGACACGTGGTGCCGCCGCCACCGCCCGCGGCCGCCCCTGCGGCGCCGCCTCCTTTCCCCAGACCTCCCTCACCTGCCTGCCCCTGGCATGCCCCGCCCGCGCCTGGGTTCGCCCCGCCCGCCCGATTTCGCCGCTAGCACTGCCCACTGGTGCCGGCCGCCCCTCCCCCTTTGCAGAGCCTGAGGGCAGAGGCTCGGCTCGACTCGGAGCATCTGCAACCAGGAGGTTCCCGCCACCCTGTTTTTGGCACCAGGTATCCGGTTGGAAGGCGGTGCACGTCGGATGGAAGAGCTGAGAAAAATCTGCGACATCACTGAGAGCCAAAATGGAGAAAGGGAAAGTTTTCCCCTCGCGGCCCCTCCATGCCCTCTCCGTTTTAAGTCAACGTACGGCTCCCCACAATGACCTCGCCCGGGAGAGACAGGGCGGGTCCCCTCCACCCGGGCCCCTGCCAAGCCAATGCTGCAGGACTGACACAGCATCTGGGTTCCAGGATCTCAGAGGCTGCGATTCTCCCCGGGCGATTTGCATCCGAAGGGCCTCGGGTGGGCGGCGCAGCGCCGCAGGCACAGAACGCCGAGGCGGGTCGTTCCCGCGGGCTGGGGGAGCCGAGCTGTTCGGGACCAGAGCAGCCTTTTTCTCCTACCCTGCCCCGCAGCCGCCAGAGGAAGAGCCCCAGGCACACAGACACAGGAAGGACACTGCACTTGAACGCAGGAAGCCGGGTTCAAGGCACCGCTTCACTCCTTTCAAGCTGTATACCTAAAGTTGTTAACCTCTTTGAACTTGACCTCTCTGAACTTTTCAGATTTATTCTTGTGAAAGTGAGGGGTAGTAATAATAATATCTACCTCGGAGGGTAGCTGTGAGGACTAGATGAGGAAAACAAAAGAGCTGTACCTAGCGGACTGAACAGAAATCCCCAAAGGGCAGTTAAATCACCGTCACGTCGTCCATTCAGTACTTGCTGAGACCTCTTACATGACAGGCTGAAAAAGTATTTGTGAAGCAAATTTGTTTCAAAAAGCTCCAAAACCTGTCCAACGGAGGACTTAGAACAGGGATCGTCAGCTGGATCATGGGCCTTGATTTAACTATTACACGTGGTTTACTTAAATCTTATCTGGTGATGATATTCAACATGTATAATAACTTAGATACCGTTTATTCTGACTTGGAAAATATTCTAAAGAGCAGTGTGGGTGGGGAGCAGTTTGATCCTCACACCCAAGTGTCCTGTATGAGGTCTATGATCTTTCAAAATCATATTTGAACTTGCAACATCCCCATTTTTTCTGCCCTCCAAACAGCATTTTTGTCACCCTCAACTATCAAGTCTACAAATGTACAGTATGAGTCTAGGGAGAGCCTGAAGTTAGAGGATTAATGGAGTCAATTTGCCTTTTTCCTATACTTCCGAAGAAATTTTCCTCCACTCATCTTCATGCCTTTTCAAATCTACTTAGCTCTCTTAAGCAGTGAGGTTGGTAATCATAGGATTCTTCATCAGGGAGGAAAAGCATGATTAATTCATACATTCTATACTCATAGTTGTCCGGAGGTATGAGCCTGAGAACATACAAGGGCTGTCCGCAGGGTATCCAGCCATGTAATATGAAAAACAGAGGCATTTATAGCTGGATTTTTCCCAGACAGCCCTCGTACACTCTGAGATAGGAATGCACTGTTAGGGTCCGAACTCCTACTGAGAACTGAGATTGAGTCTGGGGCCTAATAGCAGAAGCATCTTCTAATTCAGAACCTAGTAGTCATTCTTGACTTCTCCCTCCCGTGACCCCCCACATAGCAGGGACCTCCACGTGATCTCCATGCCACTCTAGTAATAATGTCTTGAATCTGATTACTTGTGTCCACTGATCGACTGCGTTGTCTTCATTTAGAGTCTCAACCACAGGCATCCTGGGTTATTGCAATAGGGATCTAAGGTTGTCTTGCTTCCCATTTTGCCTCATTCCTTTCTCACCAGTTTTTCAAATTTTCCTCAAAGACTTTCTGAAAGGCCCCAATCAAGCCATGCTCCTCATTAAAGCCCATTAGTGACTTCCTGGTCATCCTCTACATAATATTCAAACTCCTTAATGTGGCACGAAGACCTTTCACGATTTGTACTTATTTACCACTCTGATCTCATTTTACGCTACTCTCTTCTACCCAGTAGACCCCCTCCTTCACTACCTGCCGACCCTCCACAAATGGATACCCCTCAAACTATGGCATTTTCAATTCTCTGCAAGTATCTGCTCTCTTTTCTGCTAGACTATTGCACATGTTCGTCCCTTTGTCCAGAGTATTTCTTGCACCACACCCACTTATCCTCCTTAACCTCTTACATTGAGTTTCATTTTAGAGATAGCTTCTGCCAGGAAATCTCTCCTGGTTCCCCAAGAAGGGTTGGGTTCTCCCCTTACATACTTCCAGGACACCTGTATTTAATGACCCCAGGAGAGCTGTTCTGCTCTCGTATCAGAATTCCCTTTTTATTTGTCAGTCTTCACCAGGGCTCATGGGCAGCACCTAGTACAGGTCCTGTCAGACAGTAGGCACTTACTATACAATAGGCACCTAAATGAATGAATTCTATAACCCGGTAAGAGGTCCATCAGTAAAGGATAAAGAACATAGATACAACTTCTATTCTGAAAATGACTCAGGGAAAGCTGTCTCCATTCTGTCTTTGTATTTGATGATGGGGTGTGTGCCTAAAAAATCCAACATGTGTTCAGTGAAAGCTTTTACTGCAGGCTGTGAGAGGCTGTGCGGTAGCCCTGCTGTCACCATAGCAACCCTGCTGAGGGAAAGGCTGATGATATAGTGTTCAAATCCTTCTTAGCTCTGTACTTTTGGAACCCAAGCCTGTATTTCCACTGTCCTAAAAGGCAAGTTTTACAAATGATAATATTTATGTTGCCTTTAATTTCATTCAAGTGTTTCTCTTGTCATTAAGAGAAATGTCTTACAACATTTGGATTATACCATCAAAGAGATATAATCTAATACAGTATATTATAGTCATCTTTCATCTGCTTGGCAATATTCTCATGCATCGTTTTCAGTTTCTACTTAAATACTTATTGTCTGGTTTTGTAATTTTGTGGTTTTTCCTTTAGAAGTGACTGTAATGCTGGTTTTTAGAAGATATCAGCTGCTTTAAAAGGCTAGAACTCATCAAAATTATAAAGAACATCCGTGCCCAGGCTTGGGGAGGAACAGATTGCAGGAAAAGAAATGTGTCTATGGAATTATGCCCCCAAATCTGGTCTAAATTATTTGATTCTTTATGTGAAATTTGTAATTAAATGATTCATACCTTTCATTTGCACATAACTTTGTATTTTTAGAGCTCTTTGACATCTATAATCTTATTTGAGCCTCACAAAAATCCTGTGAGGTGCATGTGGCCTGTTCCTGAAACCAGGTAAGTGATAAAGAATAGGTTTTTATGGATAGGAACCTCCCCCCTCCCCCCCCCCTCCACACACACACCCCATTGCAAACTTCACAGAAAGACAATACAAATGCACTGCCAAAGAGAAAATGCCTGCACCATACAATCGAGACATCGTGGCCCTCACATCCACTCTTCCTCACAGCTCACCTGAGTACGCTGGGGGCTTCCGGGGACTCAGTCAGGGCTGCCAAAGCACCATCTCCTAATCCTATCAGCTGTGCAAGCAAGCGCTGCTGTCTCAGTGACCCGATGTTGGGCGATCTGCACAGCAACAAGGAGCAGCTGACGTGCTTTACAACACGTCATGAAGAAAAGAAACTGCATTCTGGGGCATCCTGGGATTTTTTTTTTTTTTGTGGTAGGGTGCAGACCTATATTTTTCTTACCAGGGAAAGAGCTGCCTGTTTTCCCAAAGAGCGTGTGTGAGTGATCAACCCTCCTCTATTATATGTGTTGTTATAGTTACTTTTGGTTAAAGGATTTTTGATGGTGTAAAACTGTCAGGAATAGAATTCTGCAACATCATTCCCTGATGAGGGGGCCCAGAGGGTAGCTGGAGGAAAGAAGAGAGTGGGTAACCTGAGGCAAGGCTAGCTTAAATATCCATTGGGCTCAGAGTGTGTCAATTATCTCTGCTCTGCAAATGAGTTATCAGTCAGAGGCATCTCTCAGATGAACAGGAATTAAAGGCAAGTCGAGATGAGAGGGCAGAGATTGGAGGTGGCTGACTTGGAAGATTGGTAAGGATACAGTCTTCTGCTTGCCTGATGGGGAAGCAGACATGAGGTAATCCTTCAAAAATGCTGCCTACTATTTGTGGCTTTTCATCCATTTTTGAGGATAGGGGGAGATACCAGCCAAAGACATAGGTATGGTGAGTGTACTGAACAAACTGGGGACAGACATATTGTTCGATAAGCCGGCATTGACTTATTGGGACAGTAGATTTGAATGACTGAAATCAAGATGCTCTGCAAAGTATGAGTGTTAACAGTTGCCATCCAGATGGCAAGAACTGAATCTTGACATTTATCTAATGAAATGCTTCAAATGACTGGACAAGACAGGGAGATGTGTGGATCTTACCGACCTACAGAAAGGGCAAAGGACGTTCTCTGTAAAGGTGGGCCTAGGAAGACCTAAATCCAGAGGCTGTATTCTGAGTCTGAGAAGCACCTTTCTTTCTCAAGAGGAAGTCCGAGAAGGACAGGACAGTTGAAAGCTGCCTGAACCCAGTAAGGTAGCTGGTTATCTAGAGAAGATGAGAAATGAAGGCCGAGACTCTTCTCAGAGGTGGCACGAGCCTTGGTTAGAGGCTCTGAGGGATTCATTCAGCATCCACAACGGTCTAGGCTTAGATGAGAAATTTATAATCTGGGTTCCCAGAAAGCAGATCTGTGAGTAGACTTAAGTTACATTAAGGTAAAAGAATCTGTTCTCCATTTCTCTTTTATTTCCATGATTTTGTACTTGTTTTTCCTTCAATTTTCTGGTAAACATCCTTTTTAATTAAAAAATAATAATTCTGCTTTTATTTCTGCTAAAAGATGGGGAAGGGAGAAAGAGGAGGCTTCTGAGATTTACTCCACCGACCAGAGCAGTACAAACTGCAAAATGGAACCAAAATGGCGCCCCTAGAGGCCAACTGCTGTAACGGCAGCTCCGGCAGCCCAGGGGAAATCTGGAAGCGCCGCGCCCCTAGGCTAACTGACCGTGGGGTGAGGAGTGGGAGGCGTGTAACCTCTGCAGTTGCGGAGCTGAAGACAGTTTTGATTGCTACTTTATTTCTACCTCATAGGCCATTCTTGTGAACCATTTTCCTTCATCACCTGAAATCTTGTGACTTGGTATTATAAATATAGCCCTTGCTACACATGGTCTAGCTCCTCTCCAATTAACTGCAGAAAAATCAGGAACATAAATCCAGAATTTGGAAATCTGGCCTATGTTATTTCATGTGTCCTCTCTATTTAGAATGCGATTGATAAAAAAGTTATTTAAAAAAATATATGATCTATTTTAAAGTACTGAAACCGTGACCATCTACTGTTAGAGTACTCGTTGTGTTAATACCACGACAGGAGAATGCCCTGAGGGCTTGCTCACATCTGTGTTAGATCGGGGTCTGGGGCTTCCAGGCCTGAGTTTTGAGATGGATTTTGAAGGATAGATAGGTCCTATTAAACTTGGGCTCCTTCAGAGTGCCTTTCTCTTTCTCTCTCCTCCTCTCCTCTCCCCTTCTTTCTTTCTCCTACCCTACCATCTCTTTCCTCTCCCCAGTTCTCCCTTTCCTTTCCCTCCAACCCTAAATCTTCTTTCCACTTGGAGAGACCTCTGCTGCCCTACAGACTGGTCCTCAATAGATCGATGCAGAGAGAAGTTTTAGGTTTCCCTTGAATCTTTACTGTCTGACTGTAACCTTCTGGAGGGAAAGGGATTTTTTGTCTCAGAGTTGTGATTACCTAGCACAGCGCCAAGCACAGTTCCTGGGGCCTCAATCAATAATTTGTTAATAAGAAATAGTTTTTAAAATTTCAAGAACACTGTGTTATACTGCCACCTGCCGTTCCATTAGTGAAATTTTCTTCTCAGTGTCTTGGTTAGCGACTGTTTTTAAAACCAACTCAGTAGTGCCTGTATTTACACTTTCAGAAAATGTTCTAAGTTTACACATCACTGTCAATGAACAGTCAATATTCAGAGGTTACGGGTTAGTGAGCAGAGCTCTGTGGTCTGATAGTCAACGCTTCCCAATTGTTTTGCTCTTTACCTGCTGAGCCATTGTAGACAAGGTAAACCGTGTTTGTGAGTCAGATGGTTAAGTCGTATTCGGGTAATCCCTACCTTATCTATTCTCAGGACTAGTTTTTTGAAATAACAGACTTGGGGGGGGGGAATTTTAGGTTTACAGAAAAGATAAACAGAAAAGTATGGCGAGTTCCCATGTATCCTTTCACCAAGATCTATGTTTTAATTTGGACACAATCTATTCCTTGTCTATCAGACTTATTTGGTATAATTCTACTCCTCTTCCGAAGAAGGTGCAAATCACACGGATCTACATCTGTACCCCTTCCCCAATCCTTCCCCACAAACCCTACCTGTTTGGTTTGCCTCCAAGGACTTCTACTTGTCCACAGTGAATTAAAGGCAAGACTTCTGGGTCTTCCTTGGAGAGATCCTTCTCCTCTGACCTAAAGTTGACCACAGGGGAAGCCCCACAGCCCTATGGGTAAATGACTGCTAGAACTTAATCTCTAACTGGTCTTTAACAGACCTCAGTGTTGCCTGGCAACCAGTTTATACTCCCTAGTCAGTGTTCTTTTCTGTTCTCCCAGGTCTATTTGAAAACATCTCCACATTTCAACTCTACCAACATACCACCCCCCTACCCTCATACTGTGTAGATGCCCTTATCTCTTGATTGACAGAAAAAAATAGAAGCTATTAAGGGAACGCTCTCAGTCTCCAGCCTCCAAACCTAAAAATCCACCTGCCTCCACCCATCGTCTCCATTTTTGGTTCTTTAGAATGGACATTGTCTCTCTTCTATACAAGAGTAATTCCTTTACCTGGGCTTTGGATTCCACCCTTTCCTAGCTCATAAGGGAAGTGATTTTATCAGCTAGTCCTTCTAGCTCTCCATGTTCCTATTTCCTCATCTGTAAAATGGAATAACTGAAATACCTATCTCATAGGATTATTGTGAACATCAGGAGACTTAACACATGTGAAGACCCCAGAAGAGTGCCTAGTATATATGAAGCACTGAGTGTGACCTGTCGTTATGTTTTTTTGATAATTTTAACCTATTTTTCTATCAGACACTTCACATCAGCATTTAAACATGCTGAAAACTTTCCCAATGAAATATATGGCTCAAACTCCCATAGCTTTCTAGTACTACCCAGTTACTTTTCCCCATTCATCATCGAATTTCTGAAGAAGTCTGTTTCACATGTCTCACACCCTCCCTGCCCTTTCACTCAGTCCATTCCACTCATGTACCCATATTCACCTTGCCCAAAGTCACAAATTATCTCTATGTGTTTTAATGGAATGACTAGTTTTTATCCTAATCTTAATCTCTCATGAGCCTTTAGCATAAACTCTCCCGCATTTTTGAAAACCACTTTCCTTCTTTAACATGGCCTTCCTGTTTTTCCCTACTGAAAAGTACCCTTCCAGGCCATTCCTGAAGTGTTGGTGTTCCTCAGTTTCTAGTCTTGACCCTCTAATGTTTTCATCCTACCTTCCTTCCCTAGGCAGTATCTTTTTTCCATTGCTTTAATTACTAATTGGCCCATCTTCCATAAAATCTATAAATCCACATGTCTGTTTCATCATCATCCCATAATCCATCTGGATATCTCGACTTTTATAACCCACAGGGTCCACAAGCTCACTATATTCCAATTTGAATTCATCATACTTCTAAAAGCTGACATTCTGTGTTCCCTAAATTCACAAATGTTATCATCATGCAGACCCTGGAATCTTGTATTTATCTTTAAAATGTGCCCATTTCTCTATCATGCCTTATATTTATCTTTAAAATGTGCCCATTTCTCTATCATGCCTTTCTGCCTTGATTTCCAAACTGGCCTATAGACTTGCCCCTTTCAGTACATTTTAAAACTGAAGCCAGAATGATTCCTTTAAGGTACAAATCTGATCATCCCCACCCCACCCTGCATCCCTTAGTTCCAACTGAAACCAACCAATGCTCACCATCGCCTTTAAGATAAAGTTTAGACACTAATGTATGCCCACAAGATCCCTCATCATCTAATCCTTGCCATTTCTCACCCTCTGACCTTCACAAATGTTTTGCCTACACAGAATACTCTTTCCAATATCAAACCATCTCCCACCACCACCAGCCAGTTCCTACTGCTCTCCAGATGTATCCATTGAATTTAGTCATGGAATTGATTCTGGTCCTAAGTGTGCTATAGGAGAGAATGATTTCTGGCTTTGGAAATGCTTTTTGCTGGAACTATCTAGCTGTAAAATGTAATGGAAAGATAAAGTCATTTTAAAGATATAATGAGCATGGAAGCTGTGTTAGTTTGGGGGCTTGTAACATGAGTTGAAGAGCAATTCAAAAGAATTTTTTAGTGATCAAGTGAAATAATGACTTCCAAAATGGTATGAGATGAAAACCTTCTGCCAGAGAAAAAACATTTCATCCTATTTATTATAAAATATTAATATTAGCTTCATTATTTTAATGGACTCATTTCTCTTGGGTGAGAATTCAAAGAATTCTCTTTGAAAAACTACTGCCACAATTCCTTATTAGTAGTTTTGCCTCCTGTTTTGTCCTACCACTTATTTGACTTTTAGTATTAAAAGAGGAAAGAGTTACAGATGAGGATTTATTTTTTAAAAAGACACCAACACTTGTGTTTTTAAATATTCACGTGGTTGTACTGTTTTATATTATTTTAATAAACTCAAAAATGCAACTTTTTCTAATATATATATATATGATTTAGGTAGATCTGTTTTGAAACTTGGAAAGATTTATAATGAATAGTTACTGAGGCAAAAGAACATTACAACATCCTATACTACAAAATCTTTTAAAATACATTTGAGGGCAGCTGATTTCCTAATGCCTGAAATATAAGTATGGAAGTGTAAGTTTGTTAAAACCAAGTTCTTTTATCTCCCATAATAAACACCTGTAAGTTTTGCATATAAATTACTAATTTTTTTCTATCTACACCTATTGTCAGTAGCCCTCTCTACAGAGTTCTAAATTCAGAAATACTTCTCTAGAAAAAGGACTGTGAAATGTTGCAAATGGGAAATAAATATAAAGAACATTATGTTTCTCAATTTTTGGCATTTAATTATGTAATAATGGATATCCGAAAAACACTGTTTTAAAATATGGAGATTATTCATCACTAAACACTATGGAGCTAAAGCAAATAATAATAATACTGAAAACATACTAAGTGGCATCAATGAGATTTAAGTATAGATAAATTAGAATCTAATTGATGACATAAAAATTTATTACAAAATATTATACAATATGGCATACAAAACATCTTTGTTGTTGATAGTGCAATCCATAGGAAAGCATATTAACAAATCTTGTAAATGGAGAAAACTCCTTGAAACACTTTCACACTGAATAACGAAGTTTTTTGAGCTCCTGGGGTAAACTCAAACACTGCAGTCTGTGGATGGAAATATTCATTCAGATATATCCGAACCTCACAGCAAAAGGGTTAAGATGAACCAAGAACAAACACACAGAAATAAACATGACCAAAAAAATCCTACTTATTAATATAGAATAAATGCTGTACTTTTTTCTTTTTTGACCATAATTAAGAAATGTGGTCAAGTGAAAATCAAACAAGTCTTTTTCCCCCTTGGATGAATCCCTTGAATTCCTTTTCCACACAGCACTGCTGTTTCTATAAACATTAAAAACTAAACAGACACACAACCATCTCTTAATGGTAAGAAATATACTCACTTCTTCATTTTATTTGGCTATAACCACCCTCTTATTACAAAAGACCAGTCACTTCTTCCTACTTTACAATATAGCCAGAGACCCTAGTGATGTACAGAGCGGGATTCAAGCAGGAAATTCTGTTTATTTTTTATCAGAAGGAATGGGGTTCTCCTTCAAGCTGAGGGTTTCTGAGGTCTTTTGCCAAAAGGTAATTTATTTGTTCAGTAGCTTTAATAAGAAAAGGTTGACAGCAGGTCTATAGTTGTGCACTCCTGGCTTTGGGCCTCCCTTAAAAATGTGCATGAGATAGATATTCAAGCCCTTTCTTAAGCCTTCTATTCCTGTAACCTGATTTCATCCTTTCCTTTCCACTGTTGCCACTGAAACTGGAAATGAGTGTGGAATACAAATCATATGATAAATATCTGGGAATCTGTCTTTGTAGTTTTTCAGCACCTCTGCCAAATTTCTTGCCTAGAGAGCTGTGGGAGGCTTTTCAACCCGAAACCTTTGAGCCATTCTGTGTTCTAGCCAACTGGGGAGCATCCATGTGATGTAACTGTAGCAGCCTTTCAAAGGGATTAATAAACATTTCAGGTTCTCTGACTGTATGTTCTTGAAGGCTTATTTGTTGGTCAGATGTTTATATCCAATAATTTTAAACACTAGGAAGCATCTTCTGTATGGAGAACCCCAATATGTGACCGATGCACACAGTTTTGAATTACATTAGTGGAAATGAGGACTCTCAAAAAATGTTTTTATTGTGAGACTTATTGGGGTGACATTGGTTAGCAAGAATTACATAGGTTCCAGGTGTACAATTCTCTCAAATTTTGAACACAGTGCTACCCCTCATTTAGCCTGACCTCACTAAGATGCTAATGCCTTCGGGCTTCTCTCTGCACTCACCAGTAAATCACTGAGCATCACACAAGGCCCCTTGTTTGACCCTCTTGCAGTTATAGTTTATTTTTCAAGAAGTGACTTGGAAAAAAGCCAATTGCCCTGTCATTTTGGAAGATGATGCCATTTGGAGGGTAGGTAGGTAGGTCTAATATCTCAATGATGAGTATAAGATGTAGGACAAATTTCAGGTTGGTTAATACCCTCAGATAGCTCCGGATTCTCATTTGCAGGCCTGGGCCTGTGGCTTTCTCATTGACAATACTTTTAAACCAAGAAAATATATGAAGGAGGGCTTTGCCTGTCCTGTTTTTATGCTATAATCAGGGTGTTCCATCTGCTTTTTTAAGTGTTGTTCACCTGTCTTCCACAAACCCTGCTGTTTTTAATTCACAAAGACAAAATTCACACAAAAAAGAGGGCTGTTTGGTATAAGCTATGAAGAGAAGTGTGGTAAAAATGTCAACAAAGCCATTGTTTCAAATGTGTCATTTCAAGAGCTGCCAGTTCTTGAAATGGTAACGTAGACAAGGTACTGACATTAAGATTTCCTGCTCGAGTCAGAAACTTCTTTCTTCCTTTGGAGATTAGAGCTAATGCTGTCACCCATTAAACCAATGTGCTTGCTATTTACATGCACTTCAAGCTCTGAGACTGGGTTTAAGAACAATGGTTCTTCAAACCCTTGCATTCACCTTCCTGGCCTCTTTTAAACTCAATGATTTAACATCTGGCAAAGCTATCTTACCCACATAGTACATACACTTCATTTTGCGGTCACTGGCACTTGTGTTTTCAGACCCATTAGTAAGGATGGAAAAGTACTGAGCTTGCTGAACAGTGATCACAGATCATGTCTGATGACTTTTCCATAATGTGGGTGAGCCTTTTGTTTACTTTCAGAAAGACAGGTCCCCAAGTCTACACCAGGATGAACATCTAGTTGGGCAATGAGAGAAAATCAGCCAAGGGAGTCTCCAGTTTGGCCACTGCATAGGCAATAACAAACAGCTTGGCAACCTGCTGTCTCTTGTTTGCCCTGACACCCACAGGACTTCTATTCAGGATTGCCAGACTGAAGTTCTCCAGTGTGACAGGGGAAGGGACGTTTTAAAGCTTATAGCTCTTTGTTGCATTTCACTGCCGAAGTCTTTATTTACATTGTTCTTTTTCAGTGAGGGGCCCAAGGCATCATTGACAAAAGCACTATATTCCAGTAGCTCGATTTGATGTTTTTCTTCTGTACACAGAGAAAAAGAAATATTACCTACCACAGCCCTGTCACCAGATTCACAGGCACTCCTCACCTCTGCCTGTCATTTTTTTTTTAATTCATTTTTATTGTTAGACTTATTGGGGTGACATCTGTTAGCAAGGATTACATAGGTCTCAGGCATACAATTCTACAGTGCATTGTCAACTTGATGTATAATAAGTTCACCACCTAATGTGACTTCTCTTTCCATCACCTTATATTTAGCTTCCCCCCCTCCTCTCCCACCCCCTCCCCTTTCTCC
>PVJL010002362.1:0-90492 GCA_004026885.1 Lyroderma lyra | reverse complement strand
CTGATTGTGTCCATGGGTTATTTGTTGTTCATTTCTTTTTTTCTTTGCTTTCAGTTATTTTTTAACTCTCTCTGCAGTAATAGCCATTCTGTTGTTCCCTTCTACTCCTATTTTTCTCTTAACTTTTACCTCTCTTGAACAGCTTATAGTTCTTTTACAGTTCCCTAGATAGATGCAATCTAGTGAGCTGTTGGTATCAGAGGGGGAAAACACATATATTTACTATTATCAGTTAGTTAGTTTTAGAAATAAAGATGGGTGTTTTTACAAAAATGTTTCTCAAGTTAGTTTTTTTTTAAAAAAACTATATTGATAAGATCCTAAATATTAATACATTCATGATATGAAAATATGAATGCTGCATGGAAAGTAACCAAAAAATTAATTTTGCTTCTATATCAACCTGAATGTTTATGAATCAAGCAGCCAATTAGCCAGACAGCTCTGATGAAATGACTCTAAAATATACCTAATTCTGAGTCATTTTCTGGTAGTATCTGTTCATCTTTTGTTAATTTTAATAAGGAATATGAGTATATATAGAAAGACATCTTTTCATATTGAGGTCAAATTTAAAATAAAACTATAACCAAATCAAAAAGTAAAATCTCTTTTTCTTATTAGGATAGAAAAAGACTTGGTCCACAGTTATTTATAAATTATTTAGTTTTTTTCCCTTTATAGTTATAATAAATGGCTTCTATCAGCACTATGGTAGAAGTTACAAGTTATTTTAACATCTCATTAATTATTTATATATATTGGAAAGATGAATATATCACAAACTTTCTGGACTTTGTACTTATCTGAACCACTATTGAGTCTTATCTCAAATAGTTCAGTTGGGGTCTCCACCTGTTGTCTGGATACCTTAATATTCACATTCTTCACTTTTTCAATGCTAAGGTTTATTTTCTATGGCTCAAATGAAGAAGTATTTTCAAGTACAATGTGGCCAGCCTGTCTGTAAGATTAGCTACTCAAGTATAGAAAAACTTTTAGTTTAGGGCTAAAGAAACTAGTAAGTGATCAACAAGAAAAACACAGGAATTAAAAATAAGTGAAAAGAAATAGCCTAAATAAAAATAAATAAGACACATTGATTAACATTATTTTCTATTCACTTAACAAGGATTAATACAAAATTTTGTATTACCATTGACTGTAATCTCCAAATTATTTCTCACTAAGCAAATGTTTATTGAGTATATATTCGGATTCAGATACCACTTTTACTTCTGACAAACACAAGTGAGGTACCCATTCCATAGTGGGTGGAGCTGGAAAAGACCCAAATTTCTGGGTATGACCTAAGAAAATTCTAGAAATGTACAGAAGACATAGATCTGTCCACATACAAATTTATAGTAGCTTACTCAGGAAATACTATAAATTATCTATACCACATCCCAAGAACTATAAGATAAAACAGAGAAGTGTGAAGTTATAGTGATTAAAAGGAAAAAGGGAACCTAATACGGTAAAAAATTTTTAAAAAGAGTGAGGATATTACATGAGGAGACTACATCTACAAGAATTCTAATCTGGAAAGGAAAAGGCTGAGAGAGTTTTATGTAGATGAAAGTGTGAACACCATACCGTATAGAGAGAGTGATCTCAGTCTTGTCTACGAGGACTCAGCAAATGCTGGAGTGTGAGTATTAAAGAAGTACCTTCTGACCTAAGAGAAAAATAAAGATAGTCACTGATTTCCAAAGAAAAGTTACCTGGCTGGGGTGGAGACCAGCTAAAGAAATTATTGGGAGTGAAAAGGAAATGATGGAGCAGCAATTTGTAAAAAATAAAAATTATGATTTAACATATGGAATGAAACCAGGCCATAATTTTGCTCTTAAATCAGATGTCTGGTGCCACCTATGTAAATGCAATGAGAATGAGAAATCATAAATGCAGGCTTGGACAGTGGTGTCCTTTTGTGCACAGTGTCTTGTTAACAGAGTGCAATTTACATGTGCTGGAAAAATACAGAACAGTTTTAGTTTTAACTCAATGAAATGAAGAAATGGCTGTGAAAAGTGCCCTGCAAAAGAACTGCAAGTTGAAGTTCATGTTCATAATGCAAGGAGAAAGCAACCCAGAAATAAGAGAGCTGCCTCTTTTCCCAGTGTGAACGCTTCCTTAGCTACATCATCAATGAAAACAGTGGAGAGTTAAGTTGCATATAGTAAGGGTGTATGCTCAAAGTGTGTTATAATACAGGGGTGTGATCAAAGAAATTTGTAGGACACTGGTCTGGGGTCACAGAACATGAAACGCTAATATGCATGCTTCTCAAATTCATTATCTATAAGAAGTAATTTAAATAAAACAAGGGAATGAGGCGGAGATAGGACTATTGAAAACTTGCAATCTTTGCTATCTCTTCTATGTTCTCTTCTCTGACAACTTTTGATTTTTCTGTGATGTTTACTGTTAAATTTAGATCTCTAGATTGTCCAAACTGAGATCTTTTATCTCCAAATCTCACCTGGGCATGTCTACTTGGAAATACTGTTGTACCAAATCCAGACTTTATTTCAAATATAAGTTATTATTACTTTTTCTTCTCAAATTAGTTCCTCATCGCCAAATTATCCAAGTCACCCACGTTTCTTTAGGACATGAGACAGAGAACAGCATAGAAGCTAAAAGAGCATGGTGTTTGGATCTAGATTGCCTGGATTAAAACTTCTGTTCAGCTGTCACTTTGGACAAGTTACATTTCTTTTATGAATTTGTTTCCTCGTCTATAAAGTGAGGAAATACCAGTACTAGAATTAATAAATGCATCATACAACTCAGGAAAACTCATACAAAGCACACAAAACACTGTTTGAGCAAATACGTAAAAACATTAGTGGCTCTCATTTTCCAGTTTTCTATTTGACCCCTGCCTTATTTTCCAGTGACTTTATCCCTTTTGCCCACAAAGAAATACTAGAGGGTATGTATCTATTATTGTCTTGGTTTAGTGTTGCTGATATTATTCCATATTGAACAGATTGCAGGTTGTCTTGTACTTTTACCACTAATTAGAGATTAAATTTGAAAGTATTGTGCAATCGTAAGAACTGTCAGATTTAGCCACTTTAATGTCCAATTTGTACTGCTATTATCATTAATTGGACTAGTACACATGTAAGTGTGACCACTTAATATATTAAGTTAAATCAGCAAGTAATTAGTAAGTTTGCACAATGCTGACCAAGATGATTTCTGGCTTAAAAAATTATATACAATATATGTTAAAAAACAAGAAATAAAATTTGGAAATTTAAATAGAGGTCTAAGATTTATATAATGGTTCAAATCCAGGAGAAAAAAGCCCCAAAAGAATACATGTTGATTAATGAAATGGTATATGAATTATTCCTCCAACAGTGTTGCGAATAACTCGATCCTGTGAAATGTGTGGAGAAAGAGCATGCACTCCATCATCACAAAGACTGGGAAATGCTGTGTACCAAGTGTCTATTTGGGCCAAGACTGGGAAACAACCCAAGTGCCCTTTGATAGATGACTGGGTAAAGAAGATGTGGTACATACACACAATGGAATATTATTACTTGGCCATAGGAAAAGGTGAAATACTGCCATCTACAACGACATGGATGAATCCTGAAATGCTCAAGCTATGTGAAATAAGTCAGACAGAAAAAGTCAAGAGCCATAGGACTTCAGTCATAGGTGGGATATAAAACCGAAAGCAATGAACAAGACAAACACACACAGACAACAGGCTAAGAGGAAGGGTTGGTAGAAGAGGGTAAAGGGGGTCAAATATGTGGTGATGGAAGAAGAACTGACTGGTGAACACACAATGCAATACACAGATGACATATGATAGGATTGGACACTTGAAACCTATATAATTTTACTAACCAATGCCATCCCAATGACGTTAAATAAATAAATACACAAATACATAGTTTTAAAAAGGCAATTTGCCAAAAAGAGAAAAAGTTCTCCATCTACATTAAGCTCTTCAGGGCCCTAAGAAGTCCTGCATGAAAAAGACCAATTCGAATGCTTAACTCAGCCTCTCCCTAAGGTCACTCCCGCAGTCCCAGTGTCAGGAGAAACACACTGAGAGGGGCTGGTACAGACGAAGTGCCCGAGAGTTCCGAAATGGGAGAGCCCACTTGCTGCTGGGGGAGACCGTTATGAAGAAGGAGAATGTTGAGTCAGATCTTGAAGACAAGGCTGGGGAGGCATCCCAGACAAAGGGAACGTTGTGAGCGGGAAAACTCGGAGGCGAGAGCACTACGTTGTTCCAGGAAGATTTCCAAGGACGTTCCTGGAGGGCAGACATGGAACAATGGGGAAACGATGACATTATGTAAATGATGCTGCCTACTAGAATGATGAGGAAACTATGTATCTTTTAAGTGTTTCCCGCATTATATCATCATTTCTTAAATGCTTATTTGATCATGAACGTGGTTATTTAATCAAAACTTGGGCCCGGCCAATGCTGTCTGATCAAAATAAGGAACTACAAATGCACTTTTAAATTTTTCTAGCAGCAACATTTACAAAAGGAACAGGTGGACTTAACGAAGTGTTGTCTTCAGCCCAACATAACCAAAACATTATCATGTTGACATGTAATCGATACGAACATTATTGATGAGATGTTTCTTTTTTGGTCAAACCTTCAGAAGTCCAGTTTGTATTTTACACGTACACCACCTCTAACACTACCCTACTGGACATAAATTAGTTGGATAAAACAGTCAATTTGGATGGTTTTCTAGTAATGTTCATGACTGAAAGGGTTAATGGCTGGACACATTGGTTTTATTATTTTTTTGAAATGCATGTTTTGTTTTTTTAGCTGGCTTTGAAATAAGCAAAGTATAATTACAGAGCAAAAGTGAAAAGTTCCCTTTTCCCTCCAAATCAGCCAATTAATGCAAATAAATGACCTCCTTGCTATCTGTTGGCTCTCTTATAACCATTTAATAAGTTATGGAAAGTCTGTGGATTTGTGAGAGTTAAACACGAAGGCGCTACTACATATACCTGCTGATGTGTAACCATACACATACTCTATGAAATTATTTTTCAGGTTTTTAAAATTTTAAATGGTTCATCCTGCTGGTACAGTTTCTTCATACTTCAGCACATTTCTAAATAAGTGATCACGTAGCTGAAGATTTCACGTCCTGAAGGCATTGTATCAATGCTTCCAAATGCTTCTACTTAAAATACAAAGCAGTTTTATTCACACTTCCCATTTTTGAATCCACTGAGGGCCATATTGGGGGAGAAAAAACTAGAAACCTGCTCTTCTGTTTTCTACAAATTCCTTGTCTGAGAGCTGGTGCATTTCTTGTTAAGTTTCCAAAGCACATTTAATACCCGTCAGAAACTGTGTGAAATGGCACAGTCTCTAAATAGAAGCTGTGGAAAATCTGCTGCTTTAAAAATGGAAGATGAAGGCCAAAGCAAGTGCTGTGCTTATTCTAGGCAGAGAGCTCTAATAAATGACCCATGTGGATACGGAATAGGAATGGAAACTATCCAACAACCTTCTCTGAAAGTTCATGGCTTTATTCCAGGATTCCTGAACATCAGTACTATTAACATACTGGGCTGGATAATTTTTTTGTTGTGGGGGGCTGTCCTTTGCATTGAATAATGTTTAATAGCATCTCTAGCCTCTACTCACTAGATGGTAACAGCAACCCTCCACGCTCTCCCCCAGGTCTTGACAAATCAAAAATACCTTCAGACTGCCAAATGTTCCCCAGGGAACAACATTGCTCCTGTTTGAGAATCACTGCTCTATTCAAAGTCTGAAAATTATATATGTACATTGTATAGTATGGGCTCTAGTTTCAGAGTATAAACCATTAATGTTAATATTGGTATCTGCTCTTCTAAGAGCTTGTAGCCTTTGGAAAATGGATTAGACTCATGTAATATTCTCTGTGTGCCATCCCCTCAATCTCAATGATCTTGCTTTAGCTTGCCCTCTAATTTAAATATCTTACCTCATTTTAACCTGGAATTGGCATACTATCATGATAATGCCAACTTTCATACACAATCAATCTTAATATGCAATGCAGAGTGAAAAGACATAGTAGCTTGGAATCCCTTAGTAGCTTTCAATCCCTTGAAATTGTTTTAATAATGACCTATATTATGAGACAAGGAAAGAGTTAACAAAAATGAACTTGAGGGGGCCAGCAGGAACCAAGTTTAGCTGAGCCTTGCGGGCTGCAAAATCAGAGTCGATAGGGCTACTGCTGCCAATTCTTGGAACAGCAGTCCTGACCTTGAGAAACAAGCTTATTTGAGCTTGGCCAACTGCAAGGACAAGTTCACTGCCCTGATTCCACCTGCAATTTTAACAGGTGACCACCACATCCTGGTATCGCAGAAACTGCCTGTACTTTTCCTATATAAGAGGAGCTAGCCCAAAGTTGGGGGCAGCTGTCTAGACTCTTGCCCAGGCATTTTCTCTGCTGTAGTTCTCTCTTTAACTCAAACTCTGGCTGCTTTCCTACTTTCCTGATGCCTCGTGGATTCTTCCACATTCTGTGAATGACCAGGGGCATCCAAAAACAAACAAACAAACAAACAAAGCAAACAAAAAACACAACACTATATACTCCCTAAGAGTAAACAAGAAGCACACTAAAACTTGACTATCATCAATTTGGTGTCTTTGAATAGTAACACAAAAAGAAGCAGTAATTCATGTTTTAAATAGTACCTAAGACCCTTTCAACCACGTAAAATACTATGTATGAGTAAAACTCTTCAAAGCAAGATTTGTATTTCTTTCTCTCCCCTTTAAAACCGTTCAGAAATAAGGCACCTTATACTTAGTACAGCCTATTCCTTCTCATATGTAAAAGTAGAGGAATTTAGGAATAGTGAAAGCATAGTCCATGTTTTACATTTATTTTGAAAGGACAGAACAGGCAGACAGATATATTATGAGGACAAGAACATGGTAATTTCACAGAGGCAGCACCTGGAACAATGTATACATATTATTGGTTCTCTACTACCCTCTAGTGGTTTGTGTAAAAAAAGTGACAATTTTCAAAAAAACACCGTTCAAGAACTATTATTCTAATCACTGATAATATCAATAGCTACCATTTATTGGTAAACATTTTAGTAGGCTTAATAAAAATTCTCTCATTTAGCCCTTAAGAGTTGCTTGAGGTGGGCATCATGACCCACATCTGATAATTAAGAAACCCGAAGCGCTAGTGTGGCAGTCATTGATGTTCCTACCTTTTCTATGTCAAGGCTCAAGTTCATTGTGTGTGTTACTGCTTCCTGGGCAATTAATGAGAGCTGGCCTGACACCATGAGCCTTTTAATTTGAGGAGGTTAACGGACTTTCTAGCAAAAGAGTGGAGTCTTGTCATATTCTCATTTACATGAATGAAATTCAACTATTCAATTTGAGAGAGAGAAAGAGACACACAGAGAGAGATTTTAATACTGTAGTCACCTTCCAGCTTAGGCCTGGGAGTTGAAGTGAAATGGAAGAAGTGAATCTGCTATTTCTTTAGCTCTCACATCTCACTGAACCATGGGTGCTTCTAGTGTTTAAAGATACAAATATTTTGATACAAAGGTTCTAATTACCAACCAACACGTTCATCTCTGGTGTTGAACTAACAAAAAGTGACTTGTTCTGATGTCAGAAGAAAACTGAATGAACAGTGAATTTATGGCCAACTCAAAGATTATTTGAACTTTATTATTATTGTTGTTGTTTACTTTGCATGCTTAACATGATTCTATCACCTTTATATGTGTGTACGAGGGCTGTCCAGAAAAGAACAGTCATGTAATAGGACAATGTTATATTAATGATGACTGGCTTTTTTTCCCAGACAGCCCTCGTGTATGTGTTAGAACAGGCTATAAGGGGTGATTTTGAGGGGGATGTCATCCCAAAATTTCCAGCAGGAAAAAATGAAGCCAAGAAATATATTCCTCATGATATTACTTAAGATAGCAAAATAGTATCTTGTTCTTACAAACCACTGCTGGCAAAGATGAATATATTTTAGAGGTTTTCAAGATGATTGCAATTGAGACTGAGCCAGGGCAACACTGAGTGGTGAATGTAATGTTTTCAAATTGGACAGTCCCTCAGAAGAGTCGCAGTGAAAAAGATTATACTGCCAACTCAGGCTCCATAATTTATAACTTGAAATCCCCTTAATTTTTATTATGTGTACTTTGTGAAAAACAGTGAACATGTGTAATGAATTACATTAGATTTTAGGTACAATTGGACTGACATTCATCCACACGTCAAACATCTGGGTGCCTATAAAAGAGGAGACATTGAAAAGAGAGCAAAAATTTTATCAGGCAGCGGAAATGGAGGCTTATTTTCCTGACTTGTTTAATTACTCTATGAAGCCACTGATTTATGAGATTGAAGATATTTATTGGCCCTGGCATAAAAACCTACAAAATCCAATTGAGTAAATTAAATTTATGCAATATTATGATGTAAAACACATCAATGTGTTGAATTTCAAGTGGCAAACATCTTATTGTCATTTCTGATTTAATATTATGGGAGGTTTTATTCAAACACAATAGGTTTTAATTTCTGGAATACAAGTTAGAAATTCTACCAATGAAGAGCTTCTTTGAAGGTTGATTCTTTCTTCTTCCCACTGCTCTTCCTATGCAAGAAACTGCAAGGCAGCCAGAGGCAATTATTCATAATAGAAAAGAGCACATCCACTGATTTTATAGTTTCCAGATGAAGGATATTTATTTATTAGCTTAAATAAGTACTTATGCCTTGATGCAATTGTCTTTGTTATCACTGACTGAGCCTGGGTCCTAGCTACGTATGTAAAATACGGGAAATCCATACACACTTATGCAAGCAAAGCTCTTCAGTCATTCAATAACTGATGGATGCTCATCACAGGCACATTTATTTTCAGTATGAAGATAGAGGATTAGTGGACTTAGGCCAAATAAAGAAAATATTAGTGGTAGTAACAGAATTATGAACAGAGCCCTAATTAATAAAGTGACTTCCATGATGTATTTTAACTTCTGTTATTGGCTATGAGCAACATATATGTGGGCTGTCCGCAAAGTATCCAGTCGTGTACTTTGAAAAATAGAGGCATTTATGGCTGGATTGTTTTCTGTACAGCTCTCATGTATGTATGCATCGCTACACCAATAAAGTTATCCAATTTGAACATTAAGAAGATAATATTCTGTTTGCATTCAATTTTAAAAATCAGACTTTTCACATTTATGAGAAAATTTCAGAAAACAGAATTTAAATAATATTACCTTATATAATCATTTTCACATATACTAGCTCGTTTAATTTCAAAATGCCTCTTGACTCTTACTATACTATTTTTAATGAGCCTATTGTGTAATTATTTTTTGGTTTGTGAGTACTACTGAATCAAGCTATAAATGGTGGTTCACTTCTATCACCAGCATTTCAATATAATATCTTTTCATTTTAAAAGAATATTTGCCTTCTCTCTGCCAGGATATCAGTTTTTACCAAATAACCCCGATTCCTTCCCTTTTTTCTTCTCCCCCCCCTCCCGCCCTCCCTCCCTCCCTTTCTTTCATTCTGGGTATAAAAATTATTTTCTCTCTTATTTTTCCTAAAGACAAGAGAGAAAGGACTAGAGGGAGGGAGAGAGAGAGAGAGAAAGAGGGAGAGACAGATTGTTTCATTGTATGTAGGTATCAAAGGAGACCTTAATATAGAATTTCTCCTCTTTGTGCTCTAAGGGATCAAAGTATCTACATGATCTTGTTTAAAAAACTGATTGAGATAACACCTCTCAAATTACAAATCTAGATGAAGCCACTTGGGTCTTCGCCAATTATAGCATAGTAAGCAGGTATGAATATTCTGACTTCAAATCCGTAATATTGGTTTCTCTTTCCACCATAATTCTTTTTGATAGGGTGAACTCACTTTTGTCGGCAGAAAACCATTCTTTACGGTGAAATCATATTAAGTTCAAGACAAATTTCATTGCAGATTTCTCAGGCTTTCCCCTTAGTATGGGTGTGGCACAGCGTTTTCTTAAAAAGACAGGAAGGCTATGTAAGCGCACGTTTCCTAAGCTCCGTATTCATTATTGATACCCCTGGAGATAGAAGGGATATATACACATGGCACGTGTTCTCAGATGTGTCCTCTGAGAAGTACACTCAGCCCAAACCTCAAAGGGTCTCTTCAGTGGGGGCTGGAGGGAAAGATGGCAGATGGCCTTCCTCGGGTAGATTCGTATATTAATGCTCCAGTGGGTTCCTAGTTCCACTGGAATTTAATTTTTGGCCACAGGAATTAGGCCAATAGCACTTTATCCTACAATAATTTGAGTGATTACAGCACTTGAAGATTTTTTTTTGTTTTGTTCTGTGTTTCAGAAATATTATTTTCTCAAATCTGAAAATACAACAATCTCTAAATTTTGGGAGGGTTTGCTCCACTTATTTATTTACTTTTATAAAATGGATTTATGCTTCATACAAGAATAGGCTGATTTAAGTCTATGAGTGAATTAATATGCATTGAAGATGCTGTGGGTACTTAACCATTTCACTACATTGGAACGGTTTCACAATGAATAACAATTTTATAATAATTACAGTATCTATATTTTTAAGTAAAGGTAGTTAAAGTGGTACATTTTATTAAAATAAATGATAACATTAGTAAATATTTAATTATAAAAACTGGATAGCATGTTCCTCCCCTACTTGAATTAAAAAGCAGTTATTGGTGTATACCTTTTTGAAAAACTCATCTATGAAGTCAAAATGAACTAATAAATTGGGTGCTAAAATGTACTGTGTAATTTAAGAATAGGAATGAAAACCTTTTTCCTTAATATCAATTATATTTTTCCTGAACCATCTATATTACTTCAAGTACTAAATACAATGTTAAAAACAATAAAAATGAATTTCTGCACTTCATTTCTGCATATGTCTGAGATACATCTATAGTTGGTATCTCAGGAAAACATTTGCTGACATTAGTGAATAAAGCTTTCATGTGGTGAGTCATCATAATTAGAAAAAATGTAGCAAAGGTTAGTAAGTTTAAGGTTGCTGTGCCATTTAGTAAGCTGTAGCTGAGCACCTTAGAATCTGGGGTCTCAGTATCGTTAGCAGTTGTCTAACTCCAATTTCACAATACAGCACATATTTTATACACAAAATACCAGTGAGAATTCAACTAAAATAGAAAAAGCACAAGTAATTTCTTTACTGAAATTTATAACCCGATGTCCGGAAGCTATAAAATTAAAAATGACTTAAATGTTTTCTTAATAAATTGAGCCATGAACATGGCATTCAAGAGGGAATGGAATTTTTTACATAATTAAGAGGTGCTAGTTTGGCATTTAGTGGATTGCTTTGACATCAGTCAGTTATTAACATTTAAATTGACCAAGATCTCAGAGGCTACATGAAAAAGTTCTCTCTCTCTCTCTCTCTCTCTCTCTCTCTACCCCTCCTGTCCCTTCCTCCCACCTGTCCTTAAGAAAGATAAAGAAAAAAAAAGCTATAAATATGCATTTCGTTGGATAGATACAAGTGGTATACATATGAATAAAGATTTGAGTTGGAAGCTCTTTAAAGAACTTGTGTCAATAAATGACAATAGTTGTTCATAAAACTAAAAGAAATTTAAGATACTTTAAAAATAATATATGCAAATTAATCCCTGGGAACTGTTCAATTAAAAAATATGAGAGAACTCAAATAATTTTAAATGTTTTCTGTAGTATACTTGCCACCATTACCAAAATAAAGATACATTTTAGTCATTTCCTTTTCCTTACTTTAAAAATGTTTAGACCAATTAATAAACTTTGCAATTTATGCATGATTTTTTAGTTACTTTGAATTCCTTTAATTATTTCAAATGAGCTACAAAGAAATACACATATTCCAAGCAAAGCTTTGAGTTAATCCATTTTAAAAAACAGAGGAATCAACACAATATACGAGACATAAGAATTTTTTCATACCCATTGCCTAAAGGTTAACCTGGAGTGTTCTAATGTTAAAACAAATAAGCAGCAGGAAGAGGAAAACTAACTTAGATTAAGCATCAGTTGCGTGTCAGGCACCAAGTTAAACATTTTAACATGCGTGACCCCATTAATCTTTCAGTAACCCTCCAAATAAAGTACTAAATCTAGCCATTTGTTTTTGATGACGAAACTGGCTTACTGGCTTGGGTATTTCCCACACTGTAGGCTGAGATGGGCCTCAGGGACTGAAAAATGTGTAAGTATTACTGAATAATTTAAACATTACTTTTAATATTTAGTTACAGACATATTGAGGTAGGAAAAACTAAAATTAAACAACCTTTAAAATCTTATTTTTCCAACCTGACTTTAAATACATCAGCATTTAGATAAAGCATGCTGCTACAGTCTCAAAGGTAAATACATTTGCAACCCCATAAATTTTATTTTATCCATCATACACTGTGATGCAAGATTGTTGGATCAGCTTTGCTACCTCCCTACTTCTCCCAAAAGCAGATAAATCCCTCTAGTATCCAGTACTGCTGCCTGGGGTGGTGAGGGGAGCAGTTTCAAATGACTTTTAAAAATTACGTAGCGAGATAATTCTTTCTAAGGGAGTAGTTCTCAACCTTGACTAAGTCTTAGAATTATCCAAGAAACTAAAAAATATTGATGCAGGGGGCCCCCCTCCCCAGGTTGATTCCAACATGCAGCTAAGGTTGGAAAACATTGTTCTCAGTTTTCATCCACAACAGGGGCAAGTATTCTTTTGCAATTACTTTGCTATTGCACCCATCAAATAAGATGAGCTCTGGGGCACCAGGTGGGTGTGAAGAATTACGAATGACAGCTCTCTATGTGTATGTCATTAGCATGAGGTAACTAGGATAGTCACAATAATCACCATCGCTTTCTGAACTTCTGCAGAAACTTACCGGAGAGAAAGCTGCCTTAGGGCAGTGGCAACGACATTTTTCCCCTTTGCTGAAGTGGGAGTTTAATTGGCATCCACTTAATGCCAACTGGGACTGCAGCCTATGGGGTAACAGCTATATTTAAATCCTGTTTCACCTGCAAGAGGTTTTGTACAGTTGTAAAACTAGACTATTAAATTCATGGCAGCAATTTTTGAAAATCTACATATTAGATAGTTTAGCAATAAGTAACACAGCACTTCTACCTAACAGCAGATATCACACTTTAATGCTAATCAGGGACAGCTCCCACTCAGGAGAACACGTATATGAACATGCAAACTTTCATAGGCTCCAAAAGCATTCCATTTGTACAACAGCAAAATAACTAACATCACATTCAAATTTAATTAAAATGCTTCTAGATCAAGAGAATTCTTTGTTACATTCTAAAGCAAAGCCTGCAGTCTGAAATAAACTCTGGATAGAAACTCATTGAAACTCAACCACTCACTTGCTATCTAGCTGGCAGGTACAGGAATGACTACCTGCCACTGTAGTTAGTGGCAGTTCTCTCCTCGTCAGCCAGATCAGAGATACTCATAATGAAGAACACAGCGAGTAGTTTTGTATGGCTTGGTAAAAGGAAAGTTGTGTTTTAACAAGATAATAAAAATTGGGGGTTAGGTTTAATAGTACGTGATTACTGATTTTTTTTTGAAGAAATCATAAATCAGGCAGAGAAAATTCTTTGCTGTTTAAATGCTCACTTGGAAACTTAAATTGTCTTCAGATCCCTTCCAACTCCCCAAATTAAGCTCTCTGGAAGAATCAGCAACATTTTATAAAATGTGGTTTGGATGACTACATCTTCCTTAATATTTTTATGACAAATCCTTGACAAAAATATAACTCCCATAGCAAAACACATTTTCCTTCCTCATCATCACAAGCAAACTCACCTATTGGGAAGAAGTAATAAAAAATCACTGGCTCAGGGAAAGCAGTTCTGGGGCCAAGAGTTGGAGATTTATTTAAGTGAACCCAAGAAGTCAGATGGCTGTGGCTACCTTCTAAAGGGAAACCAGAGAATTCTGCACTGGGGTATAGTGCTTCTGGGCATCACCCTTTGTTCTAAGTAGAATGCTAATGCTAAAATCCTAGTTTGTATTCCTGCTTGCTCAGAGAACACTGATGCAATCTGACAAAGCTTCCCCCTTCAATATCCCAAGGGGGACAAAAATAAGTCCGAGAGATGGAACCTCCCTTTTGTGCTAGTAAAACAAGCCACAGGATGAATGTGTAAATCTAAACAGATGGAAATTTGTGGTCACATTATTGTTACCTCATCTCCTTTGAAAGATGTATTAGCGACACTGAGAAAAGAAATTTTCCACTTCTTGTGGATGTCCATTAGGAAGGCATGTGTGTCTTTAAACTATTTTCAACTATTTCTTCTCCCTGGTGTGCAAAATTTTCATTGGCAGATAAAGGCAGGCAGTGTAAAAAGAGAAAGAAATTCCTTAAGGCAGTGAAATATAGATCAAGGAATAGCATAATGGAATAAAAAATGCTATGAAAATGTTAAGGTCATCAGAGGAAAAAAATCCTGAGTGTAATTTATTCATGTGTTAACATGATATGTTTTAAAGTATAGAAGTTTAATTTCAAGTTATTTTTTAATGCTGTTTTTCATGGCACTGGAGGAATATAAAGCAAATCAAAGAGAAAAGGTATTATTATGGGCCTAAGAAAATAAAAAATGAAGTGGTTTGGTAAATCAAATAGAAATTGACAACTGTTGAATATTATTGCTGGTGCTATACCTTAATGAGTAAAGGAAATGTAGAAAACAAATGATGAAAATTTCTAAGCAGTAGTTCAAATAAGAATAAATATTTGCCAATTCAACCTCCATATTGCACATTATTCAAATGTACAACTTTGAAATGTGTTAAAATTTTCTTGCTCTGATGATTATAAAGTTGAACAATAGATTCATTTCTAAGTCAATATTTGTATTCTTGTAAATCATTAACTGAAAGAACGATCAATCCTACCCTCCCCCTCTGACCCTGTAAGTGGGACTACTGAGGAAGTCGGTTTCAGCACCATGGACAAAGCACCCAAGGTACTCACCCTAACTCTTGGAGGTTACAAGAAATGTCCTCACTAGGTTAAAATTTAAGAAATAAATTTATAGTATACACCTTCCATTTTAATATGTTTTAAGGAAACAGATGAATACTTAAGAATGTTCAGGTGGATAATAAAAAGTTTACACTTTCAAACCCCTTTTATCATACGGAAAAACATAATGGCCCCTTTTAACTACATGAATCCCTGCGATAAATGCGTTTAAGTGTCATTAGGTTTAATGGTTCCAACTCATTCGAGACTCTCATACCATATCTTTTAAAGTTAATTTAATGCGTATTAATGGTGTGAAATTGATGAAATTATGAATTGAGCTTCCCTGGGCACAAGTTTAAACCAAGGAAGAATGGAGAGGACAGGTTAATATTGCCTTCCACTCCATTCGTCATTTGTAGTACAAAAGATGTCAGCCCTGCCCTTGGGAAAGAAATACTCACTGTTAGTAAGTTGAACTTAAATTGATTTTTATGGTTTTAAACTCAGGTAATTGTCTTTGATTGGGTCACCAAAGGTTAGCAGTTTTCTTTGGGGAATAAGAAAATATGTGCACTTCTGAGATTAAATAGGTATTTTATTCCATAGTCCCAGAGAAATTGGTAACTTGTCACTTCCTTCTCTTTCATTCATCTTACAGATTCAATTTAGAGGGTCATTCAGGACATTCTTATTTTGTAATCTCCCCCTCACATCATCACCGTGTGTCACACAAAATAGTGGTGTTTAGTTAATTTAAAATGAGTCAAATCTTATAACAAATACTCTCACCATTAATGCGAAAAATTGAAAAATCCAATGGCCTGTGCAACAGTTGATATATTAATAGCAAAACTTTGGTTGACAGCATCAGGAAAAACAAAATCTAATTTTGAATGATGATTTGCAAAAACATTAAGAGTGAGAAAAATATTCACTGTAATTGTATTTGAAAAAAGAAAAGTATCAACTCTTTACTTGTTGCAGTTCATTTAATATTGATGGGTGACTAAGAGAAGACAACTTTGTAGCTAAGTCTTTTTGCTTTTCTGTCAAGCAGAACGATCTCCAAACTAAAAAGTTTAGCTCAAGCCAAGTAAGGCTACTAACTTCTTTTAAGGCATTTATTTCACTTGACAGATAAATTATGTTCAGGTTTAATAACCTCACCTTTTACAATAGGATTATGATAACACTGTTAGTGTCTCTGAAGAATCCTAGAGATGAGAAGAGATGCAAAGAGGTTAGAAGTCTAGCAATGAAGCATATATTCTGAGTTTCAAAAATCAGAAAGCAGAGTCTCCAAAACAATGATAAGATTGAAATGAAATATGAGGCAATATTCTGGCAAAAATGAATAAAAAGATGGCTTCTGAGCACTTTGAAAAGCTAAAAGTGATACTCAGAGGTCAGCTGGGCTCCAAAGAATAACTTGGGAAAACCTAGTTTCATTCTTTTTGTTTGTTTGTTTTGTTTTAACAGGTAGGTTTATGATTAGTAAATCTGAGAAATGGTTACAACCAAAGTCCCAAATTTAGGAGTTTAGGTAGTCCAGGTAATTAGCACGCAGAGCTAAGTGGCCCAGGGCACTATCAAATGGAATGGTGATAGGCACTGTGAATGGGAGAGATTGTGCACAGCGACCACTGTTCAACTCTAACTTTATTATTTATTTTCCCAGGGAAGCTGGAAACCTGGGAGTTTTATGAGAATCTTCTTGATTAAAATTCTTTTAACTGCAACTTTTTATTAATGAACACCCCCCTGATTTTTAAAAGAAAACAAAACAGATCTGTAGACAGAATCTGGCCTACAGGCTGCCAACCTGGGACACATTGAGAAGCATATGGACATCGGAGAGGCATCTGGCGAAGTTCCACATTATCATTACTGAGAATTTCTGGTTGGGTGACGTAGAGACATTAAAATTAGGTGAGTTCAAGTTTAATCTCAATATATGAGGATAATTGGCTCTTCCCAAACTCAAGCTCATCCAACTGGAGGCTTGCATGGCCCAGGACAGCTTTGAGTGAGGCCCAACACAATTCGTACACTTTCTTAAAACATTATGAGATTTTTTGTGACTTTTTTTAATTTTAATTTTTTTTTAGCTCATCAGCTATCATTAGTATTAGGGTACTTTATGTGTGGCCCAGGACAATTCTTCTTCCAATGTGGCCTAGGAGAGCCAAAGGACTGGATACTCCTGCTGACGAAATGGACTGTTGTTATACTAGAAATATTCACTTTAACCACAGTTAGGCAATTCATAAGATCACGTGGAAAAAAATCCTGGGGATGAATTCTGAATTTCTTAAGATTTTCTCATAAGTGTGAATATACTTACATGTACATATATATGTCTTGTTTTATTCACTCATTTATTTGAAAATATTTATTAAAAACCTACTATTGCCAAGCACAAGGTGCTAGAAATACAACAGGAACAAAAAATCTCTGCTCTTACAGAGTTTACATTCTTTATTTTCCTCAGTTTGAACAATAAGTTATATGGGCTCTCTATAAGTGTGTCGCCTTATACAAACTTCAGTCTGGAATTTTCCTATGTATTTAGTGTGGACATAAAATTAGTTAGGGTGAAAAGTACATGACACTGTGACAATTGGGTGTTGTTAGCTAATATGTTTATCCATTGATTTAAATTTTCTTTTAAAACAGTTATTATACTCTTACCATTCCACTGGGGCAAAATGCTAACCCAGATGGGCTACAGAGTTGAGTTATAACCTGGGATGTATGGTCATATTCTACATGCACCAACATGTTGAATACTTTGGTGACTCAGTAGCCCAAACATCCTACATTTTCTTTGATTAGCTTTTCATAAACTTAAATAAACTAAAGAAGGGGATGAAATCATCTGCCATTTGAAAGTGGTTTGTTCCAACACCAGCATCACCCTCTCTAAGGAAAAACACCTTGTCTTTGTTTTTAAATCCCATCATACCATGGCAGACTGTAATTCAAAATGAGGTGGCAAACATACTAAAGTCTAGTGATAGACTATGAATGAGTCTATTCTAACCCAATTTCTTGCTTTTTTATCTGTATCGGTGATGGGCTAAGACAGATTATTTTTTAAAAAATTATCATGTATTCAAAATAATCCCATCTGATCTTGTAAATAATTTAGGTTTTTAAAAACAAAGGGTCAAAACTAACTGGAGGATTTAGGCTGTGACTGAGCTTATTTCTCCCATATCGATTTAGTCATGGTCAGAGAATTAACATCCTTTCCTTTCAAATCTGGATTTTGCTGGTAGGTAAGGTCTAGGACAGGGGTGTCCAAACTTTTGGCTTCCTTGAACCACATTAGAAGAAGAATTGTCTTGGGGCACACATAAGATGCATTAACACTAATGATAGCTGATAAACTGAAAAAAAGGTCCACGCATAATTTTCGTAATGTTTTAAGAAAGTTTACAAATTTATGTTGGACCACATTTAAAGCTGTCCTGGGCCGCATGCAGCCCGTGGGTCATAGGTTGGATAAGCTTGTCTAGGAAGATATTTTTTAATTGTCCAAGAGGCGTGCCAATGTTTCATGAGAACCAAAGTTAAAAGCAAAGCAACAGAGCATTTTAATGCTTGAAAATAGATTGAATTCAAAAAGAAATCACGGCCCTGAAGAATGTCTTTGCAAACTACATGTTGTTATAGGAAAATGTTGAGGTTGTTTTTCTCCTTTCTGATGAGTGAACATTTTCACTGAAGTCTGATGGTCATAAAAGTTCATTTAGGAACCAGTAGAAGCATAGTAAGTCAAAGTTCCTTGAACATATTTCCTTGAACATATGGTCCTTCTATATTCATCTACCTATTTTTTCTTATAGAATTTTTAAAAAATTTCTGTTGAGAATGCAAAGCTTTTCTCATCAGTGAATTTTTTTTCAAAGGGATTTCTATACCAAACCAAATGCCATATACAGTGGTCCCCTTTATCTGCTGTTTTGCTTCCCACACTATCAGTTACCCATGGTCAACCACAGAAGGATAATATTAAATGTTCCAAACTATTGACATCCAACCATCAACACTGTCATGACTAGATGATCCAGGATCACGTGAAGCAGATGATCTTCCTGTCAGAAGGTCATTGGTAGCCTAACACTATGTCACAATGCCTTCGTCACTAATCTCACTTTACCTACTCATGTAGGCATATTATCATATCAAATCATCATAAGAAGGGTGAGTACAGTAAAATAAGATATTTTTAGAGAGGGAGACCACATTCACATAGCTTTTATTATAGTATATTGCTACAGTTGTCCTGTTATATTATTATTGTTCTTAATCTCTTATTGTGACTAATTTATAAATTAAATCTTTATCACAGATATGTATGTATAGGAAAAAACATTGTGTGAATATGTGTGTGTGTGTGTGTGTTTAGTTCAGTACTAACCCCAGTTTCAGGCATCCACTGGGGATCCTGGAATGTACCCCCATAAATAATGGGGGACAACTGTAGTTTAAGCAAACCGAGTTAATATATTCTAAGAAGAGAGACTTGAAAAGCCTACATACATACAACTTATGATTAAGCCTTGGAGACAACATGAATAATCATTACCATAAATTATAGAAACGAAAACCAAATATAGCTTCTAGCTTCACAGAGCTAAATACACTTGCTGAAAAAATGCTCCCCTCTGACAAAGAGTAAAGTAATTTTAAGACTATTTTATAATTTAAAGAGCTTAATGAACATTCTTTTCTTTTTTCTAGAAGGAACAATGGGTTGTTTCTCAAATGGCCACTACGGTGTCCCTCTCTAAACATATCTTATTTTACCTAGTTCTGTCTCTGGTGACACCACAGATCAGGCGCCATTCGGTGAAGCTGGGCTAGTGCCTCCCTCACCAGGGCAAGGAGCAGCTCCCATTGTCCATTGTTCCTGATGTGCTGGGGGGACCACTGGTGCCACATGGGATGATTTTAGGTGGCTCATGGATGTCTTTTAAAGCTGTATACTTATTTTCACATGTTTGGAGAAACGTAACTGACATACAAAGCGGGGGGACTGCATGGATATTATTCCTTCGATGGAAGCTAAGTAAAAATATCGTGTGTCAATTTAAATAATAATACTAAGCAAACAGTAATATAATTTGTTATTTGGATGGTAAAATTTGTGATACGTACTACAGTAACTGAAATTCTAAAAACAGTGACTTCTCCACTGGAGAAGGATGTTTATTTGGTTAGAAGTGTACAGACAAGAAATCTCCTTTTCCTTTGCCAGGAACCAGAAGGACCTCAGTTTACAGGACCACCAGAGGGTTAGTTTTCTATCACCTCCAGGAATGCATTTAGGTGTTCTGGGGCTTCTGCTATTGGCCAACTCCACAGAAGGAACAACCCGAAGTCAGTGAGGGTAGCTCTGAAAGTTCACAAAAGACTTTTAAGATATTTAATGAATTAAATTTACATTCTTAATACCTATCAAAGAGAAAAGTCCTTATGAACATCAATTTCTTTCTTTCTATAGGAAACCTATCTCCTCTCATCACTTCTGTCCAGTGATATCTACCCCTTTAATCACCTGAGGCACAGAAAACATCCTGCTAATAAAAGGAGGAAAGACCAAGTAAGACCTCAGTATTTTCTTGCACATAGAAGAACAAAAACAAAAACAAACAAAAACCACTAGGCTGCTACTTGAGCATAATAACTAGTCAAAGGGAACACTTTTTGTTTTCCAAAATTTTAATAACCTTAAATTAATATCTATTGCTTAGATGCTATTTAGTATCTCCAGGATCTACTGATATCCTAGCATGAACAGTAATATCTTGTAAGTGCATATGGTCTTTTAAAATATAAAATAAGTAAGCAGGCATTACGTTTGTATCAACATTTAAAAAAGTATAAATACCAAAACAAGGTATTTTGTGTACGATCAGATTAGGAAAAATGGTCAATGTTGGAATTTGATGTACTGGCAAAATAACTTTTCAAAAAAGCTTTAGAATTTGAAATAATTATAGATTCACAGGAAGTTGCAAAGGTAGTATGGAGAAGTCCCATATATCCTTCACCCCGTTTCCCCCAATGACTGTATCTTACATAACTATACTATAGTATCAATACTAGGAAACTGACATAAGCACAATGTGTGTCTCTACAGCCCTGTGACATTTTTTCACATTTGTAGGTTTGTATAACCATCATCACAAACTGGATGTTAGGAAATGGCTGATTCTAAGTCTACCAATGGCTAATTCATGCTTTTGGACAACTCACTCTCTGCTAGCCTCAGTAGCTCATTCATAAAAATAAAGGTTGAAATTCACTTCTTTTGGGCAACAGTATATAAGAACTCATACAATTATTTAGTCTCAGTTATGATATCACTTTAAAGACTATTATATGCAAACCAAATTAGTAAAATTATTTAAATATGTGAAGATCAACAAGGATTGAATGGTGTTTTCGATGTATTCTGCGTTAAAAGCATTATTGCCAAATCACTTCAGTAACCAAAAGCTGCATTATGATAACATATTGCTGTTCTAAAATCTGAAGCAAGTAAAAATCATGATTTCACTTGGATCCATCTCTCAAGGGGTAGGTGCTACTTTTCTCCCAAATGTATAGGAAATTAGGCCCTGCTATTACCTAACTTCCTTCGTCCCCAATGGCACCCTTTGGGAAAGAAGAGGCAAACAGCCCTAAATGTGCCTGGCCAAGTATCCCAACTTGCAGTGGTGCCGCACAAACTGTTTAAGTTGAAGCTTCTGAACCGGGGTTCAAATGTAGCCCTTTTCTGAGAAGGGACATTCAGACAGTGGAACTGCTCTTTGCTTCTGCTGTGGTCACAGCCAGACAAACCTAGCATGGAGTTTCTTGCTTTCCTTGCTGTCACTACTTGCATGAGGACGCTGGAGAACAAAACAAAAATATAGGAAAGCAGCATTCCCCAAGCGACTCCTTCCACTTAAAGCGTTAAGAATCTCTTCCCACGCTTCAATTAAGCTTACAGATTTCTTCCTCTCTACAATTAACTCTTACTTTAATTTCATACCTGTTCATGCCAACCAGCATGAAGATGTTCTGAGCCCATCAGCTGAGCCCTTCAACAACGTACTGATGAAAAATGGGGTCTTCCTCCTCACCTCAAATCATCTGTATGAAAACCCCCAAGGAAGCAGAAACTTGGAAAGTGTCCTCTGGGGACTTCGGAACATCCATGTCTTCGGTGACATCTACTGTGGCTTTCTTTTTGTTGACCATCAATTCTTTACTGAACCTTCCTTATCAAAAGGCGCCATTTCCAAGCGCCACTCCCCAGGACAAGAAGTAAAGGCAGATCCAAAACCCGTGGCTAGGTCAACCTTACCTGTTGCCATGGGGAGTCCAGCCCAACCACCTCAATAACCAATCAAATAGGGACACAGTTTCCTTGACTTCCTCTGTTGAGAGTCCTCATTTTCCTGGACCTCCTTCTGTGTGTCACGGGAGCACCCCGGATTACCCCCGCCCCAATAGCATTGGCGGGCCCATTTCCGCCCTCATTGAACCGCGGTGATACAGCCGCCTTCCCGAGCGCGTGGTTCTGACAGCAGAGCCCTCGCAGACGCCTGGTCTTACCCTTTCTCTCCCAGAAGGGCCCCATCGTACGGTCCAGTTAGAGGCACCACCGCGCGCCCGGGAGGCCGGGGCCCGGCTGGGCCAGGTGCGGGTGCGGACGCGAGCTGGTGCGCGCTCAGGTTCGCGGAGCGGGGCCGGGCCCGCTCCGCCCGCTCCAGCCCGAGCCGGACACGTGGTGCCTTCGCCGTCCGCGCGCTTGGGTCCCGGCGGCCCCTCGGCCTCTGCAGTCGCCCAGCCGAGGCCCGGCCTGCGAACCAAGTAGGGCGAAGGGCGGGGGTACCAAAGGGCCCGCGTGGGTAGGTGGGGCGCAAAGACGCAGACGCGGTGAAGGCCGCACGGGGTCGCAGCGGGGGTCCTGCCTCCGGACTCCGGACCTGAGGCTAGGTCTCCCTCTGCAGCGCCCCTGCAGCTTGAGCCGCAGACTGTTTCCCGAAGCCACTCGGGGCGGGGCGGGGCGGCGCACTGCGGAGGCGCGGGTTCCCGCCCTGGAGAAACGGCCAAGGGCGGGAGGGTCTGCGTTGCACGACCCACTTCTCGGGCAGCCGGGCTCCAGGGGCGCCGCGGGCCTGGGACAGGCGTCTGCCTGGCTGTCTTAACTCACTCCAGTTAACGACCACACTGGCCGGACTGTTGAGATGCAAACCACTGAAAACCACTTCGGTGCCCTTTTGGCCCGTTGCTCCCTGGGAAAACTCCTTTCGTGCTCCCCCAGTCTGTCTATGGGCAGCTAAGGCGACAGTGGCCCTCAACTGGGGACGAAGACTTTATTCTACAGCCACAAATTTTTCCAACTTCACTAATGAGCTTGGGTGCCTGGTTGGAATAATGTGTCCCTATCCGAATTTCCTGATCCTGGGAATAAACGTGGCCATTCACTTTCTGGCCTTCAGGAAGAGATAATTGGGATTGGGTTTTAAAAACTAAATGAAATACTCCCGACGTCTTTGATAGCAAGTGCAATAAAAATTTATATTGACTTCAGGCAAGGTTGAAGGAAACCTCAGGACTGGGAAGAAAAACGGTTGTAACTTGTGAGTGCAAATGCAAAGTGAATTCTTCAGCCCCAGGCTTTTCTAGGAAGGTAGGTTTTTGAAAAGATTGGTAGGAAGTTAACTTTATTCCCTCAAAATTGCCAAAGCCCTAGGTAGCCCCTTCCAGAACATTCAGCTTAACTAAAGAGCTTCAAGATGAAACTGGTTGCATCATCCTGTCCTACCATAGCTAAGGGTCAAAAGGCAGCCACCACAGTCAGGCTAGAGACTTCCGGGTGGGTTTCTTGCTATTTGCTTACTCTTAAATTAATCTTCGGTTTAAAAAGGAGGTGCTAGTCCAGAGGCCCTTACCGTATTTTGCCGTGCATAATGCCTGCACAACGTTTGCCCGAATTTGTGAGAGAAGGATAAAGGTGCTCGTTATACATGGGTAGTACTGATTCTGTATCTATATAAATTTTCTAATTCTTTTATTTATGCTTCTAAGTTAAAAGTGTAACTTCAGAATTCAATAATGATATCCATATGCAACATAATACCATAGAATACCATCATCTTTTTTATATAAAAAAAATTTTATACATAAAATTTCTTGTATCTTGTATCTGTTGTGTTTTGTATAATGATTATTTGTTATGTAAAACTTCTAGTACCATAATAGGCTAAAAAATGCTAAAATTCCTTTATAATACAAAAAACAAGTACTTAAGTATAAACAAATAAAAATTTGAATTAAAAAATTAAAACGAAAGATTTTTCCCTGAAAGTTTGGGCCAAAAACGTGGGAGTACATTGTACATGGGAGCATATTATACATGGCAAAATGCAGTAGTTTCTTACTTATTGTCAGTATACGTCTTTCACCATGTATCTTCTATAAGATGACCTTCTGTAATTAAGAATACAATAAATATCTCTAGATGATTATGAAAGCACAAACCACTGAACTCGGACTTTTCTGGACATATTGAAAGAACACAATGTACTTGTAGAAAGGGTTGTAGAGTACATTTGAGAAGGAAGGTTTAAACCAGGAAGCTTATAGAATCTTAGAGATTGAAAAGACTTTAAAAGATTATCTTGTCCAGCTTTTGAGATGTTACGTTAATCACATGTCCTCATTCTTAGGTTCTCTGTTTTTTTCTGTCTGGCAGCCAACTCCTTTTCAAAAGCTATGTTTCCAAGGCAGAACCCATTCCTTGTTCTAGATTTGAATTAGACGAAAGAAAATTCTCTTGATTTCTCTAGACTTGAGAATGATGTTAAATAACCAGCTCAAGTGAGAGGGCTTCAATGGTGCTCAAAGCCACATGGTCCTATAAGAAACCCAAGGTTAAAGGAAAATAAATTCAGTTAAAATGATTGCAAAGAAATGCCAGCCTTTCTTTCTGGGATTAAATTGTAAGATAATTGTTTTGTGCTAAGAGTATTGCAAGTATAGTTCTTTACTGCTTTTATCAAAATACTTAGAGCTAGTACATATCTGTACTTAATTTTTTCATACAGCTACATTTATTGAGTATTATATTTCAGACCTATCTCGTTTTTTCCCCTCTTTCCATCTCCTTAAGGCTCATTTGTTAAAGTGTGATTGACTAGATTGACATATTGCTCCTCCAAGTTACCAGGATGGGGAGAGACTCACATTTGCAGAGTGTGTACCATATACCAGACACCAATTTACATCATCTAGTTTAATTATTGCATTTATCTTAAGAAGTAGTTATTCTCAGAACACTTTACCAATGAAGAAATGGTGGCCTATGATTTGTTTACAGTCACGAAGCTAGCGAATAGTAGAGTAGGGATGTAAACCCAAATAGTTCTGATTTTTCTGTATTCGTACTCACTGCAAGGTCTTTCTGGATGCCTTTACTCAAAGGAATAAGTCAAATGGGAGGAATATGAGGTGGCTATTGCAGGATGCACAGGGAGTAGATTTGTCCACTCAACTCTAACATGCCAAAGGCTTTCTCTTTTCTTATAGAAAGTTCTGGGCTAGAGTCTAATCAAAACCCTTGGGAAGACTGGAAATTGTGGTATACTCTCTTAAACCACATATATGATAATGAATGTTTATTGAAAAATACTTTTTTTTTTTTTGAAAAATACTTTGGAGAAATATTGTTTATCATAATTCCTGGGTCTATATTATGACTCTAGAAATATTTAAAGTATTAGACAAGCCAACAAATTTTATTCATAACAGATTGAGTTAGTAAAATTAGATGCATTGTGAATTTGAGTGACACATATACCCTCTTGAGCCTGTAGTTCTTTATCTGTAAAACAGAAATAATAAGCATAATGCTCCAGAAGCTTGAGGTATCAAAGGAAATAATGGAAACAAAAGTGCTTTGAGAATAACTACATAAGCATTATTGTATATGACAGAAAGAAAATAGCTAAATGGAAATTACTTGAATGGAAAAAGAATATTTTATAATTCATGTAAGTTTTTATCACAGTCATATATTTGCATAAACTGAAAATTTATAGATTATTTAATTTCCCCCAGAGTTTCTATTTTATTGCTTGAGAGACCACAAGTGTAGTCTTACCTCTTTGGAACAAGATATGAACCTGAAAGATTTTGATAATTTAGATTTATAGTGAACTAAATGTGATAATTAAATGAAATTTTAATTTAGTTCCCTTGTGCTGGAAATATCAGTAGTCTTTTGGAATGGTGTCCCACCCATATTCTTTAGTATCTGACTCAAGTGTTTCATATCATAAATGAATTGATCATGGGATAGGCAATTTGATAGTAGAAATTAATAGTTGTGGGAAACATAAAAGAAACATTTAATGAAACATTTTATCAACATTTAATCAAATGTTGTTTCTCTTATATGCTCCCATAGCCCTTTTAATTTCCACTGTCAAAATACATATCACCTTGTGCTATAACTGCTTATAGCTATAGACTCTTCTAGGACGGGCTGACTCACTATTGATTCTCTATTGGTTAAACTAGAGGTTGGCAAACTTTTTCTGTAAAGGGTCAGATAGGAAACCCTTTAGGATCTGCTGACCATTTATTTTTGTCTCAACTACTCAGCTCATCATTTTAGTGCAAAAGCAGCCCTAGGCAATGTGGAAACTGCTTCCTTTCCTTTTCGGTCTTCTCTAAAGGCCCACCGTCATCCAGACACCCCTTAAATGTGACTGTTCCTATGAAACCTTATTTACAAAAACAGGAGGAGTGCTGAAATTTGCTCACTATTGCTTGGGATATGGTAAATGCTCAAGTGATTTTTATTAGAAGCAGTGAGATGTTAACTTTTTGGATAATAAATGAAAGCCTAGTGAAACACAGACTGCATTCGAGGCTCATACCTTTCAGCAGGGATGAAATAACAGCATAGTATGAAAATTCCTGTAATGGGCCACGTGCAGTGTTTTTTGGAAGCCCAGAAAGTAGGCATGGTAATGAAACTGGGGGAAGGGATTAGACAGGCTTCCTGGAAGAGGTAGATTCTGAATTCTGTTTTGAAGAAAAAAATAGAAGTAAATGCAGAAGCTGAGGGGAAGACAGTGTTCTAGGCTAAGGGAATAGCATCAGGACAAAGGCTTAGAGGCACGGAAGTCCGGGACACATTTGGAGAGCTGTAGGTAGTTTGTTACAGGAATTTTAACTAGGGGAGATGGTGTTATAGGTTAGTTCCTCCCGTGCTCTAACCTCCTTGTCTGTTTTCCTTTGGGAGCAACTCCATCCTTAAAAAATTTCCTCTCGTACTGGTTGTTCCACCTTAGTGGATAAACATGCTCAAGTGATTTCTACCTTTAAAACTACTATTTCTATTTGTATTATTGCCACTCCTGCCACTACCATCACTTACACCATCACCTCTCCTGCCACCAGCATCTTCACCACCACCGTCATCACCTCCCAGACCACCACCACTACTCCCTTCACCTCTGCCATCATCACCACCATTGCCATATCCACAATAAAACCTTTCTTGAAGCCTGCGTACTTCCAAATTGGCCCTGACATCTCCCTATTCATAGACAACCTTCTTGGAAGAGCGGTATGCACGGCCTTTTTCCTCCTTGTCACTCTCATTTGCTGTTCAGCCAACTACAACCTAGGGTGTATTCTCATCACTTCATTGAAATGATTTGAAATAAAGTCACTACTTAACAATGACCGTTGTATTGCCACATTCAGTGAACCCTTTGACACGTAACAAACGTACGTTTAGGTAGCATTTGATTCTGTTTTTCCAAATTATTCTATTTGGGTTTTGTGGTACTAAAACCTCTGGATGCCCCCTAACGTTGCTTCCTTTCCTTTTCAGTCATCTCTAAGGGCTCACCATCACCTGGATACTCCTCAAATGTGGGTGTTTTCCTTGGCTGCCCACTGATTTCACAATCTTCGGTCAATTCTACGTAACCTCTCACGTTCAGTTCCCGTGTCTAGTAAGTAAGAGCAAGGCGGTTTGCTGCGACTAAGGAAGAAGACTTGGGCAAAGAGGTGAACGTTTGGCATAGCTCTGGGGAGAAATGAGAAAGGACACGGACTAAGACATGCCAGTCAGGGCATGGAGCCCAGCTGAAGTTGACCATCTTAAATTTGTGGTGTCTTGAAACCACTCAGTTGTGGATTTTTTTCAACATCCTAAGAATACAAAAAAAAAAAATTAGGTGGATATGTGGCTAGGAAAGGGGATAAAACTCCTTAATAAATTTCCTTGTAGTCTTCCCTGGGACTGTGCCCTAAACTGACATCATATCCTCAAATAGTTGAGAGGATATGGTTATCGAAAAACAGTGAGCTCTAACCATTTATGGTTAAATCAACAATCTTTCTTGTTTGATGTGAAAACTTTTTGTTCCACCCACCCTTTGTTTTCAAAATATTTTAAAGTTTATAATTATGTTTAAAAATTAGTATGGAATAAAGTTAGATTTGTCTAGAGTCCTTGATGTGATCTTTGAAGACTCTCTTAAGATGAATTTTTAATACCAAATTCTGGAATAGACAAAATAAATGTGATGTAAACATTTGGAGTTGTATCTGTTACCCACAAAAGGGACTCCCCTGTATTTTCAGGATCGGGTCTAAACCAGTTCATTTTTAAATAGAATCCTTATTTGACCATGCATGGATATTGCATGGCTGAATTCATATGTGTTATTTGGTTTTCTGTTTCATCTTGCAAATTCTGTTGTAGATCCTTGTATATATTACTTAAACGTATTTAAAGTCAGAGACAGTTATATGTGTTTTGGGTAAAATACAAACATTTTAACATAGCCTTTCATTAGAGGTCCCCTGTCTATCTTTCCAGCTTTAACTTTCCTTTCTTCCTAACCTCACAACATATACTAGCCATGTTGAATTACTTCCAAATCCTCAAACATGCCATGTCCTTTCTCACCATCTTGTTCTTGCATATGCTATTCATGTATAGTTCATTACATTCTCCCCTAAGTCTTCAAAGTTTCACATTGGGAAGTCTTCCCTAACTCCCTGATGTTAACCATATCATAGGACTTAATGCATTATATTGAAATGATTTCATCATTGCTGCTCCTGCTAGACAATAAGATCCTAGGAGACTGTTTTAATTCCAATACACCGTATTTTTCCATGTATAAGAAGCCTCCGTGTATAAGATGACCCCCACTTTTCTAACCCAACATTAAGAAACCCGCTCAACCAGTTACTCCCATGTATAAGACGACCCTCAATTTTTGGTCTAACAATATTAGACAAAAGAATCGTCTTATACACAGAAAAATACGATAACTAGTGCCTACCACAGGGCTTGACAATTGAAGGCATTCAATAACTGTTATTTGGTTGAACGAATGTATAATTGCTCTCCACGTTCCATTTTTCTTTTTAAATCACATTTTTCTGGCATGTTTTCAATTATGTATAATAGTTTCTTGAATATAAAGTCATGTTTTCCTAACATTTAATATAAACAGTGTTTCTCTGTGGTTTTGCATCTTTGGAGCTGCCTAACATTGCCCCCAGTGATCTTGTGCTCTTCCCGTTCCTGTTAGCTTCCCCTCCTTGTTTTTCTGCGTTGACTTGCTTCCACCTATAGGCCTAGATTGGTTCCTACCATAGTGGGAAGCATATAGGATGCTTCCTGCCCGGGACCAAAGATTGCCTTGGAATCAAGCTCTTCTTTTTGCTGGTGCCTGGTGTCTGTTCTCCTGCTCATCTTACTCGTAGGTCACCTAGTTATCTTCAGTTCATCTATGCCTTGTGTCTCATTCACTGGAGGTTTGCTCTGACCGCCATGCAGGCACTGATTTTTCCTTTCCTTCTTGGCTTCTGACTGACGGCAGCATCTTAACCACTGACTTATTTGTGTGTTTGAATTATGGACTGACCAATATGGCTGCTGTTTCATCACCTCACCTAGATCTCTTACTCTGAATATGCTTTAGCTTTTCTGGTCTTAGATACCTGTGTTATCTTTAGCTATAGGTCTGGCTCTATTATCTTACTTCTTTTGAACAAGAATGCTATTTCTGGTTCTATAATCCCATAGAAGCAAATAACCATGTCTCCTCAACCTTTTTGTCTCTTGCATCGCCTAACACAATCCCTTTGCACATGTGAAATACATGAAATTTTGGTGAATCAATGAGTGAATCAGTGACTTAGAGATAAAACTGAATGGGATGGCATGTGTGAAAATAGCTTGTAAGTTATAAAATGCTGTCCAAATAATAAGGGATTACCATTATTGTTACTGTTAAGAGAAACTTTGTCTAATGTTTTTTGAAGTATGACTGCATTCAGAAAGGTACAAGATTAGAAGTGTGGATTTTCCAAAAAGTGAACAAACCAATATAACCAGCCCCAGTAGGAGATGACATAACACCAACATCTCAGAAGCCCCTCTGCTGCTGCTTCTGAATCAGTCTCCCCAGGACGTAACCACTGTCCTCGTTTCTGACAGTACAGACGTTTTGTGCCTGTTTTTGAATTTCATAAAGTTGACTCATACTGAATGTATTCATTCATGTCTTCTGCTTCATATTAACTTTGAGAGATTCATTTATAGTGTTGGATATGGCAATAGTTTGTTCCCTCTCATTGCTATATAGCACCCACTTGTATGAATATATTTCAATTTATTTATGCTTTCTAGTACTGAGACTTTGGGTTGTTCTAAATTTGGGGCTGTTGCAAATAGTTCAGTAATACTGTTCCACATGCCTTACGGTGAAGATACGCACATATTCCCTTTGTATATACTAAAAGGAGGAATTGCTCAGGGTACACGAGGGCTGTCCAGAAAAAATCCAGCCATAAATGCCTCTATTATTCATATTACATGGCTGGATACTTTCTGGACAGTCCTTGTAGGTATATTCAGCTTTAGCTGGTGCTCCCAAATGATCTGCCAAGGACTGCCTACCTAGTTACATTTGCATCAGCAGCATATGAAAGGCTCGGTTGCTCTTCATCGTAGACAAGATTTGTTTGTTGTCCGGCTTTTTCATCTTAGCCGTTCTGGTGGGTATGTGGTGGTTTTACCACACTGTGTTTAATTTCTATTCCTGTGAAAGTGAAAGAAAATGGGAACCTTTTGTATTGGTCGTGCGGCTCTTCTCTGCCCAGGATTTTGCACGTTGTTTAATGGGGTTTCTTTCTTTTTAAAAATCTCTAAAAGTTCCTCATATCTTCTGGATATGGGTTCTTTGTCAGATAATGGTTTTGCAAATATCTTCTATGTGGATGACTTTAACCTGCAATTCACTCAGAGTGAAGCTACTCCACAAGCACCAACTATTAGACTCCCTGAGTGGATTTTACAGGATCCTAGGGCCAGGCCCTCCCTCCTGAACAACAGAGTCTGAGTCTCTGAGTTGGGGACTGGCTCTAGGTGTTGTCTATCATTGTACCCCCAGTGCCTCAGAAGCAGTATTCTTCATGTGGAAACAGATATATAAATTTTAATCTGTAGGTCAAGATTCATTCTTTCACCAAACTATATACCATACATTTAATTTGAAGACATTTTCTCATATGATTAAATTACACAGTATGGAGGACTTGATAAAGAACAAAAATAAAGATTTATCTTTGCACATTTACTCTGTAGTCATGATTTAATAGACTTTCAAACAGATAATATTATCAAACAGATAATATTGTCATATAAAAATGAGAGTCATTTGAAATGACTTTTTATCTTATTCCTCATAAAATGATGACATGATTTAAAACATTTTAAGGAGAATTATGTGATTTTTTTGCATTGTAGCAAAACAGGTTTATGGTTCACAATCAGTTGGGGTATGTTGCTTGGGAGGGGCACCTGGGTAGAAATTAAAAGGCTACAGTTCGTGGCTCAGGATTAAGAATTTGCAGAGAGAAATGGCCAAGGATGCAAAGACTCCTTTCAGGAAGGCAGGAGGACCCATTATGAAGAGTCCTCACCTGTAGTTTGAATTTCCATTTGGATGGAAATTTCCAGAGAGGGTCAGATCAGATGACCTCTAACGGGACCCTGCGGCTTTAAATTCTCTGTATTTTTGCAATGTAAGACCTTGATGGAGTGCAAACAGTTCTTCCCCTGGAAGTGAGATCCTCTTGCCTCTTGATATTCTTGCCTTGTATGCAGAGACACGTACCAAAGAGTTTTGGAAGTCACCTTTCAAGGGATTTTTTTTTTTTTTTGCCAGAAAGATCCTTTCCTGTCTTTGCTTTAGCAGAGAGGTTCTTATTAAATTTCCTTCTTCCTTTTGGATTTATTCTTGCTCTGTATTTTTAGGGACTCCTACCGCCCTCAGCTAGATTCAAGATGTTCTGCGAAATGGAAATGTAGCTGAGTTGGAAAGCAAGATTGACAGTGAGAATCCTCAATCTGCCATTTACAAAGGATAATTTGTTCAGTATTAAATACAAAAAGCTCTGCCTGATGGCTACATTATAACCAGTGGGGTGTCTTGTCAACCAGCCTGCTGGGAAGCAGGTTTCTACAACTCACTCCTTTCAGTAATTATTGCCTTTAAGTGAGAGCGACCGAGCATGTTAAATGAGACTTACTTCATAATTGTCAGATATTAGTATAATGGATTCCGCTAAAAGGATTTTAGACACTTGGGCCAATTTGGCCTTCTGTTCTAGAAGCTGCGTGTGGCATGGTATGACACTGCCCCTTGAAATTGGAACGAGGACAATGTGAATGACTCAATATCTGGCTTTCCTTTTTTACATCTCCTGACTCTTTGGCCTGCTGACACTCTGGCCTGAGTGTGGGGGGCTTGGGGCTGGCCCACCTCTAGCAAACAAACAAAGATTTGTGGGAAGTTACTGACTCCAGGGTGCAGAGCCCAATGCTCAGGCTGAAAACCGACATCAAACGTATTTTCACTCAGCTTCTTAGTTCATATTTCCAAGTGTATCAGGTTTGTTAGGCAGTTTTGAGTCTTATTAGGAGGGGAGCTGTGCCTGAGTGTCCAGGATGTGTCCTGAACTGTTTATTCAGCATGTTGGACCTGTCCCTGGGGAGGTACAAGAAGAAACAGGGTGCGTCCAGTCTCTCATACATGGAGTGTGCACCCACAACAGGGAAATCACACCAGTTCTGGTAGTAACTCAATCAGCATGTCAAGGTGGGACCTAAATTTTCACACCTTGAGAGGGTTGGCATGTTATACAGTTAGGAGCCATGGGAAGAGCTCTTTTAATATTGCCTCAGGAACATTTGTGGGATTCCAGGGGAGACATGATGATTTTTGAAAAACAGCCCAGGCACGTGGTCTTGAAGCTCCATAGGGATCTCTGACCTAGCTTCAGAGATCCCTTGGACAGAACCCTCTCTAGTGTGAATCATTTTGAAATTCCCCTTAGTTAGAGTTGTACTGGGAATCCTTGAGCAAATGATAAAATTTTATTCTCTAGCCATGTTCAGATCCAGCCATGGCCTAAGCACATTAAAAAATATATTTTTAAAAAGTACCTATTAGTTTACACAGGTAATACATAAATACATTCTTGTGGGAATATCTCAAGCAGTGAAGAACGATATTCAGGATTAAAAAGTTAGTCTCCCCTCACTCACTCCAGCTGACCTCATCCTAAACATGGTTGTCATTAATAGCAGAATATTTTTTCTGATCTTTTCAATGCATTTACCTTCAAACGTGTGAACAAATACAAATACGTAGTTTAGCAAATATTAAAGGAATCATACAGTGTACATTTGTTTTGGTATCTGTTGTTTCATTGAAAAGCATAAATGAATTATGTTGAAACCAGGAATGATTGGGATTTTGGAATGCATCTGTGTTTACAAACCCAGAATGGGGGAAATTTTCTGAAGGCCAACCTCATCCGTGGCCCAGACTACCCTACTTTGTTTCATCCCCTGCCTGAATTGTCTCACAGTCCCACTGCAACAACAGGAAAAGCATTCTATCCAGTGCAACAATTTAGAAAGCCTCGTTTGTGCCTCCAGATGGAAAGCTTCACAAGAGTTGTGAACCAACGGGGTGAGGAAATGAAACACTAACAAATACTTCAATTAAGAGCTAAACATGCTACCTAGCTAGGCTACTTAGGCAGCAAGAGGATATTTCTCATAGCCCCAGAGATAGAAATAGGGTGACTGCTAAGAAAAATGGGTCCCTCTGACCCATTCTTCCTGAATTCTTCCAAATTCTAGCAGCTTCCCTAACCCTTTCTGACCCCTCGACAACAGAGCAGAAGGCAAAAGCACTTCCCTGCAATCATTGAGCTTGATTGCTTACCGTCTTCTACCCCCAGGGGTTCTCCCCTGCAACCCCCTTGATTAGGAGAAACGGCCCCCCGCTCGTCCTGTCAAGATGCCCAATCTGCACAGTTAAATGGGGGAGAAATCTCATTTTGGAGACAAGCCATTTTCTGTGAACTCTATTAAGCCACAAAGCAGCCAGGCTTTTACGGGGGTCACATTTCCAGGAAATAATCACCAACTTCGTGGGTGCAATATAAGGCCCCTGCCGGAGTCCACTCTTGCCACGTTTGTCAGTGTGATTAGTTCACGATAACAGCTTTCTCGGGGGACTCAGAGATGCTTCCCGTCCATTTTAATGAGCCTGTCATCCTGCCTCCATTTCCCCCCTCGGTCTTCATTTTCTGATTCCTCTCTTTTATGTTCTGAGCCACATGTACTTGGAAGACCGAGAGGACACAGAGATTTTAAATGTCGTCCAGCATAGATGAAAATTCATTTCCTTCCCTTGAAATGGAGCAATACTGCATTTTCTTGATTTAACGGAGTTAAATCTAATTCTGTGTCTGGGGTGGGAGTGGGGGGATGTATTATTGGGCACAGAACTTCAGTATGCTCCCGGATAAAGAATAATCTTATTTTTCATGAAGAATTGAACATTAAATACAGTTGTAATAAAGAGCATTGCAACAAACATCCCTGTGTAATAAAAGATTTCAGAATCCTATCTAATGACCCAACAAATTCAAACTTTCATAGCTCTGCTTTTAGTAGAATTTATTAAAGGAGGCTCTTTCTATATCTATCTATCTCTCTCTCTATCTATCTATACACACACAGTAGTTTTAATAGGTAATATTTTTTGTTTTTAGGTGTTACTTAATTCAACAGCAAATACTGAATTTGAGAGTCATAAAAATGTGGTTTTTATATTTAAGAGTAGGAGAAAAAATAATTGATAAAGGTATAGTTGAAATACTTGATTTCATTTCTGTTAAGTATACCATTCCATAATTACCAAATTTATACTTAATTTTCAATGTTTAATCATTTTTTCTCACATTAGAGTTTGATTTTTATAACTGTATTTGCCCTGGCATTTCCTATAAAAGGAGAGTAAGATAGGATTTGGTTTTATAAATAAGTTTACATTGGGATTTACAATATAAGGATTGTAGACTGGGGCATATTTTCATAAATTTCAACTACCCGTTGATGATTTTTTATTCTAATCTTTTCAGATGGGTTTTGTTAATGAAGGATGTCTGTGACTAATGCTCCCTCCAGCTTCACCTCTGTAAATTAATCTGGCTCTTTATCCTTCGTAAACATTTGTATGATCTGCCTCAATCAGATTTTCTGAAAACAAAGGAAAGCTCTCCGCATCGTTTCCCAGGAGATTTACAAATGATATGCATTGAACTAATCCAATTGGACTAATATGATTATTTTTGTGTGTATATGCAAAAGAGCACAGATTGCTCGGTGACATCTGAGGGAAGGGGGGTGATTATTCTCCTCCCAGCTTCTTTGCCTCTGAGGCCGGGGGAGAAGGTGTCTGTGAGCTAAGAATCCACGCGGCTGCTAACTCGCAGACTCTCCTTAGGATCCTCTCGAAATGAGGATCCACTCTAACTCAGACAACGAGGATGATGCCGTGGCTCACCTCCACTCACACCTTTGTTCTAATGAGGAGGGGCTTGTCGGGACAGGGTCCCACTCGGCCACCAGGGTGGCAGAACCAAGGCCTGGGTATCCAGGCCAGTTCACTGAGGGGAGGACATGCCCTCTCTCTGGGCCTGCATGTGGGTGCATGAGGCCTGTCCTCACACACCTCCTGGGTTTGTGGTTTAGATAGTTGGAGCTGCTATAACAAAATACTTCAGACGGGGTGGCTTACAACCAACAGAAATTCATTTCTCACAGTTCTGGAGGTTGAGAAGTCTCAGATCGAGGTGCCAGCATGGTTGTGTTCTAGTGAGTCCTCCTCTTGGGCTCATAGATGCTTTTTTGCTGTGTCCTCACATGGTGGAAGAGGCTAGGGATCTCTCGGGGTCCCTTGTAAGAACGCTAGTCCCATTCATGAATGCTCCACCCTCATGACCTAACCACCTGCTAAGGGCCCCACTGCCTAATACTCTCACCTTTGAGGGTTAGGATTCAACATATGAATTTTGGGGAGACATGAACATAGCAGCGTGCTACTTTCTTCTACTCTCCCTTTACTGGTGGGTGTTCCTAAAGCCCCCTCCTGGGTTCTCTTCTCTGATTTTCATGCCACATAAACTTCCTGGTAATTTCACCAAACCCACGGTTTTTGTCATCTTCTGATGATATGTAGATATCACCAACCCAGACCTTCTCCCAAGATCCAGACAAAAATATTCAACACTCTTGGGTATTTTCATTTGAATATACCATTGGTCCTTAAAACCACCAAGTCCCAAGATGAACTAATTATCTTTATTCTCTAGCATGCCTTCTTGTGTGTCCCTTATCTGAGGGCGTGATACCATCCAATGGCCAACAATGGAGCCATCATGGATTCGTCCCTCTCGTCACCTCCCATATGCCCGGTCAATAATTTTATGTTTCATCTCTTAAATGTATCTCAGATTCCTCTCTGTTTTCCATGATGATTTATACTCTAATATGTAAGTTAGTGTTTTTCTTACTATTTTGTGACGGAGAGAAGTGAGTGGGTTGGGAGATGAGCATTGTTCATAGATGCAGAACACAGTCTTTGTAGGCTGGGCTAGACATTGATCATATTAATATCTCCCTTGTTCTTGCCTAGCTTTTGTGAATATAATTTTAAAAGACTAAATTAGAATTTAAAGGCAAGCCATTTACCTGTTGATGGTATGTGCTCTGCATCAGTATATTGTCCCACTAACCTGATATGGCAGTGTCCTTTTATGCACACTGTGGCCAGCTCTAAATATTATCAGTTTTGAATAATCTCATGGGCACAAAGCTGAACTTTATTTTCTTAAAGTCATATTTTCATGACCATCAGTAACTTCCGGTGTTTTCATACATTTTATTATTATTTTCTGTTTTTTAATTATATGGATTACCTGGTTTCAGGAATTGTTCACGATAACATAATAAAATTAAAAATACAGTCATTGAATAGGAGGAGCTCTTTATGTATTAAGCATATGAACCTTTTCTGAGATGGTGGTATGTGTATGTAGTCACTTCTTCTTTTTACTCTGCCACTTGCCTTTTAATAATATTTATGTTACCCCTTGTCATTCAGAAATAATTTGCCTGAAGTTTTTATGTAGTCTCCTAGTCTTTTTCTTTATGTCTCCACAACATTGTCTAAGTAGTCTCACTCTCTCTCATAGTCTCCATGGCCTTGCTTTTGGACTCCAAGTTCCCCAGAGTTATCTTTTCTCAGCACAAATCAGCCCTGCTGTTACTTCTTGCTTTAAAACCCTCCAGTGGTTTCCCATTATCTACATGGAAAGGTCCGCATTGATTTTGGCACAGCGAAGAAGGTCTTTTGCCATCTGGTACCTCTCTGACTCATAGTCTGTCACTCACCCCTACCAGTCCATTAACTCACCAGCACTCCCATATCCTTCGTGCACAGCTCACGTCAAAGTCTTGGTGCACTTCATCTGGAATGCCTTACCCCTTTCCTTGTCCTCTTAGAGAATTCCTGCTTATCCCAGGCTCAAGTGCAGTCCATTATTCCTTCCTTTATTCCATCATGCAATATATATTCTCCTTCATGCTGTTTCCCAAGTTTTTGCTGTAACAATGTACCCATCGTCTTATCTTCTTAATAGCTTACTTCAATAGATACCCATTCTTAATTTAAATAAAACTATTCAAAAAGGAAATTTTATGTCTCTACTCTAAACAGAGATAGGGTGTTACTTGCAATAGACAGGACCATAAAATGGATGAAACCATAAAAATGAAAACATTACTGCAAAAATCTAACTGTGCCCCCATGTAAAATCATCTTCCACATCAATACATAGTACCTTTTGAAAGATACTGCTCAGTTGTATTGCTTATCAAATTATCCAAAGGTAGACTTTTGAAGAGAGATTTTCTGGAGATGATTTACAGACCATTGTATAATCATGGCTTATAAAAGAGACACAAAATCTGTGAATGAGTTTAAACAAATCTTTAAATAATCACATATAATTTCTAGTTATTGATACAGTGTTCATCTTAACCTTGTGCAAATGAAGCAAGTCTTGGTTGACCGTACAGTAACTAAACTAAACAATGTGCTGGAAGGCTTTAAATGTGTTTCTTAGCCCGTTTCCCCACTGGCCTTTGTCTTAATCCAGGAGGGAAAGTGTTAAATACAGATTTAAAAAGGAATGAGATCAGTAGGTCAATGAAAATGGGGTGTTGTGCCTCAGGGGACAGATGTTGTTACAGAAAACTCTGTCAGCCTAATTTGTTTGATTATATGGTAGGATAACTATGAACTTGGCATAAAACTCAGTGTTATATTTAGATTTGGGAATGGTCAAGGCTATTGCCAGACTAGGCTTAATTACATGTATCATCTGACTCTGACACTCCATATCCACATAAATCTCAAAGAGATCCATTATTTATCTTAATAGTTTCTCTTTTTCTTTTCATCTCTAAGAGCTGATTTGTACATTTAATAGATATGCAGTAGAAAGAGTCTATATTCAAATGCTTTTATTATTTGATTTGTTAAGAGTGAGTCAAACATAGAGGTTGAACATTTAATAAGTTGAGAGCTAGGGACAAAGGAAATTATTATTTAAAACTTTTCAAATTTGTTACTCTTCTTATCTCAGGATTATAAAGTACCAATTTCTACTAAATGCATGAAAGTGCTGCCAATCCTAGAAATCTCAGAGAGAATAGTAAGCATTAACTAGTAGTATAAAAATAGAACTTTGGGACCAGTAATGAAAGGGTGTTTATTTCTTACATTACTCTGAAATATATAATTTTAGTTGTTCCGTTTCAAATTACAACTGGATACAAAATCTTTTTCTTCATTCAGAAAGGATGTTATTAAGTTTTCCTTAAAAAAAAAAGCAGCTGTGTGCAGGCAGGTTTCAAAAATGGCCCCAAAGCTGAATGTAATCGTTTATTAACATGATTCTCTATATTTTAATGAGATGAAGTCATACTGTTTAATTCTTTATTCTTCATGCTGACTTTATTACCATTCATCATTTGTGGCCTTAGGTTGTGAGAAAGGCACTTAGTCTTAGACAAACCTGAAACTGCACTTGAGTCTGTGAGTGTTGGGGACGATCATGGTTGTCTGTTTGGTTTTTATCCCACCTGTGATTTCAGAGTTTCTCCAGATCTTTCGCAGGAGTTGAAGATCACAAGCCAGTGAGATTCCCATTAGTGAAAGCCCTTGGACATTCTCAATAGCTGACAGTGTTGTTAAGACTCATGTGGTAAGTAGGAATTTGTTGAGTGTCATGGGACTGCTCTCGCAGAGAAGTCAATAGGGAAGCTTTAGGGTACCATAATTTATGTCCCCCAAATTATATACAACAGTATGATTTTTTTCCCCACTCGGGAAGGGTTCCGTAGCCTTTGGAAGGTCCCTCAAGGGTCCATTCATTTAAAAAAGATTGAAAACTGCTCCAGTAATGCCTCATTTTGTTGTAATTGGTAGTCCTAGACTTTCAATCTTTTTATAGTGACATTGCTAAGATCTCTTTTTTTAAATATCATGGTACCATAGCATAATATGTATCTTTTTAACCATTTCTAAGTGCATAATTTAGTGCCATTAAATACAGTCACAATGTTGTAGAATGATCATCACTATTTATACCCAAAACATTTTATCTTCCCCAACAAAAACTCGGTCCCCATTAACAGAAAGGTCCCTCACTCTCCTTGCCCTAGTCCCTGTCAACGTCTATTCTACTTTCTGTCTCTGTGAATTTGCCTGTTCTAGATTCTCTATGTAAGGGAAATTATACAATGTTTGTCTTTCTGTGCCTGGTTTATTTCACTAAGCATAATATTTTCAAGGTCCATCTATATTGTAGCATATATCAAAATTCTATTCTTTTTATAACTGAATAATGTTGTATGATGTGTACATACTGCATTTTGTAATCCATTCATCTGTTGATGAACATTTGGGTTGTTTCCACTTTTTGGCTATTGGGAATAATGCTGCTGTGAACATTATTCAAAATATCTGAGTCCCTGCTTTCAATTATTTTAGATTTATACTTAGGAGTGGAATTTCTGGGTAGACCTCTTTTTGCTACATTGAAAATAAAAAGTTAGCTTTTTCCTTTCATCATCAAGAAGACTTTTTGTCACAGAACTATTCCAAGTCAGTCGTTATTCCCTAATTAGTTTACTGTATGTAACTCTGCTGATATGAATCCACTTGGGTGGACTCTGTGATCACCCTGTTTTCAAATGACAAGCACTTCCTCTCATGGTCTTTCCTGTGAAACACTTGGAAATAAAATCCATCAGACAGCTTATTTTCACCATCTCGAGTACAGAACCCATAGGCTCTATTCTCTTTCAGCATTCATGACACATAGAAAAATTTTTACTTCATGAAAAAACAATCCTAGGCATTCTTTTTACTCAGTTTTCAGAATTTATTTTACAAAGTACTTGAAGGGGCACCTGTCACTAATAAACAGAGATGGGAAATAGGACACGTCCTTCCCCTTGTGGAAATGATTATTCCAGCCACGGCACTCATTTGCCAACCCTGAAAAAGTCAGTTCTGTTTATGAAGAACTTGACATATCCACAGAATTCAGAATTTTAAGTAAATATCACAGGCATGTGTTTGCCAGTCCCGGGGGTGGGGAGGGTGGGGAGCGGAATTGCTTTATACAAGTTCCTCCAGAGCTCTTGATCCTCAGAAATCATGTTAAAACAACGACATTATCCAAGTGGTGGAGGATGGGAGACAAGAAAAGGAAATGAGGGTGCATTTATAGTGGGAGGCCAGACTGAGGGATTCATTTTCATAGAGATTTTGTCATTTCTCTTACACTCATTCTTACGTCCATCAGAGAGGCAGGAGAGAGGGTAGATGGGCTGTACTCCTGTGAGACTCATAGTTAATTATCCTAAGTAATGTGGTAGATGCTGCTCATTAATGGGAATGGAAATCAAGTCATCTCGGGGACCTGAAGCTCCCACATCACCGCTTTCACTCCCCTGATGCCAGGTTTGCTCTGGGTGAGCTCTGGTACTGTAGGTTTGGCCCCTATTTTAGAGAATAATGGATACACAGAATGGAAGGTTTTGGAAGTGTTTGTATTCCCATGTTTGAATTCCATGGGCATCTGTGCCAAGTGCACTTCAGGGTTCCAAACAAATTGTTCTGAGACAGTGAGCAATATGTTGGGAAACAGTGAGTGATGGTCCCAAGGCCCCCAGTGTGGGAGTCAGACCAATGTGGATCTGCCTTTGGGGCTGTGAGTCTTTAGGTAAATCACACAGACATCCTGAGCCTCAGGGTCTTCATCTGGAGCACGTTTTAATAACACCTCACATGACTGTTATGAGAACTAACTAGAATAAGGTTTGTGCACGTCAGTTATATCATTATCAATGGCTGTCGTCATCCCAACAGTACGTGTTCTGTATACAAGTACCTCTGTGTGTAGCTGGGACAACGAGCGTGTCCGGGAGGTGTTGTGTGGGTCTGGAATTGTCATGCAGGCAGATCACTCCAAGAGTTTCTTAACAGCATCAAATCTCACCCCAGCCCACCCCACTTTCAGCTGTTGCTCCAAAACATGATGTGGTAGTCATGAAATGCAAGTTTGGTCGTATGATTTCCCTGCTTGAAATAGGTTTCATCTGGTTACCATCAGGATTACGAGTGCGTTTAGACTTCTTGGTCTGGCATTCTAGTGAGATTTGACTTCTGCCAACTTTCAGCCATTTTTCCTTTTCCTTCCACATACCGTAGTTCCCGTGTATAATGCGCATGTGTTTGGCCCAAATTTTCAGGAAAAATCTTTTAATTTTTTAATTCAAGTTTTTATTTGTACTTGCTTTTTGTATTATAAAGAAACTTTAGCATTCATTTTTTAACATTATGGTACAAAAAATTTATGTAATAATAAAACACAAGAACAGATACAAGATACAAGGAATTTTATGTACAATTTTTTTTACATAAAAATCAATTATTGTATTCCAGGGTATTATTTTGCATATGGGTATCATTATTTATTTCTAGAATTACACTTTTAACTCATAAGCATACATAAGAGAATTGAAAACACTTATATAGATATGGAATTAGCACTACCCATGTGTAATACTCATCCTTATTTTTCCCTCACAAATGGAGGACAAAAGTGCGCATTATACACGGCCAAATACAATATTTGCATCAGGTACAGTTAAATGTATGAAGTTTCTCACATGCCCTATTCTATTTCATAACCCCTTCCTTCTTTTCCGGAATAACATGAACTCTGCCTTGCTGGCCAGAATTAAATGTGACTTCTTCTAGAAGTCTTCCTTAATACCTTCACATGCTGTCACTGTTTACGTGTCTGCAAGGGACGCAAAGCTCTGGCTCCCAGGGGTCAAGAACTGTCCTTCATTTTCTCTATGAAAATACTGAGCATCACTCCTGGCCTTTAGCAGTTCTCAATCAATATTTACTGAATTGATGAATAAGGGCATGTCCGTCATTGAAAAGTCATCAGCATGTCTCCCTGTGCCTCGTGCTATGAACTTTCTCTTCTCCACACTAAACTCCAGACACAAAGCTAGTTACATTTATTAGTGTATCACGGTGGACTCAGTTGCCCACAGGGCAAATCCCTTATGATTGAGGTGGGAAATTGAACATGTGGATTTCCCTCTCTTCCTCCTCAACAATCCACTGACATGACGGCAGGAAACTACAAGGGTAAATGTAGTCTCGTGAGTACAGAGAACTGGAGTAGAGATATCAGCACACCAAAGAATTTAACCCTTTTCTGCAGTAGTGAGAGTGCACAGGCTCTTGTCACTGGTGAAGCAGAAAGGACGGGCTCTTTGCTGAGTACATGTGGGATCAAACTGTGTGGAAGCTGAGCTCCCCGCTTTTTTTTCACGATAAATCAAGATTGAGCAGTGGGAGGAAGAGCAGAGATCAGATGACTGACTTAGGGCACAAGTACAGATGATCACTAGCTCTCCTTGGTTTATTCCACCGTCTTTCTCCACAACTGTGTGCGCTGGGCTGGCATTTGCCCACAGATAGAAGCCAGACAAGTGTGCCCCATACAAATAGGACACTCTTCCCGGGAAGAATAGGCCTCTCCGTTGGGGATTAGCACTCCTGATTAGGACTCTCTTTGTGTTAGCTTTTAAGGAGCAGTCTCCCTTTGTACTCCTCACCTGCATACCTCACCTGAAGCCTGCACACCAGTCTCACCTATACAGAGGCTGCATCCATCTGGTCTTTCCCCTACAGCCTAGCCCTGTGATGCCAGGTCCGTGTGTCAGCCAACCATCATTCGTAACAATGGACAGGTAACCAAAATTTGCCACTTTTTGAGGACATTCACCAAGGGGGGGAAACAGAAAAAGTGATCTCTGAGGAAACAGATAATTTTTAGTAGAAGAGAAAAATTTCAAATTAATTTTTAGTTTAAGAGATACTAGATGTGTAAAATGAGAATAAACTATTAGGAAAAGGAGTGGGGAACAAGCATAGAGTTCATAGCATTAAAAATAAAACAAAACAATACTTGAAGGACTGGAATAAACAGCCAAGAAGCTTCCCAGAATCTAGAACAAAAGGACAAAGACACTGAAAATGATAGGAGAAAAAATTGAAAGCACGGAGTGTCACTGCAAGAAAGCCAACATCTGAATAATAAATCTCAAAAGAGAACACAGACTATGAAAAAGTAGAAAGAATTCAAGAAATGTAAGCAAACAAATAAATAAAACACCATACCAAACCAAAATGAAAACCAACTTCCCAGTGCTGGTGAGAAATGGAAATATTCAGATTGAAGAAGACTACTGAATTCTAAGCAGAGTAAGTAGACCTCCATTTAAACATGTCTTCCTGCTGTTTACAACACTACAGATAAACTGAAGATCTTAAAGATCAGAGACAAAGCAAGTTATCTACCTAGAAAAATGCCCAAAAGTTGAGTGGAGTAGGATCTCAGAATTTCCAGGGTGGGGCAAACGAACAGTGTTAGCTAGGTTGATGGAGACTCAGATATGGCGGCTGCCTGCGTCTTCACACTGGGAGGGAGAAGGCTTCGACAAAGAAACTGGCTTCTACTAGCTCCTTCTTCCAGGAAAAAGCTGCCCCTCCATCCCTTACCCCAAAGCCAGATAGCTCGGTTTCTCTCTGTATGTCCCTGGCACCCTTTGAGCTGCTGCCTCAGCGCTGGAGGTCAGAGCCAGTGAGTTCATCAGCGAGTAAGTCTGTGCATGGGCCCTTCAAGGTTATCACCTGGGACTGCAGTGGCCCTAGTCTCACTCAACCACAATTTCCACTGGTTTTCACAGCCACAAATTATGGGAACTTCTCTCCCCAACATTGAAACCCTGGGCTGGGGAGCCTGGTGTGGTGCTGGGACCCTTTGCTCCTCCAGGAGGGGAGCTCTGCAGTTAAGATAACCCTTCTGATTTTTATTGGTCACATGTTGGTGTGGGACAAATCTGTTCTGCATCTCTGCTCCTCCTACCAGTCTCTGGCTTCTTCTGTATGTCCTTAGTTAGGGCTTCTATTCAGCTAGACTTCAGGAGGTTCTCAATGATGGTGGTTCTGTAGCTTAGTTGTAATTTTGATATGGCCTTGAGAGGATTTACATACCCCACCGTCTTGCCTGGCTTAGGAGTATATTTTAAAAAGTGGCATATTCTTTCCACTACACCAAAAACAAAAAACATGGCACCAAGCTAGATTTGAATCAAAGGAGTTCCTTTGAGATCTTAAATATTGTAAACTCTGCAACCCTTCTTTTTACTGTGATATAATGGACATCTGATAACTGTGCTTTATCAAGAGGTCACTTGAGGGCATGTCTTTGAGAATTAACCTAATCCTTCTCACATGCTCATCACTTCCCTTCACACTTATTTTTGTTCTCTTCATGTTACTAGGATAACAGCATTTTCTGTTTCATGATGTATCGTGATGTTTCCTTTCATGATGTGTCAAATCAGATTTTGTTTTGCTGCATGTAGCATACTTCACTGTAGTGATTTAAGAAAATAGGTTCAATTTACCCACAAAACAACAAATCCAGAGGCCATCGTACAGGGCGGCATGACAGCTCTATGATATTGCTATAGACCTGGGCTCCCTTTGTCTTCCTACTTGACCACCCTTTGCTTGTCTCCTCATAGCTGCAAAAGGACTGCTCTGCCCACAGAGCATCTTAGCCTAGAATGTGGGGGAGACTATGGGTAAAGGACGAAGACAGAAGATGGATGCTAGCTAAAGTTGTCACTTTTTAAAGAGCTGTCCCAGAAGCCTCGACCAGTGACTTCTGCTTACATCTCATTGTCCAGAACTAGGATATGTGGTTGCTTCTAGTTGTGAAGTTTCAGAAGAGATAGACATACTTAACAGGGTTCTTTGTGATCAGACTGTTGGTTTGGTTAAACATGGAGGGAAGGATAGAGATTGAGTAAAAACTAGTGGTGTCTGCCATACCTGACAATTCAGATGAAAAAGTATCAAAGAAAGTTCCAAAAATGAGGACTGCTCCCCTGATTTTGTTACAGGTGAATGTATTAAATGCATAGTATACTCTTATACTGCATTGTAACAATAATATTGCAAATAAGAAATTACCTTTAATTCTACCCTCCTAAAAAAGCACATTTTTCATATTTTATGCTTTATTCTGGTCTCACTGAATATGCAATCAGGATTTTTTTCTTCAATCTAGCATACCTATAATCTAGAAAAAATTAAATTTAATATATTTTGCTTTTTCACTTAATATAACTTTTAATACTTTGCTACCTAATCTTATAAATATTCATTTAAAAGAACTGCATTGTATTCCACCAGTTTTATATGCCATCTATCAATCTATCAATGTATATATCTATTATTTATCTATCTATATCTATCATCTACCCACATCTACAGTGTTAGATGTTTAGATTTCTTCTATTTTTAAAAGCTAATATAGAAAATGTTGCAAGGACAATTTTCTTGTATATTGTGTTTTATTTCGTTGGGGCACATACTTTATAAAAGCATTTCAATAAGATGAACTACAGGTGGAGGCATATGAGTATTTTTACAATTCTTGCAAAAGGAGACATGACATTTTTGGGAAAAGTTTTTACTGATTTACACTCTCATTTTCACTGCGTCTGTATTCCCTTTTAATATATGAAAAAGAAATCATCATGCTTAGTGAAATAAGCCTGACAGAAAAAACAAAGAACTGTATGACTTCACTCATATGTGGAATATAAAACTGAAAGCAAAGAAAAAAGAAATGAACCAATAAATAACCCATGGACACAATCAATAGTTTAATGTTTATTTGGGGACGAGTGGGTTAGGGAGGGGAGAAAGGGGAGGGGGTGGGAGAGGAGTGGGGGAAGCTAAATATAAGGTGATGGAAAGAGAAGTCACATTAGGTGGTGAACTTATTATACATCAAGTTGACAATGCACTGTAGAACTGTATGCCTGACACCTATGTAATCCTTGCTAACAGATGTCACCCCAATAAGTCTAACAATAAAAATGAATTAAAAAAAAAAAGAAAGAAAGCGAAAAGGAAGGAGAGGAAGGAAATAGGTGAGGTGTCCAAGATTGGCTCAAGCCTGCCCTCTTGTGGTAACTTGTAAACTTGCAAGTATGTTTCTTTTTGTTTTTGTTTTTCTTTCTAACGGTCTTCTTTTTAGAAGGTTGAGACATAATGCTGTTCTCAGCAACCACCGATCTTTTCAAATACAATGTATGGATATCAATATTAGTTGTACAGATGCAAAGAATAGTAATAGTTTAGACTTGAAGCTCACCATGTTAACAAAGAAACCCCCTACAACAGATCCACATAGAAATAAAGGTAAATTGTTGTTCCCTTGATTAGGGAATTGTTGGTATTGCCTGGGAAGCAATCTTCTGGAGGGGATAGTCCTTCAATGATTATTTAAAGGAGGAAGAATAATGTGGTTGAAGGCTGAGGTTTTGTTTTATTTTGTTTAGTTCTAGTGGAAACAATACAGATTGTCCCACAATTATTTTATTTTATAAGTGAGAAGGCTGGGGGTCAGAGTGATTACGTGGCTCTCCCAAATAAAAAAGCCAGAGCCTGTGAGTGTCGGCCAGCCCAGGCTTTTACTGCTGTACTCCATGGCCAGCCCACTGGGGAAGAACTGTGGTAATCAAATGAGAAATCGGCGGCACAAACACAGGAAGTGGAGTTATTAGGTGATGTAGCACAGAGCCAGTGTGATGTATATCCATGGCATAAATTAGTCTGCTTAAAATCATTGAATTGGTGGAACTCAAAGCCTCCTTAAAAAAATCCAGTCCATTCCACTTGGTTTATTGGTGGAATCAATGCATCTGAACTAATACACAGGAAGTGCTTACTTAGCACAGTGCTGGGACATAGTAACAGCCCAAAACTGATAAAAAATAATCATTACTATTATATAGTTGGCTCTGTCCTAAGTGTATTAACTATTTCAGTCCTCTACTTCCTATGAAGTAGAGCCTATGTTAAATCCCATTTTATAGATGAGGAACCTGAGGCCTAAAGAAGTTAAGTAGCCTGCAGTGGTGAAACAGGTGGAAGATGGATTCGTAGATCCAGCATTTGACTTCAGGCAGCCCGGCTCTGTCATCTGAGTCCTTACTCTCTCCTTAAACCATGTTTAATAGCCCATCTAGTGCTCAGGTTGGAAGCCCATTTCCTACCTATTACACAGCACACAGGGCCTTCTCTGTCATCTCCTCTATCTTGCACTAGGAGACAGGAGAAGGTTGCTACATCTTCTTTTACACAGGTAACAATGTAACTTTATCTAGAGTTCATAGGTTATCAAAGCAAAGTAAGTGCTGCAACCAAGGAATAAATATTTAATTTGTTTTCTACTCAGTCACAATAATGGAGAAAGAGATACACCAGTGATCTTTTTCTTCTCAAGAGCAGAGGAAGGACCATGTAAAGAGATTCCTTTTGCGTTCTAAAGTCAGTTGATATTCTCTGAGTGTTTTTTTATTATAACACAAGGGCTGAAATGATCTTTTTTTTTTTTTTTTTTTTTTTGCTTTCTGGTATGTGAGTAGCTCCCTGGCTGGGAATCGAACCCAGGCCACAGTGCCAACAGTGCCAACGCCGAAGCCTTAAGCCACTACACCATCAGGGAACTCCCTGATCTTGATGAACAAGACAGATGGGGCCCCTGACCTCAAGGTGCTTCCTTTCCTAAGGCGGAAAGGAGTATTAATCATTTGGTCATGAGGGCAAATGTGATAATTGCTATGAAGAAAAAGAGAAGGATATATGAGATAGTACAATGGTATGATCCATCTTAAGAATGAGGGTTGGATAAAGCTTTCCAAAGAAGTTTTATTTCAGGAGGCACTGCATTTCAAGAGGAAATAGTGTGTGCAAAGCCTGTCACAGGAGAGACTCTGACCCCATTGAGGGACTGAGAGAAGACTGTGGCTTGCACATTGGAGAACAGAAGGGTCTAAGGTAAGCATATGGACAGACCATACAGAGCCTTTTAATTAATTAATTAATTTAAATTTGTGAATGGTTTTAATCTTTCTCCCAAGGGCACTGACGAATGACTGGAGGGCTTTAATCTGGGGTGTGTGTGCATGTGTGCATGTGTGCGTGCATGTGTGCATGCGTACGTGTGTGTGTGTGTGTGTGTGTGTTTCAATCTGGCTGTAGTTTGAAGAATGGATTGGAAAGAAGTGTTGGTGAGAGTGTGGGTAGGAGGAAGCCTTCCAGTACTGGGCAGAGAGATAATGTTTTGGATTAAAGTAGAGGCAATGCAGAAAAGTAAGTAGATTTAATTGACATGGCCATTTGTACTTCAGTGACTCCAAAGATTTTTATCTCTTGCTCTCTCTTTAAAGGTCCAGTTTCACAAACCCAATTACCTCCTTGGATTTGCCACTTGAATTCCAAAATGGAGCCCTGCCACGCCACCCCCTAGACCCTTCTCAATAGTCCTTATTTCAGGGAAGAACTGAAGTCCTTCTTGGCAATCTCCTTTCATCTACCCTGTCTGATCCGTCCCCAAGTCTTACCCACTTTACCTCCTAAATCTCTGTTACCTCTTCTCCACATCCTCACCAGCACTTGTTCTTCACTGTCTTTGATAATAGTCATTATTTTTTACTGTTAGACTTATTGGGGTGACATGATTATTAAGAATTACATAAGTTTCAGGTGTGCAACTCTACGGTGCATCATCTCTGTGTTCCATTATGTGTTCATTGCCTGGTGTCTGTTCTCTTTCCATCACCATTATTTGACTCCCCCTCCCTCGTCTCCCACCCCCTCCCTCCGCTCCCACCCCCTCCCCACTTGCCCTCAGGTAGCCACTAAACTACTGACTATGTCCATGAGTTTTTGTTTCTTTGTTGCTTTTAATTTTATATTCCACAGATGAGTGAAGTCACATGGTTCTTGGTTTTTTCTGTCTGGCTTATTTCACTTAGCATGACCCGGCAGTCCCTCTTCTGGGCATCTCCCCTCCCCAAATTTAAAAACCTTAGTCCGCAAAGACTTATGCACCCTAATGTTCATTGCAGTGCTGTTCATGGTGGCCAAGATGTGGAAACAACCAAAGTGCCCTTTAATGGACGACTGGATAAAGCAGCTGTGGTACATACACACAATGGAATATTACTCAGCTGTAAGAAAAGATGAATTACTGCCATTTGCAACAACATGGATGGACCTGGCGAACATCATGATAATAGTCATTCTTATAGGTGTAAGGTGATATCTTATTGTGATTTTGGTTTACATTTTCCTGAAAATTAATGATGCTGAACACCTTTTCAGTACTCGTCAGTGATTTGTATGTCTTCTTTGAAAAAATATCTATACAGGTCTTCTGCTCAGTTTGTAATCAGATATTTTTTTCCACTATGGAGTTAACTGCTGGTGATTGCTATTGGTATTTAATCCCACACCCCGCTCAAATCCAACGCCTGCTCTGAGAGTTGGCCTGCAGTTAGAAGAGCCACACCTAGACCAGGGAACAACAGTGTTTCTAAACAGTACAGCCAAGGCATGTGCCAGGCTCCTGGGCTCACCGTGAATTCTTCAAGTCTTGCTTAAGGTACAGAACAGTGGTAAATCAAGTCCTTCTCATTTAGTAGATTGGAAGATGGAGGGACCAAAGGTTTCAGTCTGTATCATTGTAAAGAAAGTGAACAGCTGAGCCAGTATTAGGATTTTGCTCATTTTGTGGTAAATTAATGAATTCTGTTGTGTACTCGTACTCTACAGAATTAAGTTTCTGGGCACTTAAGTGATTTTGGTCTCAGAACAAACTTACCTATGAATCACGACTATGGAATGCAGCTGGGGGATAATAAAGCGGAAGAGCTCCTTTCCCAGTTGTTTTATTGCATTGTTATGCAGCTTACATGGAGACGAGATCAAGGATTTCAAATTAATTGTGATAGAGCTTATTGCATGACACAGGTTGATGGGTGCGTTACTCATGGAGAAACTTCCCATGAATCCTTTCTAAAGTAGATTTTAAACAATGTCCTCAAGGATTTACCTCCAGATTTTAAAACATGCATTTAATAATGCTATTTGGTGGGATTTCCACCCCCCCCCCCCGCCCCCCATTATCATTCAGTGTTAGCCATATACATGACTTTGACTGATGGCTCAGTGTGTGAGTATATCTGGTCTACCCACAAGCTTGGTGCACTAAAATCTGAATCTAGCCCTGGAAGGCCGGGACAAGGAGTTTGGGACTGATTGAAGCTGCTCTGAAGACTGTATTTTAATTGTTGTGCCTCATCATGATTGCTTTCAAAGTCTCCAGGAATACTATACCACTTGTTTTCTTTCTCATGCAGGCTTTTGAGAACTGATCCTTGGCTTCGTTACATCTAAGAGGCAGGCAGGAATGCTAAAACTCTTCTATAAAGGCTAGTTTTATTCCTAGTAGGACTATTTTACATTCCTTCTACAACTGTTACAGCATAAAAAAAGTAACATTCTGACTTTATGGTAAAATAATGAGGAAAGAGGTTAAATCTATTACTACAAGGTGAATACAAATTCCAGGTGAATGCAAACAGTTAAAAATGAGTTTTCTGTTTTATCACGTGGCCTCTCCTAGTTAAGAATTCCACTATTTGAAGAGATTTAATATCTGAAATGTAAAATTCTGCTTTCTCACTATTTTGAGGGGATTGCTATCACTTAAAATTGACTTTTTTATACCTGAGCTTTTCTTTTCAGGCCAAGATTTAGGTTGTGGGAAGGAGAGCAGTAGTTTTAGAGGCATTTAGTTTATTTAGGTGTCATCTCCCTAGGCTTTGTATTATTCAGACAGATTAGCCAGATTCTTGGTTAGTTCTTCTTTCATGTTGTCTATTTTATTTTATTATTACTTCACAGTACTTGATTTAAAGACTCGCACAGAAGTAGGCAGTTACGCAGCAGAGGAGGTTAACAATTCATGAAAACTTTTGATCAGGTTAGGTTTTTCTCATGTTCTCTCAGCCTCATCTCCTCCATCTTTCAAAGATTTTTTTTTTTTAAACCACAAATGCTCCTTTCTCTTTCTCTGTGTTTGAATATGTGTTCTGGCCAGCCGTGTGACCTTGGACAAGACACTGAACTTCGCTAAGGCAACTTTTTGTCAGCTATGCAATGGATGGTTTGCTATCTGCCAGGAGACCTTGAGGCTTAAGGGAGGTAGCCTATGTGGAGCTTTTCGTAAATGGTGAAGCCTTTTGTAGGCACCAGTAAGAATTAATGGACTGCCTATTCTACTCTCTAATGTATATACCTTCATTGCCAATTTTGATGTCCCACAATCTAGTATCTCAGCTGGGTTTCCATGATCTCTTTGCCAATGCACAACCAAACATTTGTCCCTGGCCTGCCAAGTTTGCCTACCTTCTTCTTGCCTTTCTAAGAAGGGGGTTTCTTTAATCAGCTCCTGCCTGAAGGCTATGAAGGTGAACAGAAATTTGTGACCCATTGGTCAATCCAGAGCACAGGCAAACGCCTGGACGGGGTTTGGATTACAGAATATATAGCACAAAACATAAGACCCCGGGGGTTAGGCAGTGTGCGGTGGTGCTGGGAGCTGATGGGTGGCAGGTGAGCTAAGGGTAATAAGTCATTCTTCAGGTCTTCAGAATAGCTCTGAGGTCTGCTCTGGCATCCATTTGTCTGTTTTTATAGAAAAGTAGCCAGGGGGTCATTCCACTGTAGGGCTCAGGAGCTGAAACATAACTTAGGTCGGGAAATTACCTTTAGCCTACCAGAGGTCCTGACTGGGTGACCATTAGTCAGGTCCCAGCTGCTGTTTTCTGCTGCCTTGGGAATTGATTGTCTTGGAGAAAAAGAAAGAAAGAAAGGCTAGGTCTCTGAGGGATATGGGTACACACACACACACACACACACACACACATACACACATATATGTATGTATGTATGTATGTATGTATATTCCAGCCATGTAATATGAAATATAGAGGCATTTATGGCTGTTTTTTTTCTGGACAGCATATATAGTAACATATATGAGAGGGAGAGGGAGAGAGAGAGAGAGAGAGAGAGAGAGAGAGAGAGAGAGAGAGGATTTTTAGAGCTAGGGCCTAAATCTAGTTTTAAAGTCATAGGACCCTCGGTTTCAGTTCTATTTTATTAGTATATTTAACTCATGGGTTTCATAGTATCTTGCAAGAGAGTTATATTGGGTCATTCAATATTTAGGAAAAGGAACTTGTTGAAATGCTACATTCTATAATGTAACAATTTTCTGGGAAACTGTCAATACGGGACACGGGGTGAGAGGAAATAATGGAAATCCTTAGAATTAATTCCATATATGAAGCGTTGGTTCTCTAGTGAAATGCTGTGGAAATTAACAGTTGCAGAACCTTCACAATAATGTCCAGACCAGAGAGAAAGGAGTGGACCTTGTCACGAAGTGGACCTTGTCACAGAAGTGAACAGCCTTTATTTAAAAAGTTCTGCAGATGGATAGAGAAGTCACATTAGGTGGTGAACTTATTATACATCAAGTTGACAATGCACTGTAGAATTGTATGCCTGAAACCTATGTAATCCTTGCTAACAGATGTCACCCCAATAAGTCTAACAATAAAAATGAATTAAAAAAATAAAAATAGAAATAAAAAGTTCTGTTGTCTTTGTGATTTCACAGATCTGATTTAAGCGTTACTGCATGATCACCACTAGATGGCAGGAGTGGACAACATAAAAGTTTGTCTTCTGACAGGAAAAAAGGTTTTTATGGATCTCGCCTTCTTTCCACCCCTTTTGACTTCTTATAAGCTGTTGTCATCTCTCGTCCTTCTACTTTTCTTTTCTGCCCTCGTGTATCTGTATTTCTAGTTATAATTTAAAATAACTGATTCTTAAGAATCACATAACTGATTCTCGAGAATCAGATCTGAAAACCAGACAATTACATGTATTTTTAATTTGAATACTAAAAATACAAACTATATTCTCTAATTGAAAAGGTCTTTTATAATTGCTTTTCCTTTGCTGGGGATAAAGCTTCAGAGGCTTTTGAGGCTCCCAAAGGCTCATGTTTCAGTCCTGTGCTCGTGTGCACGTGGGCAGGATTGAACCAAAGGAAAAGATGACGCACAAAGACAGCCCTTTGGGGCTCTGTGAGAACAGGTAAGCCTTATTTCTCCTTTGTGATCACTCTCAAAGGGATGGTCTGATAACGATGAAGGTGCCGTGCTGAGGTTATTACTAAAGCAAAACCAAACAACACAACCAACAAAACAATACACAAAACCCCAAGGCCACAGGCAGCACTGGAGAAATGGGCGACTGTTCTCCCAATCCAGTCAATGGAGGAGAATTCATCACTTTGAATTAACAGCCATGCAGTTGAGCCCCGAGTGCGAGAAGTGTGACTGGGGCTCCCTTTTCTCTTTTGGAGTCGTTGTTCTCTGATCAATGATCGATTATCTCTTCACTTTTAAATGTATTTTTCTAATCTCAGAGACTTCTCTTTTGGAAGCTGAGGGTTCTCGTTTCTTAAGCACAAAATTTGAATTTGGTCTCTCAATCCCAGGCAGGCTTCAGGCTTCAGAGAGCTTCTTGGGGGTTAGCAATACCTCTTGGGGGTGCTCATTGACCACTGTTGGTAAACCAGGGGTTTTTGCAAAGTCCAGCTGTTAAATTTTTTCAGACTCTGGGAATTAAGGAATTGAGGAAGAGCCAAATCCCTCTGCCCCCATCTCTCTTACACACACACACACACACACACACACACACACACACTATACCCACAAACATGCAAACAGGAGAAGCAAACACACTTATCCTAGTTTAAAATTAGACCTGGCCAGATGAAAAGATGATAAACCCTTCAGTGATGGTCATCACCCTGTCGTTCAGTTTTCTCCACTCATAGAAGTGAAATAGCAGGACTTGTTAAGAGGTTAAGAGAGAGGAATAGGTAACAAAGCGAAGTAACCAAGGTAAGCTACATTTATTCCAACAAAACTCAGAGAATTCGGGTATCATTGTTCATTTCAACTGTTCTGCATCTGAACTGAGAAGCAGCACTTGTACAATGACCATGATTATTTTAGCTGTCATGTCCTGGAGGGTTTGAAGGATGGGTAGAATTTGCAGATGTGGGGCCTGGGATGGCCAGATGTGAAGGAAGTCGGTGTAGTGACATGTGCTGTGGAGTGTGGGAAGGAGCAGAGGGTGTGCTGGGGTGACACAGAGTTTTAAATAGGGTGGATAGGGAAGGCCTCACTGGGAAGTCCTCGCAGGAAAAGTTGCCAGCTGAGCGATGTGGGTATCTGGGGAGAGGGGATTCCGGGCTGAGGGAACTCCAGGCACTGAGGTCCTGAGCAGGTGCATGCTTGGAATGCTGGGGAAATAGCAAGGAGGCCCGTGTGGCTGGAGGAGCGGCAGCAATGGGGAAAGGCAAGGAGATGAGGTTGGACAGGTAGTATTGTGCATTGACGGCTGAGAGAGGGCAGGTCAGGCAGGGCCTTATGGGCCCTTTTGAAGATTTTGGTTTAACTTTGAGGGAGATGGGAAATTGTTGAAGGATTTGAACCCAGGAAGAGCAAGACCTGACTTGTGTTTATAAGGGTTTGCCTGCAGCTATTGTGAGAAACAGGCTACGGGGAGCCAAGGGGAAGCAGAGAAATCTTTTGGGAGAAATTGGCAGTAAAAGGTGAGAGTGGATGATGTCTTGAACCAAAACATCAGAAGTGCAAAGTGATTGGAATCTGAAATTCTAGATGTATTTTGAATTATCAGGAAGAGTCACGCGAAAACAATGATCCCATGAGTGGTACTTTAGAGATGGTTAACCTTTGAACTTTGAACCGTTGGATTTATTATGTTTTAGAGATGAGGAGAACATTACAGGTTTTAAAATTCTCTCTTTCCTTTACCTGTATGACACTGTTCTGGTTTGATCCTCTTCACACATGCTTTGTTTTGTCTCATCTTTCCATGCATCCATCCATCCATCCATCCATCTATCCATCTCTCTACCCTCTGGGAACTCATAATGTGGTGTGTAGGAACTAGTGTTGGTGATGGAGAGATAAATACTCATATAGCTCATGACCCAGCTCTTAAAAAACAAGCAGTCTAATAATAAGGACAAGCAGGTAAACAAGAAAAAGTGAAACATTTTGACAGGAACTACATTAGAGAGATGAAAGACGTGATGTGACTTGCATTTATCTTTTGTTATTGGTTTATGTTGAGTATTACAATTTTAATACAGTTTTTTTTTCTTAAAATGCATATACATTTTTTTGCCACCCTCTGTATCTAGTTCAAGACATTCCTGTTTCCTCTAAGAAGTTTATATTTAGTGAGACAGACGATCCAGTAAATACTATGGATCAGGTAAGTGCTGTGATACTGGCGGGCACATGCTGTGAAGTGAGGAAACCCGTGGAGCTATGGGAGAACATCGGAAGGGCCCTTCACCTGCCCTGGGTAGAGATGGGAAGGACGAGAGAAGATCCCCCAGAGTAGAGGAAGAGGGGGGCCCTAGGGCTCTTTTCGTCTCTATTTTGGCAGCTCAGATGGGTTGAAATTGGAAAGCTTTGATGAGACCATCTTATCATAGTTGTCCAGTGTCATGTTTGTGTACAAGTTCTCCCCTCTTAAATGAGGTCCAAGTCACACCCTAGGAATTTGCTGTGATGAAAATGGCAGTGAGGGCCCCCTTCTCTGTGCTTCTCATGGACAGCAACAGTGGGCGATGATGGGTGTGCGTGTGAGTGAGCCCTTACAGAAGTGTCTGTATCACTCACATCTTTCAGATTTTATTCTGCCATATGGATTTACCTTATGACCTCTCATAGAAGAAGCAACATGAGCTGGGCTCAACCTATTTAAAGAAAACAAAACATTGTTTAGCGTTATTGTGATGTTACATGAACTTGTCTTTGCCAAAACCTTGGCACAGTGCCTGGCCCACAGAAGGCACTCAATGTGACGTCATCCACCTTTCTCCTGAGTTTTCATGTCCCCAATCTTGTAAGCTTCTTGAGGGAAAGAATTGGGCCTGACACCCACCCTATCACTTAATACAGATTAGAGTGCCTAGTAGATGCTCTATAACATTTTTTTTTAAACTAGAAATTCTCTCTTTTGTAAAATGGAACTGAAATACAAACAAACCATTTCTCAGATTTGTTGTTTATAAGAATTGTTAAAGAAAGTTCATCAAAAATTCAAATTTATGGGAACTCCTCTGCAGATAATCTAATTCAGTAAGTGTGGGATATAACCCATACATTTTCATTCTTAATAAGTATTGCAGGTGGTTCTCTTGTAGATCGGTTGAAACTGAGAAATCACACCTGGCAATCTGAGATGGTTTGTCTAAGCTTACCTGACACAGCCAGAAATCAAGTTTAAGTCTGACTTTATTTGGCTGTCGGGAACATTTGGTTGAAATTTTTTAAGTAATTAATGCTAGCTAGGTGGACATTCTGCTCTGAAACTTCACATACTTCGGAGGCTTTCATTTTATTTTTATTTTTTGTTTTGTTTTGTTTGTTTTGTTACTCTAATCTTAACTGAGAGACTTCTATCTTAGATATAGTTGGCTCTAATTTTTTGAGCAGGGTTTTTTTTTTTTTACTAGTTTCAGTTGGAATATTTCAATTTTGAAAATGCACAAACACTTATGCAACTGTAGGTAGAAATGTAAATTGAAGCAGCCACTATGGAAAACACTATGGAGGTTTCTCAAAAAAAAAAAACAACAACCAAAAAACAACCCCCCCAGAAAAAGAAAATGCCCCCAAAGCTACCATAAGATCCAGTAGTCTTACTTCTGGATAATTATCTAAGGGAAATGAAATCACTGTCTTGAAGAGACAGCTGCACTCACATGTTTACTGCAACAGTAGTCACAATAGCAAGTTACGGCCACAGCCTAAGTGTCTGTCAGTGGGTGAATGGATAAAGAATATATATGTTTATACAGCTGATAAGGTACTATTCAGCCATGAGAAAGAAGGAAATCCTGCCACTGTGACAACGGGGATGAACCTTGTCAGACAGAGAAAGACAAATATTGTATGATCTCATGAATATGTGGAATGTGAAAAAGCTAAACTCACAGAAACAAGAGTTGAACAGTAGTTAAAAGGGGCTGGGGTGAGGGAAACAGGGAGATGTTGGTCGAAGGGTATAAGCTTCCAGTTATAAGATGAATAAATTCTGAGGATCTAATGTACCACGTGGTAACTATAGTTAATCATACTGTATTATATACTTGCACATTGCTAAGAGAGTAGATTTTAAATGTCCTCCCTAAAAAAAAAAAAAAAAAAAAGGAATTATGAGACATGATGGAGGTGTTAGGTAATAATTTTGTAAAATATAACCTATTAACATCTCATGCACCTTAAATTTATACCATGTTATATGTCAATTATATCTCAATAAAGCTGGAAAAAAGTGAAAATAAAGAAAGTCATCTAAGGATTTCAACACATCCTTTTGATTCCTGTATTTTTTCAGAGCATTGACGTAGAACATAAGTGTTTATTTGAAATGAAATTCATTAGCATAATGTTTTTTTATTTGAGATGTTAATTGTTTAAATGAATATTTACTGATGCTTCTGTCTACAGAACTCCATCCACAAGACTGAAGTGATTTTGTTTTCATTTTTCACCTCTTGTCAACAGTAATGACAATTCTAAAAAAAGAAAATGATGAGACTGGAACAGATTTTAATTATTTCAAAAGGGAAAAAAGTCTGTACATTTAGTGAAAGTACAGCTTAGTTTAAAGGTTCCTATTCGGTGAAGAGAATGTGTGTGTGTGTGTGAGTCTTCAGAATCTTTGAGATGCCAAGTGTGTACACATCGTGGCGTGTGGAGTAGAGGGGTAGCGTTGTGAGTGCTTTCCCCCACCATAAAGTTGCTGTTGCTTATATTTGAGATAAATAACTTCTCTAGGCACCAGTGTCTCCTTAGACTAACAACTGAAAACCTCAGTCTGAATCGGATGGAGGTATAACAATTTTAATTTTCACAGCCTTTCCCTAACTTGTCTTTCATCCCTTCTCAAGCCAGTGACCCAACAGGACCCAGGATGAGAACACAGAACTACATTCTTCTTCTTCTTTTTTTTTTTTTTTTGAATGCATACCTACTTTTTCAGAACTCCTTTCACTTGCTGTTCCCCTTTTCTGACATACGCTTCCCTCTCTTCCGGCTTAGGTAAAACCCTGTGTGCTCCTCAGAGCCCGGCTTTGTTTCTGAAACACTACCAGGCCCACCGCTAACCCCAGCAGCAGTAATTACTTACAGAGTGAGTGCCTTTGGGGGGAAATGCCTCACCATCAGAACAATCCTACTATGTCGCTGTTCTTAAATTCTCATTTTTCAGGTGGAGAAACTTAATAACCCAGAGAAGTCCAATGACCTGCAGCAGTCACACAGACAGACTGAGGATCAGTGTTTGAACCCCATATGACTGAGTGTGAAGTTGATGGCTTTAACCCCAGTTTTCTGATGTACAGATATTCCCAGTAGGCCAAAAAGCTCGTTGTGCCTATGACTATAGACACTAACTCATCAGTTCCTAATTATCACACTAGATAGTAAGCTCTTTGAAAATGGAAACTCTATTTTAGACTAGTGCCTGGATATAATTGGTATCAAATAAATATGTGTGAAATGAATTAGACAGATGAACATTCCTTAGATCCCTTTGAAACTCACAAATAATAATATTCTGAGTTTTTAGAAGTGTTTCGGCCAGCGGTATTTATAGTTTGAAAATAGATTCCTATGTCCTGAGTGTTCCTATACCCTACAAAGAGCCATGAAAGCCACAGATTTGATAATGAGGTCAGTTGGCTAAAAAATAATTGGTATTACTAGTAATACCAATTCTTTGTAAAAATTAATGCTCCTACTGCATATGATTAAAACTGCTGTATAGGGCTTTTAATTATTTCTGAGATGTGTAGTCATTTTATTTCATTTGGAGATAAGTAAGTATCCAATGCATGTTATTAATAAAGGAAAGATACTAGATTTTTCTTAGGTGTTTGATGCGGCTGATATCCTTTGGTTAAAAAAAAAAAAAAAAAAAAAATATATATATATATATATATATATATATATATATATATATATATATTAGAATTGAGTGATTCTATATTGAACATTCTCTTGCTTATTGAGTGAATTCTAAAAGTTTTTTTTATTTCTGACATGATCATAATTTTATACTGGTGTGAAATATTCCAAAGATTACAAATCGTGAAACTCGTGTTTCCACTTACTCTATGTTGTACAGATTTCCATTTTTATTAATTCACAGTCACTTTAGAAACAGCATGGAAACAGCCCTAAATTCTTAACACTCTTGGTAAATAAAATCCACCTTGTAATGATTTTTAATAGTGGATATTAGGTAAAACAATAATATTAGAGACACATACACATATAGAGAAATAGGGGAAAAAATAAGAAAGTTTCTGTCCATAATGGGACTCCTAATAGGTCCCCTTAAATCAAATGACATTAGTGAATATAGCATGACCTTACAGATGACACCTTAAAGTAAATATAAATTTTTGGGAGCACAAACATCTAGCACAATTCTTTGCTAATAATAGGCATTGAGTAAATTTTTGTTGCTGAACAAATAAAGTAAAATGGATATTTCAGGGCATGTTTACAGACTGATGCAAAGTTTCAAAGAACTTTCGTTAAATGGGGGAATGGAGGTGAAACAAGAAGTTTGGTTGGATGGGTTATGTGTCTTAAATGCTAGATGCAGAGTTTGGGGAATGAGGCATCATGCCAGGCTTCTCTGCAGAGAATTAACGTGATTAAGGTGCGATTGGAGATGAATTTAGGGCCGGTATGTAGCACCTAGGAGAGAAAAACTCTGGGCTTTTAACTAGAGGACTTCTAGTCTAGAGAGGTACTGAGAAATAAAATGGAATGAAAGCTAGCATTTCTGGCTGTGAGGTCACAATCAAACCAAATAAAGTCGAAAAGGTATTTAAAGTGAAGGATGGAAAATGGTCACGTGTACGAATTCATTCCCAGGTGTTCCTTGAGCCTTTGAACTTTTATCACGGGCCACACCCTGGGTCTACCAACTTTGGAGAGATGAATGAGATGATATATTTACCTCCAAGGAACTCAAGAAGGGAGACAAAAAAAAAAGTCACTCAATAGTTTTATATGTTTAGAGGATTTCTTTTTCTCCTAGTTTGTAAGTTTTCTCTGATAATCCTCATTTCCCCCTTGAGTTTGCTCTTAATAGCATTTAGTTATAAACTGACTGATGAGGATCAGGGTCAAGTCTGTGATGTGCCAATCTGTGTAAAGGAATGGGCCCCTAGTTAATTATTGAAGAGGTATAGTTCAGATCTTATTTACTGCCTCAGGCTCTTTGGCTGCTAAGTAAGGATAAAAGAACTCAGACAGTGGAGGAGAGAAGTAGAGGAGAGCGGAGAAAGCATTAAACCCTGCACACACACCTAATCAGCTAACTTCCAGAAATATCCTTCTGCTTGCTCAAGCTTTGATGGAGCATTAAGATCTTGTTTTCAGGGACCGGATGTCTTTCAAACGGGTGATAGATCCTTTTGCCAGCATTAGAAGAAGAATAGAATGAGCTATCTTAACCTACTACTGTCATCATTTCATTTTATTTGAACAGCAATCAACTGTGAAGATGGCTCAGGCTTCTAAAAAGAAAGAAGAAGAATGTTTCCTTATTACTCACCCGTCTTAGGGCTCTGTCAGCAACAGAGAACACTTGCCAAATAAAATGATTTAGCTGGTGGAACGTTGTTTATAACCGCAATTTCCACCCCTTTCTCTGTGAAAGTAAGTGAGCAGCATCTCAGAGTGAAGTGAGCTTCCCTGGGTATTTCTCCTTGGCTGCTTGTTGGCACAAGATGGAGCCCGGTGTTGCCTTAACTGGGTTTTTGGGATGCTTCAAACTGTGTACAAAGGGCAAATGCCAGGCACAGAGTAGGTGCTCAGGTGGCTCTACTAGAAGGCTACAGTGCGTGTTCTTCACTCATAGCCCTGTAGGCTCTCTTCTCAACCATTACAGATTAACCAAAGAGAGAAGGTGACATTGGAACAAAAAAAAGTGTTGAAAACGAAGCAAAACTAATCGCAGAGTTGCATTAATTAGGAAAGCAACTTTGGAAACTAAGTCATGTGAAATATATGTGGGATATAAAAAATAATTAGTACTTTCCTTCCCACCTTCTTAGTTTTTCTAGCTGGGCTAATCATCAAATTAGCAGAGACAGGATGACAGGAGAAAAATCTAAATTTTAATGCATGCACATAGGCAATTCACATAAGCATGAAAAATTTAAGGACAGTGAGACCACATTGGATATATAGACATCTTTGGACAAAGGAGAGAAGAGGGGGAAGGGGCATTAGATTCCAGAAGGGGGAATGAGCAACTGACAGGTAGTTAAGGAAGAGCAGCACACACGTGGCAGGCGAATTCTTGCCGGGCAACGCGGGGACAATGAGACCCAGCAAACGAGCCCTCGCCCGATGTCCTTCTGCACTGGGTTGAACTAAGGCAGCCTTCGAAGCTTCCATGCCTGAAGCAGGTTTCTGTCGGAATCTCCTGGGCAAGAAAAGAGGATCAAAAATTCTTCCTAATCTTTTTATTTATTTTTATTTTTTAAATTAATCAACAGCTTCAGGGTGAGAAAATTTTGGTTCCTTTCATATACTATATATGTATATATATATATAGATAAAATAGACATAAACACACATATATATATCTTAAATTGATTAAAGAGGGAAGTATCACCCAAGGAAAGAGTCTTGGTATCATCACAGGAAAGAATTTAAGGCTGCACCAAATAAGCCAAGCAAACAAAGTCAAGCAAGTAGTGGATTTATTTTAAAAAACAAAGGAAATGGTACACTCTCAAAAATGACAGGAGTAGATAGACCTAGAAGAAGAACAATGGCCCCAAGAGGCTTAGGATTTCATTAGACTGAGGGCATGAAACATTTAAGCTTTAGGGGTGACACTGTAGCATTCCCAGGTGGGTCCTCGCTGACCATTGCTTCCCATCAGGACGAGGGATTCCTTGTCAGAACGGTCATGGTGACACGGGCATGGTCATGGTGACAAGGGCTGGAGGTTTCTCCTTGCCGCAGTGCTAATAGTAGTTCATTACGATTGGCTTAAGTTCACCTGGAGGGGCAAGATGGCGTCCGAGTCACCAAAATCTAGCTTGGCTGGTCTGGTCGCTGTACCTTTTCTCAAGACATCTCACCTCCTCCTTTACACTGTCCCCCGTCCACCTTCCTTCCGTTTCTCTCTGCCCTCTTCCTTCGGCCCTGTGTTCACTGCCTACAGTAACAGGGGCAATTAGACTGAGGTGGCTCTAATGCCCAGGTGGCCTGTGGAAGCAAACCAAAGCCCAAGCCTAAATGCTCCAAGGAAACGAAATCAAAACGCTAAGGACAACTGATCATCACAAGCAGCCAAACGGTAGCCAAGCAAATAATTTCCTTTCTTTGTTTCTGTACCTGCTCTGTGTGTCTTTCCCCTGGCTCCTCTGGGGGAGTATGCTCATCGCTTCTGGTTGGGCACTGCCCTGTTGAAATAGATTTTTGTTCAAATAAGCCCTTAAAAATTTAATATGCCTCAGTTTAACTTTTAACACTATATATGTATGTATATGTGTGTGTGTGTATACACACATGTATATATACTGATATATATATATGTGTGTGTGTGTGTGTGTGTGTGTGTATATATATATATATATATATATATATATATATATATATATATATAAAATTGCCTTGTTTAAGGAAAAAAATAGAAATAAATACTTAATCACCTTTCCCAAAATTCAAGTGCATGCTCTGCATATCTGCATAATAGTCACTGGACAAGATCAAGTGTATAAATTAAATGTATTTACCTTCTTCTTCTCCTTCTCCTCTTTCTCTTCCTCCTCCTTGTTCTTTTATTTGATCAAACATTAGATAAATTAGTAATTCCTGGATTAAGTTTAGGTTTTTACATTTTTACCGCAAGTTATGTATCTTACTACTTTTAAAAAAAGTAACAGACTACTGCTTCAAAATTATATGTTCTTCCTGATATTAATATTTACTTATGATATTAATTCCTTAGACATGTTTTTTAGCCCAGACTACTTTTAGCCTGATCTTTAAAGTTAAAAAAAAATGCACATTAATAAAAGAGAGGCTATAAGACTAAAAATGACCTTCAGATGTTGTTTATCCCAATTTTATTGATCCCAAGGGATCACATAATTGGGTATGTAGGTTATGTAGCTCTTCAGCAGTGTGTAAGATATTCTGACTTTGTAATTATAATTAAACTAAAGTCATGATGCCTGCTTCTTAAAAAAAAAATCAAGGACATGTCATGATACCTACTTTATGGAAGCTCTTGCATGCCTTGGTATGAACCCCCATGGCCAAAACAGCTAATTATTTCCACAGATATTACACTATACATGAGCCTTAAATTAGATTTCAGCCTTCATATTCCCCTCAAATGTTAGTAGACAGAAATATTACCCAAGGGGCACTTTAAAAATGCAAATTGTAGTACTTTATCCATAGAGATTCTAGTTTTGTAGTTTTGGAGTAGGGTTCCTCAGCCTTTTTTTTGTTTTTGTTTTTTGTTTTTTTGCTTTTTCGTGGGGATACTCTGACTACCCTTTGAAAAACACTCTGAGCTTTTGAACCTGCTTTTAAGACAAATCTCACTCCAATCTCCACTGTTCCAAAATGCCTGCTACTTCTTATACTATTCACTCTCCTCTGTACAGACATAAACCTCATCAAATTATATTCTTGTTAAAAAATAAAGTGATTCATTTTTATAGTTTTTATATTGTTATGTAATACTTTGTGAATTTAGGAAAAGCCCTAATGACTTTAATTTCTTGGTTTAAAATTTGCACATGAGTGAAGAAATTTCTCAAGGATAATTCAACATTTCAATGCAATGGTACTGTGCAGACTTGAGCACAGTGTTTTAAAAATGAAAGAAGAGTCTACAAGGTTTCTTCAAGAAAGGGAATTTTTGAAATAATCTGGAATTTACACTGGGCCATTTTAGGTTGTTCAAAAATGTTACTGATTGCTTAAAATCAGTAATGTGTCTTTATTACTTTTTGCTCTTTCAAAAGTTAAGTTTACCGTCACTCGAAGGTCAGTGGAAAGTTGAAAAATGTGAAGGAAAATTTTGAAAGGAGCTTCTTTTTGCCAAAAAACATATGGGGTGTTTGTAGTTGAAATATCATCTGCTATATTTTACAATTTGAGAGAATTATAAAACTTATCTCCCTCAAACTTTTTAGAAGAAGTGTCTGCATGACTTCTAGAATATTCTTGACTGGTGCTGTTCAACTTAATACCATAATAAAACTATTTCATAGCTATACTGTCTGATAGGGCAATAGAAGCACTGAATTTTAAATTTTATTAAATTTTAATTATTTATATTTACATAGGCACATGTGGCTGTTGGCTACCATTGGACAGTACAATAATATATTAGATAATATATCTAGATAATATAATCAGATTTCATCTATAGCCACATACTTAGAAATTACACATAGCATACAAAATTCCACATCCTTAAAATCATAACTAGAATTGTGGTTATTAAATTAAACATTCAAAGGGGATATATTCAACTTTTAGGTCTTTATTTTCTTCAGTGGAATAAAGAGAAGTTTGACCCAAAAAGGTTTCCCCAATTTCAACACTTTTTGATTTACATCTAGATTGTTTCTAGCTACTTAAAGTCAAGAACACAGAGAGATCAAAAATACATTTTTCTTGCCTTGCTGCTGTTTTCTCTGCAGAATTTTCTTTTTGTGGGTTTTTCACTTTCATATTTTCAGTTATCATCTCCATGGAGATACACCTCAGCTCTGCATCTCTGTATGTGATCTCTTACATACTTTTTTTTTTTTTTTTTTTTACAGTTACAATGATTTAAGGTTATCTCTTCTTGGATATGTACCTACTCTCAAACTCAACGTAAAGATGTATGTTATGTGCTGAATTGATTCCCTCCTCTCATTTATATGTTGAAGTCTAATCTCTAGTCCCTTAGAATGTGACCATATTTGGGGATAGAGTCTTTCAAAGGTAACTAAGTTAAATTGAAGTCACTAGGGTCATCTCTAATCTAATATGGCTGGTGTCCTCGAAAGAAGAGGCGAGTAGGACACACACACACACTTAAGACACAGGAGAAGATGGCCATCTACCCAAAGAGGCCTCAGAAGAAACTAACCCTGACATCTTGATCTTGGACTTCTAGTCTCCGGAATTGTGAGAAAATAAATGTTTGTTGTTTAAACCATCTAGTCTGTGGTACTTCGTTATGGCAGCCCTAACAAACCAATATAATATCTAAAGCACTAATATTTTTCATCAGATTTGCACATTATTTAAATCTCTACTTTTTGTTTTTCTTAAAGTGTGCAGGAATTTTACCCATTCCACATCAAGGAAATAAACAAATATTCGAATAGTGTGTCACAGTTTTTAAAGCTCTGACCTTTGGTGTTTCTATTATTAATTACCCCGTTTTTGACAAATCTTGTTTTTCTTTCCTTTGTTGCTGAGATTCCACCATTTTGAAATCTGTTTCTCTTTTATGCTTGTTCTAATTTGATTTAACTTCCAAAACCTGGTCAAGTGGTGTCTGAATTCAGGGTGAGCTTATACTTCTACTACATTTCACACAGTACTCCATGTAGCCTACTTACTTGAGGACAGGGTCTCTGTCTCACCATTAAAAAATGTTTTCTTTCCAGTTTTCTGGCATTATGGGAGCGCCTGGTATTTATAGGCCCTCCAGGAACATTTTTGGAAATAGACATTAATAGTCTTGACTCTTTAGATAATAAATTTCTTGATAGTCTTTCTCGTGTTTCTTCAAATAGTCAATGTTCGTTGAGCATTTACTACATGTAAGATGTTGTAGTTGTAAACCTTTGCCTTCACTTGGGCTGCGTACAAAGCTTTACCCAAATTGTGCTTTCCTTTTGCTGGATTGCTTTGTTGTATAACCATTCAAGCCTAAGAAGCATTTGCTTGATTGTGGCATGTCATTGATACGAACTGTCCTACTTGTATAAAAAGTGGGTAACTATGATAGATGAATTTGTATTGAAGTAATGTGCTCCTAAATATATCTTAGCTCTTAAATACATCTATGTTCTTTAATGTAGCTTTCCTCTGATTATTCATCCTTGATGTAAGATATATAATAGTTGATTAAATTCAAAGAAGTCAAAAATCAGTTTGAAAAAATCAGAAATTAATATCACTTTTGGGCAGGCTGAGTTCAGTCTATTAAAGTTGGGTTTTATTTTAATTGCAAATGACCATTTCATTTGGCCTTATCATGCATATATAAGGTCTCTGAGCTAAATGTTCTAAGAAATTTAATTGAAGAAATATTGAGGGACATATGCAGTTGTGGTCTCCTTTTATTTCATAATGTAGTTTTTTTTTTTTAATTTGACTTACATACATTTCTGAAGAGTTCGAAGTGGAAGTGAAGGCAGGCCTGAGGAGTAACAGTCCCCCAGTCTGCAGCTACTGTCAATTGAAAAGCACCCCAAGAAATAAGATAGAATAGAAAATTGGAAACAAAAAAAGACCTGAACTTCATCTCCGTATTCAGTTCACATCAGATATAAGGCTATAGAGTCTCCATATGCTTGAAATTCTGTTAATTTGGTAAATAATTGTAAAACATCATGGGTGTATCTGGGCCTCACTACAATAGACTATCTGTTAACTAGAACTCGAGCAACTGTCATTCTTAAGCAACCAGCAAAAAAATTTTGCTTGAGATTTTGCCAGTTGCTTGAAAGTGCCAGTTGCTTGAGTTCCGGTTAACTGAGAGTCTACTTACATGTATCCGGCACCTACCAATCTCCATGGGTGCTGGTTAACCGAGAGTCTACTGTATATCCTCCCTCAGCAGAAGGAGCAGAAAAATCCATTTTTAGATCAGTAGTTCTCAAACCTGAGTGTATATCACAATTAGCTATGGGGGTTTTTAGAACCCAGGGTTTTAGGCCCCAACGTTTCTGATTCAGTAAGTCTTGAGTTTGGCCCAAGAATTTGCATTGGAAATATGCTCTCAGGGGATACTTCCGGGGACTACAATCTGAGAACCACTGTTATTAACCAGAGGCTATCTAACTATAGTCCACAGAATATTTGCGATCATCTTGCATATTGTTTTCATTTTTACCCATTTAAAAATTAATTAATTTCTTAGAAAGTTGCAGGGATTGGTCTTGGTGCTAGGAATACAAAAGACTTTGCTAAGTAGAGGACCTGCAGATACATATTTATGCTGGAATATGGTCGTTACAATAGAAGAAGCATGAGCAGTGCAGGGTGGCAATCTGGTGGGGGAAGTGGCTCAGAGGAGGTTTTGAATGGGGACTTTTGAGGAGCAGGTGATGTTTTAACTTATTTATGAATAAGGGTTCTTTAGGAGCCCAGAAGAGGAAATGCATTAGTATGCATGGACAAGAAGGGGTGAATAGACATGGTGTGATCATGAGATTCAGGACATTGCAAGGCTTACAGGGTTTGCAAGAGCAGCGCAAAGGGTTGAGGCTAGACATAAGGAGATGTGTAGCATTGGTATTTGCTCTGTTGTTTAGTTTCTCAATATCCCGTTAAGTGTGGTGTTTGTAGATATGAACAACGATACCTATTTGAAAACCAATATGGGGTTGTCCCAGGTATTTTAATGACTCAAGCAATTAAAGTGGTTTCTTCAGAAGTGATGAAAAACAACACAAACATACTGTATGATTCCAAGTATATGAAATATCCACAACAGGTAAATCCAGAGAGACAGAAAGCAACTTAGTGGTTGCCAGGGGCTGGGCGGTGGTGGTGGGAATAGAGAGTGACTACTTTAATGAGTAAGGGATCTCCTTCAGGTCATAAAAGTATTTTGAAACTAGATAGGGATGATGGTTGCACACCATTGTGAGTAGACTAATGCTACCCAAAGTGCACTTTAAAATGGTTAATTTTATGTGACGTGAATTTAATCTCAATTAAAAATATATGATAACACAAATTTCAAATGTAATATTCAAAAATAAAAATTGCATGTGGTGTGAACAATGCAAATTTGGGCAGTTCTAATTTTCACGTGTATCCAGAGAGAAATGTCAGGCAGTTCAATCTTACAATACAAAGGTTGTTCATCATTAACCTGGTGGAACACTAGGAGAGGAAACTTTAATGAATAAAACAAAGCAACTGACACACGAGATTCAGAAGCTTGGGTAACATAAATGAAGATAAATTTTCTCTCTTTTTTTTAATGGCATTTACTGACTGGCAAGTCTGTATTGTTATCTGGAGGATTAATGTTGTGAAATGGCACTGCGTTGTTGAAGGTGCCATTTTTCATGTGACTCAGAGCTGAAAAAATATCAGTTCAATATTGCAAATGTATGAATTGATTGTCAGGTTACCTCAACATTTAAACTACTTCCTGGAGGAAAAACATCCATTTTTTTTAAAAAAACATTATTATAAAAACAAAAAGATTACAATATTTTTAAATAATGGAAAAACATACCCTTAACTTTATGGTAACACTACCATTATTATTTTGAGTATTTCCTTACAGTGTTTTTAAAGTGGTGTTCTATACGAAAGAAAGATCATTTTAGCCCTCAGAGACAGAGAATTGAGTTTATCACACGCTGTCACAGCAGAGGACATCCGTGGTCTGTGCAAGGCTGTTCTCAGGTCATTTTATTCTTCTTCATTTTCAGCCCCACTATAATTTCTCAACCCAATTAGTCACTTTTCATTAATCTGTGGTCATTGAGAAATATGCATATACATATCTTGGAAAGATATTTAGGGCCGTTTTGTTTATCTGTGCTTTATTTTATATAAATGGTATTGTATAGGACTCATTCAGCTCACCCTGAATTTTAAGATGGTTTCTTCATAGCTCTGTTCTTTCTGCTCTTCAATTCCCCTTTTGAATGTTTTATTCCAACTATTGTATTTTTTATAGTCAGAAGGTCCTGGTTCTACCTCCTTCTGACTCTGTTCTGGTTCTTGTTTGCAATATTCTCCCTTGTTCTCTGAGCTGATGCTGCTGAGCAGAAACCTCATTTTGAGAACTACTGACTCAAACAATGGAATGGAAGGAGAAGGAGAAGTCAACAAATAACAAGGTGTTGGCCCAACTTATCTGCACCTGTTGTCTGCTCCTCCTTAGGAGTTCTAGGATCCATCCCTGCCAGGATTTTACCCTGAACCCTCTATTTAGCCCCGACAAGCCCTAGTGGATCTTCCTGCTGTTATAGTGCTTGGAGCTAATTGTGTGGACTGTGCCCCAGGACCAAGTGAGGTAAGATCAAAGACCAAAGAAGAAAGATTTTTTCAGTATTCCTGTGATCATGGTTTTGGACTCTCCTTTGCTGTAGGCCTCCCTTCTCTCTTTACCCTCACCTTACTGGGACCTGACATCTTTCTCTTTTGTCTTGTTGAAAATAGCCATTCTAAATGCTGTGAGTTGATATCTTATTGTGGTTATAATTTGCATTTCCCTGATGATTAGTGATGTTGAAAATCTGTTCATATACCTGTTGGCCATTTGTATGCCATTTAGGAAAAATGTCTATTCAGGATCCTATGTGCTTAAAAATTTTTTTTGGATACTGAATTGTATGACTTTTTAATATATTTTGGATATCAGCTTCTCATGCGATATATGATTTGTAAATATCTTCTCACATTTCATAGGTCGCCCTGTCATTTTGTTGATTGTTTATTTTGCTGTGCACAAGCTTTTTAGTTTGATATAGTCTCACTTGTTCATTTTCTGCTTTTGTTGCCCATGCTTTTTGTGTCAAATCCAGAAAATAATCATTGCCAAGATCAATGCCAAGGAGCTTATTCCTGATGTTTTCTTCTAAGAGTTTTACAGTATCAAGTCTTATGTTTTAAATCTTTAATCCATTTTGGGTTGCTTTCTGTGTATGGTGTAAAATAAGGATCCAGTTTCATTTTTTTGCATGTGGATATCCAGTTTTTCCAACACAATTTATTGAAGAAACTGTTCCTTCCCCATTGAAAATTCTTGGTGCTTTTGTCAAATATTTTGATTGTAGGTTTATTTCTGGGCTTTCTATTCTGGTCCATTGGTTTAGGTATCTGTTTTTAATGCCAGTACCATACTGTTTTGATTACTATAACTTTGAAGTATAGTTTAAAATCAGGAAGTGTGATGTGTCCGGTTTTGCTCTTCTTGTTCAAGATTGCTTTAGATATTTGGGGTCTTTTGTGGTTCCATATAAATTTTAGGATTGTTTTTTCTATTTCTATGAAAAATCTTATTGGGATTTTGATATAGATCATATTGAGTCTGTAGATCACTTTGGGTAGAATTGACATTTTCACAATATTTAATATTTCTAATCCATGAACATAGACTATCTTTTCATTTATTTGTAGTTTCTTCAATTTCTTTCATCAATGTTTTATAATTTTTAGTGTACAAATCTTTCACCTATCTGATTAAATTTATTTCTAAGTATTTTATTCTTTTTTACTGTAAATGGGATTGTTTTCATAATTTTTTTTCAGATAGTTTGTTGTTAGTATATAGAAAACTACTGATTTTTCCATGTTGGTTTTATATCCTGAACTTTACTGAACTCGTTTATTAGTTTTAACAGATTTCTGTTAGTCTTCATTGTTTACTGTATAAGATCATGTTGGGAGTTCCCTGGTGGTGTAGTGGCTAGGCTTTGGCACTGTCAATGCTGTGACCTGGGTTCAATTCCCAGCCAGGGAACTACCCACATATAAAACAAAACAAAACAAAATAAAACAAAACAAAAAAGATCATGTCATCTGCCCAGTTTTATGTTCTGAGATCCACCAATCTCTCCCTCAGCTTCTCTAGGGTCAAACATAGGAGCAGAGATGGCATCCCATGGTAGCTTGCCATCTTGCCTGGCCTCCTCATATTTTTTACATAGTTTTTAAAAAACATAGCACATATGTAGTTTTGCAATGTTTTATTGTCTACTTAGTACCTGTCATTGATATTTTAAGATTCATAATTATGACACATAATGAGCGTAATGATTATAGAATACTGTGATACATTAGTTGGACAAATTGTAATCTAATTATCCCCTACTGTTGGACACCTGGGATGCTTTCTGTTGTCCTAACGTTGGTAGTAGCACTAACTGTATTAATTTTTTATAGCTACAGAACTTTGTTTAGATACTTTTTTTTGGTTGTTGTTGTTTTTGTTTCCTAGTATTCTGAAAGAGTTAAGGCAGCTTTCAGAAGTGCTGTAAATTCTGCGAGAATCTGGCTGATTCATTTTGTGGGTGGGCGGTGTACTGCTCTAACCTTGTCACTGACAGGAAAGTTCAGATTTCATGCTGTAAAGAGAGAAGTCTGTCCTTGTAGTTCACTTTGACTGAAGTGTTTGCCTCCAGACAATGATTGTACGTACTTCTCCATCAACACACAGGTACTTGCTAGTGTCAGGTCTTCTTTGAATTGAAATAGCAGTTTCCTGTGTTCAGCTGGGCTATTTTTAAATTATGGCAATTCTTATTTAAAAGCACAGGTTGTATTCCAGATTAATTCTGTCCAAATTTGGTAACAATGGTTATACCATCAAGTACCATCAAAATAATCAAATGCAGGAAAAACACGTATTTTCTAACTTATTTGTCCAAAATGAATGCTCAGATAGCATGAGTTTAGTTTTTATATAAACCCATAGCATTTTGGTAAGCAACATCTGAAAATAGGTTAATGAATCATCCTGGGAGGAAGCTTGAGACTGATTTAAAAAAGGACATTAGCAGTCATTTAAGTTGATCTACCACACAAAAGCAAAACTCATTTACAACGTGCCTGATGGTTCATCAGGTTTTGATTAAACCCTTTCTGTGGCTAGAAGATTACTACCTCATCAGAGAGCCCATTTATTCTTGGACAGCTTTAATTAAAAGTTCTCTTATTTTTTCTTGAATTAAAACTTGTCCTTTTAACATCTCCTTAAAGGTACATTGACTTCCCTTTACAGCCAGACAGGAAAAGGTGTGTATCTCCTTATCATAGTTTTTTTGAATATTTGAAGACGTCTATACAATTTTCTCTTAGTCTTCTCTTTTCTTCTTTAAGATAAATATATGTAGGCCATGCAGACTTTTGGTGTTTAATTTTAAGATGATGATGTTTATATCCCTCATCATCTCAAACACTTTCCTGGATATTTTTTGATTTGTCCTTGTTCTTAAAATAGGGTCGTGGAGTGGAAAATAGTGGCTCACAGAAACAGTAGGGCTACTTTGAATTGCTGTGATCTTGACTTGTTTTATAAATATCTTGGAACCTTCTTCCAAATTGTATAATTATGTGGGATTTCCCTGTGATATATCTATAGATACTTAACTATTTCCAACATTCTTAGCCTAGAACATAGTTCCTGAGAGATGGCACCTTACTTACTGGACTTAGGTATAAAATTTGTAATTACTAAGCTCTTTTATGAAGATTATGTAATAAAGTCACAGTGCTTTCAATAGGAAATACAGTTTATGGTAATGGATAAAAACATTGTCATTTATACTCCAAAGCTAAACTTTAATTGCAACTTGAATTCTATGAAAGAAAATAAAATGAAAACAAGTATTTATCAACACACTACAAATGGAACTAGGCAAAGTCATGTGCCTAAAAAATTTGTGTTCTAATTATTTGTAAAGCATATCAGATTTAGACTAAAAGGCACCTTACATATCATACCTTCCTAACTGCACAGGTGTCTGACCACACTCCTAATTTATCTCAACTACCCGGGAAGAATTTGTATTTTGAAAGATTATTTGAGAGATGGTTCTACTTTTTCACTTTTTTGTTTTCTTTATTTTGCTAGTTTCTACTCTACACAGATAGTGGTTTTGATAATTTTGAACATCTCGATTGGATTCAATCAATCTATTTAATGAAAGCAAAAATCAGTTGATGGGTAATGACATTTACTATTCAAGTTAGCCACAAGAGTCCATCTAGCAATCTTCTAAAGATATAATAATAAAAATCTATAATATACTTAGTGGTTTGTCTTTTTTATATGATTAATTATACTTTAAGGTGGTTTTAAATTGTGAAATTTACATACCAGTATACATTATGCATATCTCCCATATAACGCAGTTGAAGAAATAGACATGTTTAGTGCCAGAAACACAGTACAAGCTCTGCCCTACTGTATACATCTCCTGACTCAGCCTTTCTCCCAACAACTGCTCTGTCTAAAGCACAATCTTAGTTTTTGAGATAATTACTTCTTTACTTCCACCCCCCATTTTACTACCTGAGTACATATCTACAGGCAATACATTGCTTAGTTTGGCCTATTTTGGTTCTTAGTATAAATACCATCATACTTTACATATATATTTTATTTTGGCTTGCTGCTTTTGTTCAATACTATATTTGTACTTGTATTACACATACACGAGGGCTCTGGGAAAAATATCCAGCCATAAATGCCCCTGTTTTTCATGGCTGCATACTTTCTGGATAGTGCTCGTACGTGGGTATGTGTAATGTGTTTCATTTATTTTTACTGCTGTATGGATATATTACAATGTATTCATTCAACTTAACTTGACACACAATTAGTTTATTTCTAGTTTGTGCTGTGTTTGTTTTTGTTGAAATGCATGGAGAAAATAAAAACAGGCAGAAGCCCTGAAAGCCAAACTCCTCCACCAGGACATTTGCTTGGTCGCTCAGCAGTTTGACATTTTCCTTGGAAAAGAGGGTGTTCAAGCCTCATGTCCTGGCCCTCAGGGGTATGGTATAGCAACTTTGCATTAAATTCATGTTCCTGCATGCAGTGGATTATGGGAGAAAAGCAGAACTATTACGGAGGAAAAAGTATTCTGCTGTTGCTATGCTGCTAATGAGACCAACAGAAAACACACGGGTCCCTCCAAACACTGGGAAGATCTGTTGCAGGCTCATCTAAAGGGCGGTCTCATATCCTATGAATATCTCTTTTTGTTTCTTCAGGATCACTATGAGCTGAGGTTACAGAGCTATATAGGTTGACCTCTCAGTGCAATCTGCTTAATTGGTTGCAAGAAAGTAGGCCCCACGTGAGGGGAAGGGGTAGCGTAGGTGCAAATGGCCTGCTATTGCTGCCTGCTGTACCTGGGTGAGTACCTGGGTGACTTGTTGCGTTGTCAGAATGAGCTCCTGGCCCTGGTCACCAACGGCTTGGCAGAGAATTATTACAGAGCCTTGTCAATGGCCCCACACGTGGGAATGGCCTTTAACCAGCTAGTTCTCACAGGGAGTAAGTGCCATGACCTCAGGGCCACATACTTCTACCAGTGCTGCTTCCACGCAGAAGTGACTTTTAAAGAGGCATCTTGAAACCTCGAATGACTGTGATCATGTAGGGAAAAGGTACAGCCATCGGAAGAGGCACCAGGGAAAGAGGCTGTCTCCTAACCAGAGGCGGTGTTGGGAAAAGAAAAGGCTGCTGATTACTGTGTTTTGCCACGTATAATGTGCCTTTTTTTGCCCAAATTTGTGAGGGAAAAGTAAGTATGCACATTATACATGGGTAGTACTAATTTTGTATCTATATAAATATTTTTAATTCTTTAATTTATGCTTATGAGCTAAAAATGCAACTCTAGAAATCAATAGCAATATCTGTATGCAACATAATACCCTGGAAGATGATAATCAGTTGTATTATATAAAAAAATTGTATACATAAAATTTCTGGTACCATAATGGTAGGAACATAAATGCTAAAATTCCTTTTTAATATAAAAAATACCTAACTATAAACAAATAAAAATTTGAATTAAAAAATTGAAATGAAAATGTTTTTCCCTCTGAAAGTTTGGGCCAAAACCGTGCACACGCATTATATACGGGAGCATATTACATGTGACAAAATACAGTGGCTTCCTCCTGCCTCTTGCAGCCTCATCTTCGTCATTGTGTAAAGCAATGTGTAGAGGAATGATGCACAAAGCAACAGGTAAAATTTTAAACAATGTATTGTCTAAATCTTAGTATCTGTATAGAAGCTCAGTTGAGAAAAATAACTCTTAGAAGCTTCATTATCATCTGAGATTCCTGACCCCCATCTGACCACCTTGGTCACATGCAAACATTCACCTTCATCTAGATCCGTGGTTTTCAACCTTCCTAAGGCTGCAACCCTTTAGTACAGTCCCTCATGGTGTGGTGACCCCCATAAAATTATTTGCGTTGCTACTTCATAACTGTAATGTTGCTGCTGTTATGAATCGTCATGTAAATATCTGATATGTGTTTTCCGATGGTCTTGGGCGACCCCTGTGAAAGGGTCGTTCGACCCCCAAAGGGGTCATGACCCATAGGTTGAGAACCGCTGGTCTAGAGGCTCTGCGGGAAAGAGAAGGCAGTGGAGGGGAGAAACAGCCCTGCCGGAGAGTTCCAACTCTGACTTGAGAGGATATTCGCCCAAGAAGAAACTGCATTAAACGGGAGGACACTGAGATATTTCACTAGGCAAGTTTTGCATTTTCAGTGGAATTAGTTAGAAGGCAAGTTATGTTCCAACAATCACTTTTTACAATAATAATATATGAGTTACAGTGTGTAAATTCCAACCTTACTTACAGATGTGTATTGTATGCGTATCTGCTTTCTAGACAGCCAGAAACTTATTTGTTCTGGTTGAATAATATATTTTGACTGTAATAATTTCTCTTCTGAATGTAAGACTCTTATTTCCATCTGCTTTCTCTACATATCTGCTGGAATTTTCCATATACAGTGTTTGAAATTTAATATGTCTAGAAGTAGTCATTATTTCTAACTGAACTAGCCATTGCCTTGCGGTCTTTATCTTGATAAGTGGCATTTAGCTAAGTTTGAAACACTGGATCCATTCTCTTTTAACAATTCCTCCTCTCCTTCAATGAAAACATTTAATTATAGGTATATATGTATATACACACAGATAGATACTCATTTCGAGGAATTGGCCGAGCAATTGTGGGGCAGGCAAGTCTGAAATTTGTAGCTGCTGAAAAATTCTTGGGCCAGACCTGATGCTGCCACCTTGTGGCAGAAAGTCTTCCTCTTCAGGGAAATTGCAGTTTTTCTCTTAAGGCCTTTATGATTGGATGAAGCTGATTGGATGAAGACCACCTCATTTTTTAAGATACTCTATTTTACCTTAGTTGACTAAAGTTAACTGACTGCAAATGCTTACAAAATCTTTGAAATACCTCTACAGCAATGCTAGAGTTCCATTCAATAACTAGGTACTCTAGTCTAATCAAATTGACATACTAAAGTAACCATTATACAAATACGATTTTTTCTCAACAGTTATCTGAACATATCAGTACACATTTATCAACAAATTACTGAGTTCTTATTAGTTCCAGATACTATGTTTGCTGCTTTGGATACATGAAAAGTGAGACATATTTCCGGTCCTTGAAGAAATCACAGTTCTAGAAATTGACACCTAATCAAATACATTATAATCATTGTGGTATGAACAAAGTATGATAATACTGGAGAAGTGATAGAGACAAAGCCATCTAGGGAGTTTACAGGAGATATTTCCATTCAATGTATGTCTGAATCTACTGTAACAGTCTCTTGTCACAACTGTAATACAAGTCTGATTTGGGAGATTGTTACATTTTTCTAACTCATTTTTCCACCTAGACTTTTGGTCCTGTCCTATCTCCACCTTGCTCCCAGAATTATTGTGCTTTTATATACCTGATTATGTGGGTAGTCCTGAATGTACTATGATATCAAAATGAATCGTAATGTACCAGGCAGAACTGCTTGTTTTTTTCAAATAGTTCAGATCTTAAACGACTATCAAATGTATTGTTTACAATCTGCCATTGGATCTTTGAGAATTGACTATACTAAATAGTTCATCTTGAGGATGTCTGTCTTGATTTTTTTCTGCTCAGGAAACATAAACCTGGGTTTCCCTACTGAAACCCTACTGAAAGGTTGTGCCCAATGTAAGTATTTTCTTCTTCCCCTAATTAAGTCACTACAATGCAGTGCTGAAAAGTATGGGTTTTGAGCCAGCCATTCCTCTCCCAGTCACTTCTACAGCCAAGATAATGGATGAGTTTTTCATATTTCTGTGTTGATGTCCTCACAGAGTCGTTGCACATTAAATGAGTCAATATATATAAAGCACTTTGCAGGCTGCTGGGCACACAGTGGCACAGTTATAGCTCTGAGTTATGCCTCTGGAATTATGACTCTACCTAGAACACCTAAATTGTTTGTTCTGTATCAAAGATATCTGGAGATTATCTTAGGCAGAGTACTATGAGGTGAGCATTTAATTCTGTTTTTAGTTTTATAAAGAAACTGCTGCCTGTGACGTGGTAAAACAAAATAACCTGAAATCTGATGTCAAAATAGAAAAATTAATGATCATTGAATGATTATTGAATATTACAGCTGGAAGGACTCATTCAAAAGGTCTAGGATGCTCTCCTCTCTTTAAAAATATGTAAAGCATCTGAGACCTAGCAAGGTTAAGTGACTTGTTCATGCTTATACAGCTAAAAGGTCATTAGTAAAGGAGCACCACTTTGGCTCATTCTTGAAAAGACACATGACTTACAACTGTTTTCCTCTTTAGCCCATTAACATAGTAGTTCTATGTAATAAATAGAGGGCTCTATATTCTTCAAATGAATTTAAAAATTTTGAATTATATCTATACACTACTTAAACTATTAAATGTTCCTAAGGGTAAATATTTTATAGAACTCCATTGCTAATTTATTTTCATTCTTTATTTCCTAGTAAGATGGAGGTATATTAAATTGGGAAAGATTATTTGTAACTATTAATAGCTGACTTCGATTAACTTATGATGGTACCCAACGTAAGCACTCTCACTCTCTGCTCTGACAGGGTGAGTGTCAGGGACAGAAGTTGTCATTAAAGTCAGAGCAGATGTGCAGGCACCTGCCTCCTCTCTCGCTTGGCTTGAGCTGTTAGTTTCATCACTCATCTACCCTAAGACTCAACATTTGGATAACTGCCTTAAGAAATAATAACATTCAGAATAAGACTTTGGTTCAAAACCCACCCCAAATGGAATGATTCTTCTTGTATTTGATTAACTGGAAACTGTAAGGAGCTTACAGATTGGATAGGCACATAGTTAGTATTACTTCTCTTCTTTGCGTGGAATCTTGTGTGTTATTTCCAGAAGGAAGTCTCTTTACTGACGATATATACTTCGCACATTTGTTCCAGGGCTCTGCCCCAATTTCATTTTCTTTTCTGGGTCTATAATACCTATTTTCCAACTGGGGTGTCTATTCATTGTGTGTATTCTTTTTACTCTGAGTCTCCAAGGCAAGTTTAACCAAGCAGCAAATGCTGAAATGGGTTTCCCCAAAATTTAAACATGATGATGGTTCATAGCATCTGTCCAACTTACTGGAGCAATATTTTCATTCTAGCCAAGCAGATTCCAAGGAATTTTCATACAGTTTTCAGTTTTATTTCTCTGTTGTGATTTGGCTTAGCTAGTTTTATTACTAGGCTTTAAAAGAGGAAAGTATGCCAATCCAACAGTAAAAACAGTGAGCAGTATTCCAGAGAAGACACAGAAAGTCATAGAAAAGTGCAATAAAGAATTGCAAACAAGGCACCATGAACTGAAAGAGTAAGTTTAAGTAGGGATAGAATAAAGATATGTTTCAACCAATTTTAATTTATGAAATCAAGTCACTTTAACATTAAAAAGTTGTTCAAATAATCTAGAAATCAATGAAAGGATCACTTGAAATATGAGAATAGTAAATGTCAAATTTTTGAAAGAAAGATGCCTTTAGGTATTTTTTCATGATGTTCTATTCCAGCAGGAATTAGCTTTTTTTTCATCTTGACGATGGGTCTCCGATCTCTTTCTCTGCACTTCTGTAGTGAGAACTCTGGGTCTGAAATGAGATCAGATTTTTAAGTTGCTACTAAGTCAGCATCATTTGTCATTTTCATTTTTTAAAAAGAGCTCATCAAGTAATTGCATTCTAATAGCAGGCAAGCAGGATGACAAGCAGGATGAGGCATGATGAAGCTAATGAAAATTTAAAGTAGTCTCCACTTTCTGTTGACTTGGAAAAGAGCTTGTGAAAGCAATGACACACCCCATAGAAAATGACAGTTCTTCTGAAATGTTTGAACAAAGACATGTGGAAAATAAGATAAGTCTTCTAGTTCCCCAAATCATAGCCTTTTGTCAAATTCATGCTGTTGGTTCCTGGAATACTTTCTGTTTTTCTTTACGCTAAGAGGCCTAAACCTGACAAATTCAAAGGCAAGGACAAGAGTCAGAGATTAAGATCCCTGTATCTGCTTAAAACTAATCTTGTCTATAAGCAAGCATCTGATTCAAAGATGTCCATAGAACTTTCACTAAAGCTATCTGCTTTTAGGTACTGTATCAGGCCTACGTACTTCTGAATTTGTCTCAGGAGAGTTTCCTTAGGTCTAACTTCTAGTCCTAAAAAACACTTGAGTTTATTAAGGAATGAAGGATGTTTGCCTGGTTTGGGTTTACCCCAAATCAGATGGTGAGGCAGGGAAATAGCTATGTTTATTTTATTTTGGAGGTGATTCCAGAAAGCCCAGAGAAGGTATGGGGAAATTGAGAAGGAGAAATGAGAAAAGCCATTGAAGAGAGCATGGCTAAGTGGGTTACGGGTGTGGACAACACAATGGGGGCTCACTTTCCCTGGGGATCCTTTGAGAAACTATGTTAAGTATACTTCAGCATTGTGTCACCAATGTAAGAGGAAACTGTGCTATTCATTCATCAACGGTCATTCCTCATTGGTGCAATTACTTGGCATTTTGGTGCACCTGGCATCGAAGATAAACAAGCTCACATGGCATTGGAGAAAACCCTCAGATAGCAACAGAAAGAACTGACCCTTGAGAGCTCCATCTCATGTCCAAGTCATCTCCCAAAGGCCCACCTCCAAATACTGTCACATTTGGGGACTAGGTTTCAAAATATGAATTTGAGAGGTGAGGGGACACAAACATTCAACCTGTAGCTTTCTAGTCCTAACCTCTTCAAATTTATGTTTTTCTTACATACAAAATACATTAATGTCAACCACACAACCCCGAAGTGTTAACTTATTCCAGCATCAACTCTATAAAGTCTAATGTCCAAAGTCTCATTTTAAATAACATTTAAATCAGAGACTTTGATGTAGGATTTATTCTGAGGAAAACTTCCTTTCCAGCTGTGAGTCTGTGAAACCAAGCAAGTCATGTGCTTCCAAAATACACTGATGCTCCCAAGACATGTAGGATAGACATCCCCATTCCAAAAGAGAGAATTAGGAATGAAGGGTTAAATCAAAACCCAAGGACAACAGATTACAAATGGCTGTTATAAAACAAAATTCAACTGAGTAAATCTGAGATTCATTTGGCTTTATTAAGTGATTTATAGATGAGGGTTTGTACAAAAATGAAAGATTTTTGCAGGAAGAAGGGTGGGGCAAGGGAGCTATTAACAGAAGTTCAGATTTTTATGCCTGGACTTTTTTGGGGTGGAGAGGAAGAGAAGAGCAGGGCTTTGTCGTGCAGACTGCCTCTTCTTCCCAAGAGGGTGGAGAGGCCCCACAGACAGAGTACCTCATTGGTGTTGAGCAGAAAATTCCAGATGGGCTGATTATGTTTCTGGGAGAGGTGGAAACTGCAGTTAGATTAGGTATTAGATCTAGGATTAGAATCATGAGCTTTAGCGTGAGTGACACTTTGGAGCTATAATTTTCTCTTCAGCACAACCAACTAGGCAACTTGCCAAATAAGGCAACTGCTTAAGCTATCACCAATCAAATAATACCCTTGCTTTGCTTCTGAATTTTCGATATAAAGTTTTCCCTCTAGCCACTCTTGACAGAATGATTCTAACTACCTCTGGTTTGGTACTGCTTGATTCAAATGGATTTTGTTCAAATAAACTCCTAAAATTTTTAATATGCCTCAGTTTATCTTTTAACAGAAGAAAGGAGTGACAAATCCCAAGCAAGTTCAAAACCAAATGGGGCAAATTCCATTAGACCATAAGTTTCAAGAATAGTCCTCTTGACTCAATGTTCAGGCTTCCAGACCTTCAGAGAATGACAGTGTCAACCCCACAGCTTAGCGGGATGCTCCTCATGTCAAGGCTCTCTGCTCAGGCTCTGTTGCTCTCCCAGGTTGGGGTCCCATGCCCATGGCTCTGCCAGGGGGTCCTGTCCTGTGAAACCTAGGTGAAGGTGGCCATTCCCCCAAGCCTGTGCTTGATGCGAGTGGCAGGGTTGATGACCACTGCATTACTTTCAGAGTCATTGGCCCATTGTTTTGAATTGAGCCGAGTTTCTGTTGAGATGGCTGATCCATACTAATTTTCTTATCAAAATGTCAGTTGGCCACACTCTTAGTGTTGTTATGTTTTGCAATACAGATAGTCTGAGAATTTTCTAAATCTTGAAATTATGCTTCCTTGTTGATCAACAATTCCATCTTTAAGTGATTATTTTTCTTCTTATATTTTACTAGAAGCAGTCAGGAGGAGCCAAGTCACACCTTCCATGCTGTGCTTAGAAAACTCTTCAGCTAAATCTACTATTGCACAGCTTGCAAGGTATATAATACTGTCTACAAACATGCATGAATCGCATCGGCCAAATTCTTTGCCATTTTTTAACAAGAATTACCATTTCTCCAGTTTCCAATAATATGTTCTTTATTTCCATTTGAAACCTCATTAGAATGACCTTTATGGCCCATATAATTCTATGGCCATTCTGTTATGGATGATGTAGGATTTTTTTTTTTTTTTTTTAAGATTGAGGCTTTCTCTAGAGCTCTCCTATTTTTTCTGAACTCTTCCCAGAATGACCCTTAATGGTTTATCAATTCATGGCAGTGAAAACATTTCTTAGCATGAAACTGAAAATTCTTCCAGCTTTCACCCATAACCCAGATCCAAAGCTGCTCCCATATTTTGAGACATTAGTTAAAGCTGCACTCTAGTTCTTGGTACCAATTTCTGTTTTAGTTTGTTCATGCTGCTGTAACAGGATGCCATGTACTGAGTGGCCTCCAAGCATAGCTCACAGTCCTGGAGGCTGAGAAGGCCAAGGTCAAGGCCCCAGCATGGTAGTGTTCAGTGAGGCCCTCTTCCTGGTTCATAGCCAGCGTCTTCTTGCCTTGTTCTCATGTGGTGAAAGAGGCTGGGGGGCTCTGTGGGGTCTCATTTATAAGAATGCTAATGCCATTCATGAGGGCTCCACCCTCACAACCGAATCAGCTCCCAAAGCCCCACCTGACCTTTGGGGGACACAAACACTCAGACCATAGCAGCGTGCTCCCTTCCTCTGCTCTTCCTTTACTCCCGGGTACCTGTCTCTTTTCGTGCTGCAGAACTCCCTGGTCATTTCACCAAAGCTGGGGTTTTCGTCATCTCCTGGTGACTCTGAGAGACACATCGTTGGCCCAGATGTTCCTCTGAGATTCAGACTCAAATATTCATCAATTCATTGGATTTTTAAAAAAAATCTATCATTGCTTCTTCAATACTATCAAGTCCAAAGATGAATTATCTTTATTCTCTAGCACGCCTTCTTGTGTGCTTCTTATCTGAGGGCGTGATACTGTCCAATTGCCAACAATGGAGCCATCATGGATTCTTCCCTCTCGTCACCTCCCACATTCCTGGTCAATAAATGTTGTGAATTTCTCTCCGTGGATTTGGTATCCCCTCACTAGAACCTTTCTTGTTGCTATAGAGAAGGGGGTGCCGTTCAGGCCCTCCAAGGGAACGTAGTTATGGGGTGGCTTTCAGATGCCATTCTGACTTGCTCACATTCTGAGCCTTGTGGCCTTTTCTTCAGTGCTTTGCCCAGACAGTTAGTTCTGTATCTCACCCTCAGTGACTGCAAGGCCATCATCGTACCCAGGCTGTAAGGCCACCAGGATGTCAAAGGTGAGTACTTTTATAAATAAACCCTCACGTCCCCAATCCAATACCCTAACTACTCAAGCCCATGCCCCCATGTCTTTTATTAGCCAGGTGCCACGGCTTTCTTTTTGGTGAATACGCTTTTTCTTCACATAGGAGTGTACTTTCTTGCTTAGGCTTCACTAGTTATTGGTCTAGACCATGCATTCTAAATCAGAGTGAAATGGATTTTGAGGGTATAAAAACACTTAGCCCTTACAAGTTATTTGTGACCCTTTAAGGGACTACTACAATTTCATGGGATGAAGTTGATTAAGGAAAAAAAATGTCTAAGCATGGAGTAGCACAGTTTCCCAACCAAAGCACTATAAACGTTTGGGGCTGGATGATCTTCCTTGTGGGGCTCCCCTGCACATTGTAAGATGTTTAGCTGCATTCCTGGTCTCTTCCTTAGGTGCCAGTTGCATTTTCCTCCTCCCTGTCCAGTTGTAACCAGCACACAGGTCTCCAGACATTGGAGGGGTTCAAACTCTACTACACTTCAGAATCCCTGAAGGCCTCGGTGACACAGAGGTCTGGTCCTATTCCTTACTGGGACCTGAGAATTCGCTCTTCCCCTTAAGTAAGGTAGGGGTGATTTTTTTTATCCTATCCCATAGGATTGTTGTTAGGATTAAATGGGGTAGGGCTGAGAGCAGCAAGTCTAAAAGCTTTGAACGTGGCATATGCTTGGCGTGCTCTGGGTACATCAGGGAACTAGTGGCTGAAGGAGAGCGAGAAAGAGAGAAAGTGGAAGCAGACGAATGACGAGCAGCAGTGAGGTGCCCGTGTGGTAGCATACTGATCCCAGCAAGACTTGAAATGTGGCCCAGAGTGATCGGGAGACACTGGAGTGCTTTGACCTGATGGGTGACGTAACCTGATTTAAGGTGTCCCCTGTCTGCCATGTGGGGCACACCCTAAACTGAAGCAACAGCAGCATCAAGACTGTGTAAGAGGTTTTTGCCACTCAGGAAGAGATCTTGGGGTTTGGATTTGGTGTGGAATTGGGGAGAGGTGAAAATATCTCCAAGTAAGACTCAGCAGGATGTGGTGATGAGTTGCTTATGGGTGTTAGAGACAGAGAAGCATTCGTGTCAAGGATGAGCCCAGGGATGTTGGCTTGAGCCGGAATATGGAAGTTACCAGTTATAGAATTCGAGAATAACGAGGAAAGAGGAGGTCTTTTGCAGGAGAAGATCATGAGTTTAGGTTTAGACATATTAGGTTGGAGGTATCTCAAATAGGGACATTCACCTGCATCTGAATCTGGAATTCAGGAGAGGGTCTGGACTAGACAGATAAATGTCCAGTTATATTCCCATGGATGATATTTAAATTTCTGACACTGGAAGAGATTGTCTAAGAATGAGTGAAGATAGAAAAAAAAAGATCTGGGGGCCAAACCCTGTTGTACCAAAACTTTTCGTGGAATTGGGAGCCAAGGTTATTATTAATAAAATGGATTATGAAGAATTGTTTAGCAAAATGATTAAAAAATACCCTCGTCAAATGTTCCCTGGTAAGATAATTAGGGACAGAGCCAAAGAAAGTTATTATCTTTGGTCTTTGGAATTCACAGAGCTGAAGGGTAGATTTATTGTGAAATTGAATTTGCACGTATCTCCATAAGCTATCATAACCACCCCTGGAAGCCAGTTATAGGAATTAGAAGATGTCTAACTCTGTTATTATTTTATTTGAAGAGGAGTTTAAATTTGTTTTATGCTGCACAAAGAACTTATTTGATGTATATTTCATGAGCCGTGGTTGAGAGAGAACATTTTATATTGGAATATATGAAAACTTCTAATCAAACATTTATGTCAGCAAGAATTTTCTTTTGTGGAAGAAACTTAATATGATAAAAAGGTAAAAAGGCCATAATAATGCCCCGAAGATGCTAATTGATTTTGAACAAGATAGGCGGCAGGGAGTAGGCCCAGTGACGGACGATTCTCAACAACTCCACTGAAGTCAGAACCGCAGCCTCTGACCACCGCTTCCGCAATGGAAGGTTACTTCCGGTCTCTTAGTGAACTCAGAGCCCGTGTGTTACATCTGCTTAGTAACACAGCTCGTGTGACTGGTGTGTTACTAACAGCCTTTACGTAGCTTCAGACACTTTTATATTATTATAGAGTGGAGAAAACAATGAAGTTTAGTTTAAATGAATGTAGGACCTAAGATGAGCAATTTCTGGAGGGGAGCTAGGTGCTTTCCAATGTATTCATTCACCTGGTAGAGCCTATTTGTTGTCAGCCTCTGTCTTTTTCAGCTATTCCAAGCTGATACCCCTGAAAACTTCTGACTGTGGACTCATATTCTCCCTGGAACATAAATGGGTTTTCACGGGACCTGTGCATGACTTTAGAACCTTCATCAAGGCTCTGCTTTCTCTGCTTTCTTTATCGTCTCCATTGGCCTATTGGAGATTGGCATAAGCTCACCTTCTAGTAACGACTACTGGGCTCTTGATTTCAACTTCTTTATCTCTGTGCCGTGATCCCTCCTCTGCTCCACAATGCTCTTTTCTGACCATAGACTTGGGGTCTGCGGCACAAGGGAAGAACTCTGGGTGTCTGAGCCTCTCAGGAGACCAAACATCGTTCCCTGCTTTTCTCTTCTGAGTATTGACCCAGGTTCCCTTCTCATTCAGTCTAAGTTGCATCCCCTGTCTGCTGTCCCCTCCTCTCTAAAACTTGAGTCCTGATCTTAATATATGTCATTTGATTAGCTGGACCAGTTTCCTTGAGACTGGACCATCCTGCGAGGGGAGGGGGGGATTTTCATTTTTATTTATAGAGCTCATGTAAAGCAATTGTTCCTTGCTTGACAGTTAAGTGCTCTCCTTTCTTGATCAGAGATCATGGTATCAGCCTTAGAACCTCTGTTGTGAGAGTTGGGTCCCTACCATATTGTGTCTTGACTACATGGGCATCCTCTCTGGAACAATCTGGGCATCTGTCCCCCGAATTTCCTCCTCCTTGATTGGAGCTTAGTGTTGTCCTAATTCCACCTCCTTCCTTCTCTCACCACCTCCCATCTGGCACGCTGCAGGTTTTCAATCATCTGGATCAAGCTTGTCCAATCTGCGGCCCATAGGCCATTGCATGCAGCCCAACACAAATTCATAAACTTCCTTAAAACATTATGAAAATTATGCATGGACCTTTTTTTTTTCTTAGCTCATCAGCTATCGTTAGTGTTAGTATATTTTCTGTGTGGCCCAAGACAATTCTTCTTCCAGTGTGGCCCAGGGAAGCCAAAAGTGTAGACACCCCTGGTCTATATAATTTGAGTAAATAAAGTATAAACATACTAACAATCATTTATTATAAAAATCTGATTTTAACTAACACCAAATTTTTACTTCCAGACTTAAGTGGAACACTGTGGTTCAGGTTTACTTTCCCTGAAGTTGTGTCCATTTCATGAGCCCTTCTGAAGTCAGAAACTTCTTTTGTTTCCTTGTCCTTTGTCCTTTATCTTTGTGTTTTATTTAATTTATATTTAGGGAGTATATTCCTATCAAGCAATAAGAGATATATTTACTTATAGTTTCATCTGTTTTTTTTTTTCAAATTGAGGTAACATTAGTTTTTAGCATTATGTAAGTTTCAGGTGTAAAACATTATTATTCGATACCTATATACACTATAGCGTGCTCACCACCAAAAGTCTAGTCTCAGTGTTGAATTAGGAACCGTCATAGACCTTACATGTATGCTCCACAGGGATCAACGCACCTTTCCCTGCACTTTCTTCCAATCAAAAGTGAACGACTTTTATCTCATTTTCCCCCCTTTTAGCTTAGGTTTAAAACTGAATTTTATGGGTATATTTCATTTTATATAACCTTGGTTCCATTACTGGCTTTGATCAGATTACTTTTAAAAGAGAATTGAAGCTCTTCTAAAGACAGTCTGTCTGAATACCTGAATTTATCAGACCACATTTGTCATACACAATAATATTTTAAGAGTGATACGTAATTTCTTTGCAGCCTAGTCCCAAAGTTGTGTGCTTCAAAAGCACAGGTACCTGTTATTCCTGGAAGTGAAGAAAAGCTCTAGGAAGACTATGCCTATGTTCTCTGATCCCTGGAGCATTTAACATAATCATGATGCTTGCATTTATGCATCATTTTATGCATTTTAAAAAATACCTCCACGTTTTTTTTTCTTTTTGTATCAATCTGGTGAAATATTAGAGCATGAACTTGGGAGCTAGATTTAACTCCTAACTAGCATCCTACCATTTGTGGGCCTCGGTCAGGTTTCTAAAGATATCTGAACTCATTTCCTTAATTCAAACATGGGGAGGGGGTTTGACTTATTTAGGGAAGTTGGGAGGATTTAATCATGCAGTGTACGAGTACGTACTGCTCTTGGCACGTGGTTGGCTTTCAATACATCTTGGTTTGATATTAATCTTTGTATAGTAAGAGGATTGGAATAATAACATAAATGACTTGCAAGGACCTTTTATATGTGTAATGGGTAAGTATTTCCTCCTTATATGTTAGTACAAGAGATGTTATTTTGGTTCAATTTTTTTAATATTCACAATTGATTTATTAATATTAATTATCAATAATAGACATTGGATACAGTAGACATTTAATATGCTAAATCTGATTATGCAAGGTAGTTATTTGCACAATTAATTAGGAAATTACAGTATTTTGACCGAATATTGTCACTCCTAACTATGGTGATGCTTTTGTTTTCTTCTGTTGGCTTTTTTTAAATTAAATTTGTGGGGGTGACATTGGTTAGCAAAATTACATAGGTTCCAGGCGTACAGTTCTTTATCATCTAGGTGTTGCATTATGTTCTTACCATCTATATTTATTTCTTTTTCCATCACCCTATATTTAAATCCCCGTCCCACCTTCTCCACCCACCCCCTCCTTTCCTTGGTTCAACTTTCTAAGTCAAATGAAATCTATCTCTGTGCCTTTACTCTCTAAGGAGGCAAGAAATTACATCTCAGTCATGTGTTTTAGTGTCTTCTCAAGACTTGGATTCCAAGTTTGGAGGGGTAAAGGGGATACACAAGTACATATCGAAAGATGTGGGAGATGAAATGGGCTTCCCTCGCGTGTTCTTTCTTCGGGAAAAGCTACTTTCCATTTTTCCCTCCACCACCTACCAAGCACTGATGCACTCTGCAAGCTCAGAAGTGCATTCCCTAGAGATCCTGTTCATTGACCCTGGGCATGATTACTAAAGACCTTTCCTGGTCAGTTCTTGGCCACCATGAGTGTTCCACAAGGAATTGCTACCAGAGACATGATCTGCACTCAGGGCATCTCTCCAAACTCCTAGACTTTACCCTGTCTGGGGAAACTTCTCTTACACTGGTTTCCTGTCCCAGCACCAGTCTTCATCTCTGTTTACTCCAAGAGTCTTCACCTCGAATTGAACATATGGAGGAATTACTGTTCATACACAGAAGGTTTTACTTTTAAATCTCACATTTTCTGAGATAGTGGAGCCCAGAAGCAGAGTACCATGTTTGGTTATTTTTGAGGGAAAGAAAAGAGAACAGTGACACTCATTCTTTTGAATATCCTGTATTAGTGAAAACAGTATATACATTACTACAACAATAAACCATCTTGCAATGATTTAGTTCTCCCATCACTCCTATGATGTAAGTTTTTCAGTGATCACACCATGCTCACTAAAAAAAAGTAACACATAAATGATAAAGAAGTGTACACCTGGAACCTATGTAATTTTGCTGGCTAATGTCACCCCAATAAACTTAATATAAAAATAAAATAACATAACATAAAATGAAAAAAAAAGAAAAAAGGAAAAAAGAAATAGGTTCTGCCCTCCCACTCCATCAGAACTGGTCCTTTCCTAGACTGCAGTACTGCTTTGCTATTAAGAGAGAAGAGAAGAGAAGACAAGATGGCGACTGGAGAGGAGGTTCCTAAAGCCTCTTCCAGAAAACACAATTGAACGGCAGTCCAGGAGCCAAGAAGGCGGACCCTGAGTGATAAACCGGCTGCTGAGAAATCCACAAATCGCAAGTAAACCTGAAGGCTGGCGAGAAAGGGGCGAGTCGGGGAGAGGGAAGGGAGCAGAGACGGACCACGCGGGACGCGATCCCTGCTGACTATTCGGAGCTGCGCAGTTTGGGGGAGGGGAGAGAGACTGGGGAGCTGGGGACAGAAGGAGTTTGGGAGCCAGCCTCTGG
>PVJL010002361.1:25596-202588 GCA_004026885.1 Lyroderma lyra | reverse complement strand
GGTAATAAGAGGGAAATTTATATCATTACAGGCCTATCTTAAGAAACAAGAAAAATCACAAGCAAACATCTTAGCATCCCATCTTAAAGAACTAGAAAAAGAAGAGCAGACAAAACCCAAAGTCAGCAGAAGGAAAGAAATAATAAAAATTAAAGCAGAGCTAAACCAATTAGAGAACAGAAAGACAATAGAAAAAATTCATATTACGAAGAGCTGGTTCTTTGAGAAAGTCAACAAAATTGACATACCCCTGGCGAGACTAATCAAAAGACGAAAGGAAAGGACACAAATATCCAAAAGTAGAAATGAAAGGGGCGAAATTACCACTGATACCACAGAAACACAAAAGATTATAAGAATATATTATGAAGAATTTTATACCACGAAATTTAACAACCTAGAAGAAATGGACAAGTTTCTAGAAACTTATACCTAAGACTGAACCAAGAAGAACTGGATAATCTAAATAGACCAATCAATAGCAACAAGATTGAAATGACTATACTTAATCTCCCTAAAGGCAAAAGCCCTGGACCAGATGTTTTCACCAACAAGTTCTACCAAGTATTCAAAGAAGAATTAATTCCTATCCTCCTGAGACTCTTCCAAAAAATTGAAGAGGAAGCAATACTTCCTAACTCATTCTATGAGGCCAACATTACCCTAATACCAAAGCCTGGCAAAGACAACACAAAAAAAGAAAACTATAGACCAAATCTCTGATGAACACAGATGCAAAAATCCTGAACAAAATATTAGCAAACAGAATACAACAATGCATGAAAAAGATCATATATCATGATCTAGGGAGATACATCCCGGGAGCACAAGGATGGTTCAACATATGAAAATCTATCAATGTGATACACCACATAAACAAAATCAAAGATAAAGACCATATGGTCATTTCAATTGATGAAGAAAAAGCTTTTGACAAGGTACAACATCCATTTATGATCAAAACACTAAATAAAATAGGTATAGAAGGAAAGTATCTCAACATAATGAAGGCCATATATGACAGACCCTCGACTAACATCATACTGAATGGGGAAAAGCTGAAGACTCTTCCCCTAAAATCAGGAACAAGACAGGGATGCCCCCTGTCACCACTGTTATTTAATATAGTACTAGAAGTTCTAGCCACAGCAATCAGGCAAGAGAAAGGAATCAAAGGTATCCAAATTGGGAAAGAAGAGGTCAAATTGTCACTATTTGTGGATGACATGATCCTTTATATAAAAAATTCCAAAGATTCCACCAGGAAACTATTAGAAACAATTAATGAATATAGTAAAGTTGCAGGATACAAAATCAATGTACAAAAATCAACAGCATTTCTTTATATAAACAACGAATCCACAGGAAAAGAAATGAGGGAGTCAATTCCTTTTGCTATCACGACAAAAAGAATGAAATACCTGGGAATTAACTTAACAAAGAATGTGACAGACTTATACACAGAAAAGTATAAGACACTTTTGAAAAAAATTGGAACAGACTTTAAGAGGTGGAAAAATATCCCCTGTTCGTGGATAGGAAGACTTAACATTGTTAAAATGGCCATTCTGCCCAAAGCAATCTACAGTTTTAATGCAATACCCATCAAAATCCCACAATCATACTTTCGTGAAATAGATGAAAGAATTATTAGATTTATATGGAACCATAAAAGATCGCGAATTCCCAAAGCAATACTACATATAAAGAATAAGGCTGATGGCATTACACTTCCTGACTTCTATTTATATTACAAAGCATCAATAGTCAAAACAGCTTGGTACTGGCAGAAGAACAGAAATATATACGAATGGAATAGAACTGAAAACCCAGAAATAAACCCACAAATATATGGACAAATAATTTTTGATAAAGGAGCAAAAAGTATACAATGGGGAAAAGACAGCTTCTTTAGTAGGTGGTGCTGGGAAAACTGGAAAAACATATGCAAAAGAATGAACCTGAGCTATGAACTCTCTCCATATACAAAAATTAACTCAAAATGGATTAAAGACCTTCATATAAGACCTGCAACAATAAACTGTATAGAAGAAGACATTGGTACTATACTTATAGACCTAGGACTCAAGGAAGACTTCATGAACTTGTCCTCAAAGGCAAGGGAAGTAAAAGCAAAAATAAATGAATGGGACTATATCAAACTAAAAAGCTTCTGCACAGCAAAAGAGACCATCAACATGGCAAAGAGACAGCGAACTGAATTGGAGAAAATATTTGCAAATAACGCATCAGATAAGGGTCTAATATCTAAAATATATAAAGAACTAATAAGACTTAAAAACAAAAAAAACAAACAACCCAATTGAAAAGTGGGCAGAAGAACTAAACAGACACTTCTCCCACGGAAAATACAAATGGCCAGCAGACATATTAAAAAATGCTCATCCTCATTAGCTATCAGAAAAATGCAAATTAAAACCACAATGAGATACCACCTCACACCTGTTAGAATGACTATTATCAACAAGACAAGGAATAACAAGTGCTGGAGAGGATGTGGAGAAAAAGGAACTCTGGTACACTGCTGGTGGGAGTGCAAACTGGTACAACCACTGTGGAAGGCTGTGTGGAGGTTCCTCAGAAAATTGGGAATGGAGCTACCATTTGACCCAGCAATCCTCCTTCTGGGGATCTACCCAAAAGACTTGAAAACCTTTGTCTGCAAAGACTTATGTACCCCAATGTTCATTGCAGCGCTGTTCACAGTGGCCAAAACATGGAAACAACCAAAGTGCCCTTTGACAGATGACTGGATAAAGAAGCTGTGGTACATATACACGATGGAATATTACTCAGCTGTAAGAAAAGATGAAATATTGCCATTTGCAACAAAATGGATGGACCTGGAGATCATCACGCTTAGTGAAATAAGCCAGACAGAAAAAACAAGGAACTGTACGACTTCATTCATATGCGGAATATAAAACTGAAAGCAAAGAAAAAAGAAATGAAGAAACAAATAACCCATGGACACAATCAATAGTTTAATGTTTATTTGGGGATGAGTGGGTTAGGGAGGGGAGAAATTGGAGGGGGTGGCGGAGGAGGGGGTGAAGCTAAATATAAGGTCATGGAAAGAGAAGTCACATTAGGTGGTGAACTTATTATATATCAACTTGACAATGTACTGTAGAATTGTATGCCTGAAACGTATGTAATCCTTGCTAACAGATGTCACCCCAATAAGTCTAACAATAAAAATGAATTTAAAAAAAAGAATATAACTAGTTATTTTTAATTACAATCATGATGTTGGGTCTATTGGTTATACATCTTGGTCTTTTAAAAAAGTTAAATCCCCATCTCACATGACACACACAAAAAAATAAATTATACAAAAATAACAAAATTGTAACAAATTCTAATGTTAGAAAATGATATAGGAGGAGTATTTATAATCTTTGATGACAAATATTTTCCAACCAAGAAATAAAAAGAATTTATTAATTCTTACATAAGGTCTGCTTATGTAAAAATGTGAAATTCTTATATAATGAAAGGACACCTTCAACACAAAAGAAAATGGCAGCCTGGGAGGAAAGTATTTTTAAAACATTAAAAAATAAACTGTTAATATGTGCTGTAGACTAAATTGTGCACCTTCCTTCCCAATTTTTGTATATTTAAGTCCTATTTCCCAGTGTGATAGCATTATAGTTGGAGATGGAGCTTTGAGAGGTAATTAGGTTTAGATGAGGTCATGAGGGTAGGGTCTTCATGATAGGATTAGTGCCCTTATAAGAAGGGATCAGAGAGTTTCTGTGCTCTTCTTCTTCCTGCCATCTAAAAACACAGCAAGATGATGGCTAAGAAGAGAGCCATCACTTGATACCTAATCTGGTGACTTGATCTTGGACTTAGCTTCTAGACATATAAGAAATAAAGTTCTGCTTAAGCCACAATGTCTATGGTATTTTGTTACAGCAGCCCAAGCAAAATGTAATATTGCAATTTATAAGACATGCACAAGGACTGTCCAGAAAGTATCTAACCATGTAATATGAAAAATAGAGGCGTTTATGGCTAGATTTTTTTTTCTGGAAAGCTCTCATATATTTGGCCAGTTATATGACCAAAATATATTTCTCATATATGTTTTATCTTTCTCCACAAATACTTACTCCAGCTTCCAAAACCCTGGGAATTTCTTAAGTGTTGAGAGTGATAAGGGTGTCTTTTATTATGTTAATGAGGTAATCTTTGGAAAGCACCTAAGGATGCAGACTGATTGCTAATGGAGGCAACATTGAGTAGAGGGTTAAAACTTTCATTCTCATCCTAATACCTCCAAGGTAAGGAGAGTTCCTAGAGATGGAGTTCAGTAACTGGTGGTCAATGGTTTAATCAATCATGCCTACCTAATGAAGCCTCCAGAAAAACCCAAATGAGTGATGTTCAGAGAGCTTCTGGGTTTGTAAACATATGGAGATACTGGGACAGTGGTGTGTTCAGACAGGGCATGAAAGTTTCACACCCTTCCCCACATACCTTGACTTACGCATCTCTTTCATCTGGCCATTCATGAGTTATGTTTTTTTACAATTAACCAGAGAGTAGTAAGTAACATGTTTTTCTGAGTTCTGCTAGTTTGTTCTAATTGAATTAGAACTACCAAGGAGGGATTTGGGGAAACTTCTGATTTATGGCCAGTCAGTCAGAAGTACAGGTCACAAACTTGAATTGTGATTGGAATTCTGAGTTGAAGAGGGTCATTGGATTCTCCTATCTACAGCCAGTAAGAAACACAGATAAGAGCCTGGGCCTACAGCTGGCATCTGAAGTGGTGAGGTGGGATAGAGGAGAGAAGAGTCTTGGAAAACTGAACCCTTAACCTGAGGCTATCTCTGGGTAGAAAGTGTCAGAACTGAGTTGAATTATTGGACACTTTATTGGTATCCAAGAATTCTTTGTTGGTGTGAGATTAATGCCCCCACACACACACACATTGGAACTAGGTCCAGGAACCCAAAAGACTAAGACAATATCCTTAATATACAGTCATCCTGTAAAAAAAATTTAACATATTAAAAATAAATAAAGGTCAGGAACAAAAAATACACAGAAAAAGAACAAATAACTAATAAAAGTATGAAAAGAAGCTCAACTTCATTAGCAGTGGGAAATACAAATACCATATAGTATAATTTACTTTTGCCAGTCAGATTGGTGACAATAATGAGATTACTGAGGGAACATAAGATGGTGGAGTAGGTAAACACTGTACTTGCTTCATACTGTGAACACAATAAAATTGCAACTAAATTACAGAACAACCAACCTGAAGAACCATACTGAAGTCTAGCTGAACAGAAGTTTTATTCTAAGAAAACAAAAAATAGACCATGTCAGATTGGTAGGAGGAGTGGAGACATAAAAAGGGATAGCCCCAAACCTTTGAGTGGTGGGCAAAACACAGAAGGGATATCTCAGCTTCAGAGACTCCTCCTGGAAAAGCGAGGAATCCCAGCCCCACACTAGGCACCTCAGTTCTGAGTACTGGTACTGGGAAGAAGAGCTCCGCATCTGGCTGTAAAAAACAGTGATGATTCCAACCATCCAGGTGGGATGTTAGGCTGCAGGAAACCCTAACCATTCTCGTGAAGTGCCTATGCACAGATTCAGTCACTCAAGGGCTCCCACCCTGTGCTCTGGCAGAGAGACAGTGACTCAGGAGGTGTTGGAGGCATACAGGGGGCAGACTGAGGTGTGTGGCTTTGAGGCCAGGGCTGGGGAAAAAGTCACCATTTTTCCTAAGTTGAGACCTCCTCTAGTGCAGCCAGCTGTCAGGCACCATTCTTTCTGTGTTGTACTTTCCCCTCCTTGGCCAAATCTGATTCTGATTGGTCTAGTGAGCTCCATTTGCTCCACCCTGCCATTTCACTTGGACTCCACTCCACTTATCTCCCCTAACAAAAGAGATACTTTCTCTGGTGAGCAGCCAGCCCCGCTCACATTGCAATCTTTACTGGAAAACTATTGGAGGAGTCCAAAGCCCCCAAATGGGTGACAATGGGTCTCAGTGTGTTCTGAGACTTTTGCTCATTAAATCCAGGAACAGCACTGGCACCAACAAGAATCTATAGGAACCATCAAGTGCAGGCTACAGGAAAATTGTGCCAGGGCCCCACAGGGGACCTACCACATAAGGCTACCCAGTAATACTGGAAGAGTTAGCATAACTACCTAATACATAGAATCAAACACAGAGAGGATCCAAAATGAGAAAACAAAGAAATATGTTCCAAATGATAGAATAGCAGACAACTCCAGAAAAAGATGGAGGCAAACAATCTATCAGAGTACAAGTTCAAAACAATGGTTATAAGGGTGCTCAAGGAACTTGGTGAAATCTCAACAAAGAGATAACAAGCACAAAGAAGGACATAGAAACCATAAAAAAGACCCAGACAAAAATAAAGTACACTATAATTAAAGGAAAGAATGCAGTAGAAGTAATCTAATCACCAGACTAGATTAAGAAGAGGCTCAAATTAGTGATTTGAAAGACAAGGTAGTAGAAAACACCGAATCAAAACAATAAAAAAATTTTTTTAAATGAGGATAGTTTAAGATTCCTCTGGGACAACATTAAGCATATCAACATTTGCATCATAAGGGTACCAGAAGGAGAAGAGAGACAGCAGGAATGGAGAATTTATTTGAAGAAATAACGAGTGAAAATTTCCTTAACTTGCCAAAGAAAATAGACCTGGAAGCACAGAATCCCTAACAATATGAACCCAAACAGGCCCACACTAAGATACATTATAGTTAAAGATACATTTAACTATATAATATATAAGATACATTACATAGTTAAAACTGCAAAAGTTAAAAACAAAGAGAGAATCCTAAAAGTAGCAAGAGAAAGGCAATTAGTAACGTATAAAGGAGCACCCACAAAACTGTAAGCTGATCTCTCAACAGAAACTTTGCAAGCCAGAAGAGACTGGCAGAAAATATTCAATGTGATGAAAATCACGGATCTACAATCAACAATAATGTATCCAGCAAGGCTAACATTCAAAATTGAAGGACAGATAAAGAGCTTCCCCTATAAGAATAATTGAAGGACAGAAAAGAGCTTCCCCTATAAGAATAAACTAAAGGAGTTCATCACTACCAAACCCGTATTACAAGGTATGTTAGAGGGACTTCTTTAAGATACGAGGGGCAGTGGGAGCAAAATTATGAATAAAATGGCAATAGCTACATTATCTATTAACAGTTACTTTCAATTTAAATGGAATAAAAGCTCCAATCATAAAATATGGAGGGTATTGTACTGAGTGGAGTGTTAACCAAAGAAAAACAGATATAAGCTGATTTCACTTGTAGGTGGAATCTAAAGAAGAAAAATAACAAACAAAACAGGAACAGATTCATAAATATAGAAAACTTTTGGATTGTTGTCAGATGGGAAGAGGGTTGGGGGAGTGGGTGAAATAAGAGGAAGAGATTAAGAAGTACAAATTGATTGTTACAAAGTAATTGTTATGGGGAAGTAGGGTATAGCATAAGGAATATAGTTAATAATATTGTAATAACAATGTATGGCTTCATATGGATACCATTTGTTGGGGTGATGGAAGGAGGGTTAGAGTGGTGAGTGCAAAGGGGGAAGAAGTTAAGAAGTAACTATAAGAAATTTATAGTTACAAAACAGTCACGGCGATATAAAATACGCCACAGGACATGCAGTTGATAATATTGTAATTACTGTGTGTGAGATGTCAGATGGGTACCAGATGTATTGGAATAATGACTTTATAAGTTATATAAATGTCTCATCACCATGTTGTATAGCTGAAACTTATATAATATTGTATGTCAAATGTAACTGAAAATTTTAAAAGTTATGTAAAAACAGATTACTGAAATACACAGTGTGTGATGTCAGAAATAAGGCATTTTCTCTTAGAGGAGAATGAGAGCACACATTGTAAAATTTAGCAGTACGTAACAACACTGAAAATCAACATCCATTAATCAAGCAATTCCTCAGAACACAAAGAATAAAAGCATATAATGTATATTGAAATAACATCATTTGAAAGAGGAAAATAACTGGAAATAGAAACCACTCCCCTTTAATAGGAAATTGTCAATTTAAATTATGGTACATCTATATTATGTAATATTAGTTAGCTGGTCCAAGATTATTCTGTACAGATTGACATGAACTATTAATATAAAGAAGTGAGAACACAACAGCACATCTAGTTTGATCTCATTATTTAAAACTAAAATTATATATGTGTATACTAATGTAGGATTGCCTCATTTAAGATGAGAAATTTAGCACTACAACAACAGTGCTAATTTGGATTTTATCAATGAGAGCTTGAAAATAATTCAAATAAAATCAATTATGAAACTCTAAGACTAAATTTATATCTTTTAATAAGTAAAAATGTAAAATGTACTTCAAATCCAAAATGTAGTTCCTTTAGATTTCAATAATTCTGCCTCCATTTTACTATGAATACGATGCATATAAATGGTATTTTCATTATTCTTTCATAAACCATTTATATTGTTAACAGAAATATATACTTTAGTAAATCTGAGATTTTGATAACATAAAAACCTTCAAACTACCTTTGTATAATTGCATGTCATATTTTTATCTTATTACTTTTAGTTGATATTTTTCAGGGCAGAATGATGGCTCTGCCAGAAATTCTTCACATAACTCATTATGGAAGCATTCAACAAAACACTTGGTATATAAATTTACATCTCCAGGTTATTGATATTTAATTTAGCCATGATTTTGATTTACTTCATATACCGTCATATTTGGGTTCAAAATGAAGGGATTGTTCTCACTTAGAGAAAAAAAAATAAATGTAGTCAACATTTTTTTCAGTGTTATAATACTACTTCAGGTTTCCTGCAGTTTGATAGAACTCAATGGCATTGAAGTATATCAAGTACACAAATTCTATTATAAGGAAACTGAAAGTGCAAAGGCAAAAACTCTTTCAAACATCATCATTTATTAGAAGCAAAACTTTTAGACAACACTGCAACTACACAATGCCAGGACATTATACAGAAATGTCTCACTTTCTGTATTTTTAAGAACTAAATTTTTCACTCTTTATTTTATAGTGGTTTTTTATCATCTAAAATTTTTATTAACTGCGAACATCATATATGGCATGTATGTGGCATTTATCCTGCCTTTTCTTTATAGATTGCAAGATACTTAGAGAAATGAGTCCTAAATATTTTCATTCCATGATGTCCCTGAATTATAAATTAAAATAAATAAACAAACAAATATGGTTTCAGTTTGATTTATATTAGGAAGGCAAGAATGAAATTTTTTTTCCTAATGTGGAAATCATTAGTGTTATCCACCAATTATTTTCAGTTCTTTCCTGAACATAACATAGTAACTTTGCACTTATACCTGCCCCTTTGAGGTTAATAGGGCCATATTACTTGCTTTGATAGAGATGTATGAGCAAAAGTAGTATGTATTACTTACAGGTGGAAACTCTAAGAATCAGTGCATGATTTACTATGCTGTGTTTTTCCCTGCAGCATGGCAAACAGCAACATCTAAGGTGGTGGCTGCTTTGTCACCTGAGGTCTCTGAGTAATTACAATAAGAGTTTCTCCTCTGAGCGAATAGGAGCCATAGGTAAGATACAAACTTATATGGTTTATGGCACTGTAAATTTTGGGTTGTTATCACAAACATACTTCAGCAATCCCGAATGAGATAGCTAGGCCACTGCGTTTCGGAAATTATCAAATTCCATCAGAATTATGACCTACCTAGGCAAGGTGAAGCACAGGAAAAAGAAAGAAAGTAGATGTCACAGACAGTGGGTAGAAAAGAGATAGCAAAGGTAATAATAAAGAAACAAATTGAAATTCTCCCCCATGTAATAGATAAAAATGGGAGTTTAGTTTCAAGAGTAATAAGTCTCACATGACCTTCCTGAAAATAACCATTCTTCATAAATACTAGCCCAAACTTATTATAAAATCATTTGTTTGAAGTTTTAAACCAGTTAAAACACTAAAATTACATGAGTTGCAAACTGATGAAAACAACAAAATATACATATCACTACTGTATGTCTTATACAATAAAAAAGTATGAAGAGCACAAAATACATTTATTTACATAAGACTTGCATCTACTGTTAAAATGTGTCAGTTAACAAGTAAAGTCTAACATTATTTACTAGGTGACAAAATATGCTAATATTCAAATGAAGAAGAAAATGTATATTTTTATCCTATGAATTCTGACTTCAGTTTATTAACTTTGAGCAATGATAGTGATACAAGTAAAGCTAGCAACAAGTTTCACAAAAAGTTCACTCTATATATTTAACAAGTGCTCTTATTTGTGTTCTAAGATTAATCACAAAATTAAAGCAAGGTTTTCTTTCTAAGTCTGAAAATGAGCAAACAAGACAGTTACAAAATACAGGTGTGTGTGTGTGTGTGTGTGTGTGTGTGTGTGAAATTTTAGGTATCTTCTACTTTAGCAATACAGCTAAGTAGAAACAAGTTTCTGCCTTTAGAAAAAAAAAATTAAAGCACATTTCTATCACCTACTTAAATCCATCAGTAAAAAGCTTGATGTTTGAGGACACACCCACAGCTAATTATGATTCAGCATTATGTCTTTGTATTCATAATTATAAAAACCCATGTGCTGTTGGGTTTCTTTTTTTTTTTCTTTTGGTCTCAGTTTTAAAAAGTTCACTAAAATCAGAAAAAGCCTAGTATTTTCAAACCATTTGCCCAGAATAATACAATTTTCCACAAATAAGATGATCAAATAGTATGAGAATTTGTGTACTTTACCTAATGACAAAAATTCAGTTACTCTAATGGTCTAATTATGAATTTTAAAATAGAGCTTAAAACTTTGAAATTGGTAAACTTGTTCATTAATTATGCATATACTATTTATTTCCAGTTTTCTGGATAGATATACTTTTACTTTAAACATTTGTATGAAAGTTATTGGTAGATACTTCATTCTATTATTTATTAGACATTAAATTGAAATTGCCAAACTACACTGTATAATATATGTATAATAACAGGAATGAAATTCTGAAGTCAGATATACATATTTTCAATTTTACTTGAATTAAAAGTCTAAAACAATGTAAATGCATTTTTTACTAATTTCTTTTCAATTTTTGGTGGCTATTTCTTGGGTTTAACATCATCATAAAACCAATTTAGTTGCCCTAAACATGTACTCAGATAATGTAATTTTTCCAGGATATGCACAGAGTGAGTCCTCTATCACTCCCCAAAACCTTGCATGCTCATGCATTCCCACACATGATCATGTCACAATATCTCCTCAATACAGACACGCATGGCCAGGGTGACCACAGCTGTAGAACAACAATTCTGCCATTTGATTAGAAGAAGAAGCAAAGAGAAGAGGCCTGGAACTCTGAATGAGAGTTTCTCTCTCACATTTGTCCTGGGTTACAAGACATGTTATGTGTTCCCTGGAGCATACTACCCAGCGTAAGGAAGAAGGATGGAGCTTTGGTTCCTTGTACTTCAGTTCACAGGATACCAACACTCTTAAATAACTGTGAGAAATTGATACCTCCTCTAAATCATATAAAAATTATGGGCTTTAAGTCCTCTTGAAACAGAAGAGAACATTGATGTAATATAACATCAATCATATCATAAACTGCAATGGTTTCTTTAAAAACACATACACTGAATATATATATGTATATACACACACACACACACACACACACACACACACACACATGCAAACATATATGCACATATATCTATCACAATAACCCAATATGTAATTGTCAGATTAAATTAAAAACGCATACAACTTTGCAATTCCATGCTCATTTTTCACCAAGAAATTCTTGTGATTCAATTTGGCAAGTATCTATGCAGCATCTAGTATATGCTCTATAAATAAGAATAACCTAAATTTGTGTCATTAATCATTTACTGGTTTTTAATTACATCATGTACCCGTGTGTATATGTGAGTTTTTCTTCTTTAAATTTACTGGGGGATAAAATGGTTGCCTTTAAATCTTCAGTGAAGCTATTTGCTTAATTTGTTTTAATTTATTCATGACAATTTTCCAAAATAATGACTTCCAATATAAATTACCAGTCAAAGCAAAAATTTGTGAACATAATAACTGAAGTGTAGTTGAACTGTTAAATTTTTCTGGAGAATCTGAACTCAGTCTCACAGGGAAGATTAATTTTAACTTGGATCTCAGTTAATGAAAACAATCAATTCTTTTACAGAAATGCATTTCCTTATTATAAACCAGAACTACTTATTCTATGCTCTGATGGATCAAGGACACTTTGAATGATTACTAAAATTCTTTGGGTTGCATCATACAAATAAGCAAAGAAAAATCTAAAGAATTACTGGGAAATTTGGGGAAAGATTATTATCACTTGATCTCTTGGTTAATCATTAGAATGAGTTACAAAAGTCTGGCTATTTGCCAATCCTCCCCATCACTGTAGCACAGGCTTTAGAAAATGCCATCTTACAGATTTAATAAAGCCACTTTCAAAAATTTCTGATGTATGTGTGTTAGTGTGTGTGTGTGTGTGTGACTGTATCTCTGTGTGTGTAAGTGGAAAGCAGATACACATTACCAGCAGATAGTCTAAAAGTAGATTACATCTTTTGCTCTCTGACACAGAAATGACAACTCAAGGCAAAGCACCTTTGCTAATGTTTTTTGCACCTCACTGTGTTTAAGTTCTGTTTGTTTGCATCATATATGGCAGAGCTTCTTAGGAGTTGCTATAATGCAAATTATTTATATGTGTGTATCTTTGTTTCTCTAAGAATTGTTTGCTACACACTAGAATTTTCAGAGGAAAGGGAGATTATGAGAAACTGTGCAAATCTATGACTTATCAAGAAAACCTTCAAATAAAAATTGACCTTCATAATATTAAATGTAAGCAGTTATATTTGTCAAATAAGACAAGGATAGTCTCATTCTAAACAGGCTCACAAGATCAGGCCACCTGTCAGCCACACCTGGTATGTATGGAGGTCATTATAATAAGCCACAGTGAATTTCATGTGACTTGACTGTACACACGAAGGCTGTCCAGATAAAATCCAGCCATAAGTGCCTCTATTTTTCATATTACATAGCTGAATATTTTCTGGACAGCCCACATATATAAACTGAGGTTACATAATGAAGAGTAAATCAGACCAGATCAAAAAATGAGGACACTCCATCTCATTGGGCCTAATCTATAAGAAAGAGCTGCATAGCAGTGACCCTCAAATGGCCATTTCAGTGTGCAAGTAATTTTAGGATGTTCTTTGGCAAATGGGCCAAGTAAATGCTTTAGGATTCAACAGTCTCTCATTACAAAAGCACATAACACAGATAAGCCCAAAATTGTTTTCAACTTGACTCCCATGGCATTATTTCGTCATGTTTATCTCCAGTTGACAAAACAAATGTGCAATTACGCAGTTAATTTAACAAAATTCAAGAACCCAATCTGACAAAAGTGTCCCAATCTACCTGCTGAGGTCTCAATTGCCCAGTTAGGTTTTATATATTTATACAATGAAGTAAAACATTGCCAAAACTTTTCTAAATTTTATTCTAGACCTACACTTACTGTCCAGTTAAACTAGGTACTTGCTGATTTATTTTCTCTGCAACTGGTGACTCAGAAATAGCAGCAACCTTTAAGGAATTTTTAATGGAGCTGAGCTCCCAAACATGTAAGCTGATGACCTGCAATCCACAACAGCGTCTGGCAAGCTTATAGAGATTCTTAAGGACAGCCTTTCGTAGAAGAATATATACCCAGGGATCTAAGATTTGGTTCCATGTTGCCATTCGGAGAGCAAAAAGTGTTGTTTGACAATTCTCCATAGAATGATTTCCATTTATTCCAATATTGGCCATAGTCACCTGCAAAACAAACATAGGAAAATCAGTTGATAAATATTTTCTCAGTCCTACAGTTTTTATTTTAACTTCACTAGCTATGCTACATAGTATTCATTTCCCCTTTCACAAAGTGATGTTATTTTGCAAAATATTGATAAAAATAAATGAGCAGTAACGGAAACATTGATGCATACATCTGAATCCTTTGAATTCAAATTGATATCAAAAGTACAAAAATGTTAACATATGGTAAGTCCAATGTGCACAAATAAAATAACTTGAGAAGACAAACACTGATACTAGTAACTGACCATGTTCTTTTACTTCTGAGAATAGTAAGTTTAAAGTCACCACATATTTGTATATCTCAATGACAAAACCTAAAGTGTATTTATGGAAATAAAGTATAGGTAAGCTAAAATAAACTATAGATAAGAGTTTTCAAAAGGAATTTAGAGCATCTGATATTAATATGCACATGGCATATGATACTTCTCTGAAATGTTACTTTTAGAATTTTCTACTTGGTAACTATCATTATACCAATGTTTTCTATTTCATTTTTCTTTTTCTCCATCTCTCACTATAGTCTTAATTTAACTTGGCCAATATATTCCAAAAATGAAATAAAATTTTCTAAGGGCTCTGTTCTGTAGAGATTTAATGTAGATTTTGGTCTCATGGGTCCATTTCCTGACCACCCATGATGTAAAAGAGATCATTTTGTAGAGTAACTTCCAAAATGGTCCTTGCTACATGTCAGAATTGGTTTAATCACTGAGCCCAGTTTTGACTTCCAAACAACAACTCTGTGAAGGTCTTACTTGTCCCATATGCACCATGCCCTTCTGAGCTTTGGCTTGTGTTTGAACTCTTTGGCCTGTGTTTTGATGCTCTGTTTTAAACTTTTATTCCCCCTTTCTCAACCTGAGAAACTCCTATCCATCCTTTGAAACTTACTTCCATGAAACTTTCCCCAATTTTACTGAGATGAATCTTTCCATTGTATTCCCGCAGCATCCTGTCCATACCCAGTTATATCACAACAGTTCAAGATAAGTATGCACTTATTTGTATATCTATGAGCATCTCTTCTTTTATTTTTATTTCTAATATCCAGAAAGAAGGTGACACCTAGAATATACATAGTAAATGTTGAAATAAATAAGACTGTATTATTTTTATTCACTGAGGTTACTTATAGAAGTCATCAGAGAACCATCTGATCATTTATCACAATAGTCTAATATTTTGAAGCTTAAAATGTTTCTAAAGGTTTTAATATGACAGCATCCACTACTGAAATACTCCAAGGTGGTTTGTTGTCACTAAAAGGAGGACTTACAGTCCATGCACATCCCTTGGAAAAATATCTTTTCCCTTGGGGTTTGTTTCCTAAAGGAACAATGTATCAAAGTGTAGGCCCAAAGGTTCTATAACTAAATAAGGCCAATCAAGTTTCAACACAGAGAAAATTACAATAGTACCTGGGTCAAGTACAGACTTCTATCACTGGTCACCAAGTTAGTCAACAGGATTAAAGAAATACACTGACAAGGGCCCAGTTTCTTTTAGAAGAAAGCAAGGCCAAGATGAAATTGGCAGTTGAATTGAGATATTTTCACTTTATGTTTTTTCTTTTACATCAAATATTTGTTGATTATCTGCTATGTGCCAGGAAATGTGCTAGGCATTGAGGACACAATGGCAGATCAAGTAGGCATGTGCCCCCATAGAACTTACAATCTATTTCCTAGGTTTGGAGGAGGGGGTTTGATTGTAGGATGAATGAATAAATATGTTTATCTTAACTCATGAGTATTAAATGAATGTATTTCCTATTAATGACTAGATATGTTCCTGGGATCTCAGAGTTGAGCCAAGACACTGCTCTGCATAGTTGGGAACAAATGCAGTGTAATTGCATGTAACAACTGTGCCTGATTTAGAGATGTGCAAATTTAAAACACCTGAGTTATATGGCATGCACTTTTCTGTCTCTCTTTTTTCCTCTGCAATCAGCAGTGAGTTACCAACCATGAAAAGACATTGAGGTTTTCTGCTGGGGGAAGCCAGTACCCAGGCTTCTCTCCAGGACACCAGGACAGTGCCCAAGCATTAACTCTCACTATCTCTCTCCTGCTCCCAGTCCAGCCTAGAAGAGGTAGCTTTAGGGCCCAGCTTAGGAAAAGCACCAATCACTTAGCCAAACAAAAATGTGGGTGGAAATTCACATAAACAATTATCATTAGCACATTATTGATGAGACTATATTATTGAAAATTTGGGACAACCTAAGTATCCAACAAAAGATAAATTATGGTAACTTCTCATAATGGAAAAAATACATTAATGTCTGTGATTCAGCATTAACTTTTTAAAGAGCAAGTTAGCAAACTGTATTTACTGTGTGGTCCTAATTTTGAAAAAATAAATGTAATTTTGTGCATACATAGAAAAAAGGGTAAAGTGGATTTCAGTGTTTTAATTGGTAAACTCTATAGATAATGGAATAACAGAAGATTTTGATTTTATTTTTATTTGTTTCTAATTTACTAATTTTTTTAGATAGACATGCACTGCTTTTATAAATTGTGGTTTTTTAAATTGATTTACAGAAATTTACTAATACACTAAAGAATAAAAAATAATGTGGATTATTATGCATGTTAATGTGTATGTGAGTGAGGTGCCACAAAACTGCCTGAAAAATTCAAGCCCCAATAAACTGGCAAAAGAGTGGGAGCTGTGATAAGAATGAGGAAAATCTGCCATTTCCATGGACTCTGGCAACAGTCACCACACAAGCTTTGAAAGCATGCTTCTCTGGCCAGGTGACATGACTTTTGATTCTAGAAGTCATATATAGATTCTCATCACACACACAGCCCTTCACCTAGTTTCCAAGAGCTACCTTGGATTATTATGTGTTGTTTTCTAAATATCTTTCTTTGAATCTTGGCATGTTACAGTTGTTCATCTTTCTTAATAATTAAAACTCTAACTGAGAAGTGAATAGGGCCAAGTATTGAGATATTCTACGGAAAAATCAATTAATTGACCTGATAACTCTAAGACACTCAACACTAAGATAAGAGAGAAATGCTGAAGTCAAAGAATTGTATGGGGAGAAGAATTTACGTTCAATGTCTATTGTAAAAAGCAAAATAGATAGCACTTGCAATAAAATCTCCATTCATGTAAGCCACATAATACAATAATATCAATTGATAGAGTCATCAAAATTAATGAATCTGTCAGTCTGCTTTAACTCATAAATAGCAGGGCTTTTGTTCACTAAAGTTTTACTCTGAAAGTTATTCTATTATCTTATACCCTAAGTCTATATAGAAAAAGGAATCCAAAAATAACTGTAATCATCTTCTGGAGGGCTTCTTTTGTAGTACAGGCTTCCCTCACTGGGTGAGTGTTCCAGGAACCCATCTGAGTCAGTGTACCACCAGGTGGTGGTGTGAGAGACTACATTCCACTTCAGTAAAAAATGTTTTGGAGACTCTTTCAACACATTTGTCTATTTCATGATGGGTGATATTACCCTAAAAATGTGTGGCATGGCAACTTACCTGCCCATACCATGATGAATGTTCAGCAGTTTTTTACCAAAAATGGCATTACTCCTGTATCCCACCCTCCCTATTCACTCAATTGTGCCCCAGCAACTTTCTTTTGTTTCCCCAGACAAAAAGAGTCATCAAAGGGAAATGTTCTGCTGATGTGGAAGAAGTGAAACAAAAAAAGGCAGAACCACTAAAAGGCATCAAAATCAACTGTTTTTAGCAATGGAAAGCATCTCAACATGTGTATTGCATCCAATGGAGAGTACCTTGAAGGTGACTGAAGTTTAAACATGTAAGAATAAATACACAATTTTTTATAAATAAGTTCAGGTTTTATGTGTGTCCCCCTTATAGCTCTTTGTCAGTGCCAGAACTCCAGTGCCTGTTCATAATTAAAAGCAATGGTAAATCCAAGTATTATGCTTCTGTTCCTTTGAGTAATCATAAAGGTAAATCCATCTAGCAGTGAGTATTTTTTGAGTATCTACTATGTCCAGGCATTGTTCTAGATGCTAGTGATGCAGACACAAATATTTAAAGAAATCCTATCTAATATATATTCTGCTTATTTATATTTTTCTTATTACTATCTCTCACACTAAAACACACTATTCTTGAAAACACACATTTTTGTCTTATTGATTCTCTGCTGTATTCCCAGCACCTGGCATGCAGTAGAACAGTCAATATTTGTTGAATGAATGAAGTCCCTATGAGGAGAGGCTGACAAAAGCAAAGTTATGATATTGTAAGTAATATAATAAAGACATGTAACATGTGTTGCAAGCAGGACTATTTACTGGTACACAACTTCAGATGCAGTTTTGCAATTTTTCTAGTACCAGTTTTTCAAACTTGACTAATTTTGAACTTATGGTGATTCAACTGCAGTTTGTTTGAATTTCTCTTTGGCACTATTTTTAAAGGAAATTTAAGTAAGTATATAATCAAAACCACTTCTGGTGGAATGTCCAACTTCTTTAGATACAAAACCATATTTTAAATTATTTTCAACATCTATTTTCATATGAACAATGTCTATGACAATTGTGCATGGTTCTCATGTAGTTACTGATGCATGTATTTTCACATGTATTTACCTTATTCCAAGAAGCAGACTATTCTTTTCTGTCTTTCTGTCATCACAAAAGGCTAGTTCAGGGACAGTTTCTTACTGATCTTTAGGTTTGGCACTTAAATAACCACAGAGATAGGGGGCTAATTGTGATTATGCAATTACAATCCAGCCTTATCAAATGATGTAAAAAGTCCCTGAGGAAGCTTTGTCAAGGGACCATTCCATTACATCTTCCTGTGAGAAATTTAATCTCTTTGTTAATTTGGATAACTAGTGACTAAAGAATAATGTATAAATGGTTGATTTTTAAATGTTACAGCACCTATGAGTATTTGCAAGTGAGAAATTTCATTTTAATTTAACTTCAGTGGCAATTTTGGAAAAGGCACATTATATAAATAACTGAATCCATCTCAATTCAACAGGTGACTTTTAGAGTTAAATATATTTGTAGTGATTTAACTTAACAGCATTTATTCTTGAAATAGATTATTTCATCTCTGCAATAGTGACTACAAGAACCTTCAGAAAAGTACTTATTCTTGTGAAATTCCAGAATAATCAGCTTTCAGAAAAAAAAAAGGGAAAGGAAACCTGTAACAAATGGAAATATACAGGCTCTGGATATATCTTGTCAACTATAAATGATTTCCATACTTAAATTATACTTTCTACATTGTTGAATATAAAAGATAATGATATTTCAATCATTTCCCATTTATTGAATACTCATTAAAATTAAGACAGCATTTTGCACATAGTGAATGATTCAGAGATAAGACAGAATTATTACAAGAGGGAAAAAGGACAAAAGTGTATAGTAATTCTTAAACTCCATTTATAGAACAGCTGTGAAAAGTTGCCCACCCCCAAAGTATATGTCCATACTGCAAAATACAAACACTTGTGCAGATTAACTTTTCTCTGCTTGACTAGTTGGAAGAGGATTAACCAATGGCAAAATTGACAGCACATTCCTATCTCTGCCTAATGACTTTGAAATTTGCAAAGAAATAAGAAAACAGAACTTGCTGTGTACATACTGTTCCCCCTTAAAAATGGGACAATCCCAAATCATAATACTTTACATGTATCTTTACTCCTTCATGCCACCTTGAGGAAATGATGTGTAAAATAAAAAAATTTAAATTTTTTAAAACAGTGTATAGAGAAGAAAAACATGTATGATACTTAAAAAACCAAAAAGTTAATTTTTCTATATAAGGTTCTCACTTGTAGAATTTATGTGTATTCACTTGCTATTTCAGTTTCTTCTCTGGACCTGCACTGTTTTTGAGTTTGTTGAGTGGGAAGCTTTATGCCAGAACTCTTTAGAATTATTGTCCATGGTCCATTGCTGCTAGTCCTTACAAAATAATGTTGTAATTTCTTTTTATGACACTTTTTGAAGGAAGAAAATATAGTTATTTACCCCAGAATACTAAATACAATAAAAATATTAAATAAAATTTATGTAGATGTTATATCACATGTGGTAATTATTTAAAGAAAAAATTGGAAGTAAATAATTAATACAATCAAAAGATATGTTCTACAGAACAAATAGAGATTATATTGAGATACAATAAAAGTAAATTAGTCATAACTGATGAGAACAAAGTACACAGTTAAAAGCAATGCCCTTATTACCAACTGTAAATTCTATCAGATAACTTGACCATTATCAAATCCCAGCCTAGTACCAGTCCATTAGAACTGGTCATCTTGCAGTTCTAGGATCATGAATTATGGGAAAGGCAGGAAGTTTCTTATAAATCACAGCATCATGTTATATACCACCTAGCAGTGAGAAATATGGACATGAATAATAATAATGTAAGCTGGAACTGAGTATTTCCCTGTACTAGGAAGGCTCTTTCCTATTAGATCAACTAATCCTTATAACAACTCCATGACATACTGTATTTTGCCATGTATAATGTGTTCCCATGTATAATGTGCACCCACATTTTTGGCCTAAACTTTCAGGGGAAAAAAATCTCTCATTTTAATTTTTAATTCAAATTTTATTTGTTTATATTTAAAAAATAAATTATAAAAAATTTTATAATTTATTTTTTAATATATTATGGTTCAAGAAATTTTATGTAACAAATAATTACAAAACACAAGAACAGATATAAGGTACAAGAAAGTTTATATATAAAATAATCTTTATATAAAAGAAAAAACAATTATATTTCAGGGTATTATTTTGCATACAGATATTGTTATTGATTTCTAGAGTTATACTTTTAACTCATAAGCATAAATAGAAGAAATAAAAGTATCTATATAAATACAGAACTAGTACTACTCATGTAAAATGCTCATTCTTATTTTTTCCTCACGAATTTGGGCAAAAAAGTGTGCATTATACACAGCAAAATATGACATGTATTATTGTTATCTGCATTTTACAGATAAGGAAACCATGGTACAGCAAGATAAGGGGACCTGCCCCTGGTGACGCATCCTGAATATAAGCCTGTCCAGGCCTTGTCCTAATTACTACACTCACTTACCCAGGATCCCTGCCATTGAGGTGTTCAATCTTCTACCAAACTTTACCATGGAGAATAGAGAAAGCTTCCTACGTAGTGGGAGACACTTAAAGAAGTAAATTCTGAAGGAACAGAGATCTCACAGCAACCAGACCTACAGAAGGAGGCTTGTGAAATTTTTGCAAAATCAAGAGCTGCTGCTCCTGCCAACCTGTTCATCCATCCTAAAGCAGCAGTAGGGATGAAAGAAAACAGTGCAGAATTGAGGCCCTGTTCCTGTCATTAAAAATGCCTGAAGAAGCCCTTCTCTTTCTGCCTTCAGATTAACACACACACACACACACACACACACACACACACACACACACACAATTAGTACTGATGTCTCCAAATCAGAGGGATCAGGGAATTCTGTCCACTTTTTTTCAGCCCAAAACTAGTCATGATTTACAGTATATGATTTTATTTTCATGTGATCACTACCACCAAAACCCAAGTTCATGTTTCAGAGAGTGAAGAGAAAATGTAATTGAAGGGATTCTGGGAGCAGGGGGTAAAATGTGCTTCATTTATTATATATACATAGAATTGTCTCAGTGGTCCCCAACCTTTATGGCACCAGGGACCGGTTTCATGGAAGACAATTTTTCCACAAATGGGGGGTGGGAGTGGGTGGAAATTGTATTGGGATGATTCAAGCTAATTACATCTATTGTGCACTTTATTTCTATCATCATTATTACATTGTAACATATAATGAAATAATTATACAACTAATCTAATGCCGCTGCTGATCTGACAGGAGGTGGAGCTCAGGCAGTAATGCAAGTAATGGGGAGTGGCTGTAAATACAGATGAAGCTTTGCTTGCTTATCCAACACTCACCTCCTGCTATGTGGCCCAGTTCCTAACAGGCCACAGTATCAGTTCATGGCCCAGTGGTTGGAGACCCTTGGTCTACATTACTTCACATAAGAGAGAATCACAAAATCTTAAAAGACACAGAAAAGTTCCTTTTATCTAATCCATTTTCCTTCATAAAACAGAAATTCCTTGCAAGTGTCATTAAGTATCTTGTAGGAAAGATTGAACACTACTGTATTCCATTTTAACCATGTGAGTTGTTGATCATTCTCTGTTATCATGAGCTAAAATGTACTTTACATATCCTAGTTTTTTTCTGCAAAACATCATGTAATAAGTGTACTCGCTAAATGTCAAGCTTTCACATGCTTTAAAAATAGCACTAGCTTTATATTTTTCTCCATTTCTTCAATTGTTCCTCATATACCATTGTCTCCAAACCCCTGACTGTCCATTTCTTATGCTCTAGTTTCTGAATTTTTTTTAAGTGCACTGTTTAGAAAACAACTTATCAATCTATTATGGTCCAATAATACCAACCTCAGTGGCACAATCATTTACTGTTATCATTTACTCCAACCTGTGCTTCTAGGATTGTGTCAACTACTTTCCCTTTGCATAGCCTCTGGTGAATTGATCTTAACTCCTAACATGTTAGAGTAAATAAGTTTCTTATTTAATAATGATGAATGTGTAGAGCAAGACAACCTTCACTTTCCCCTGCTTGTTTCCAAATTATTCATATTTAAATGTATGGCTATATAAGTAGACATGATATGCAGTTACAGTTGCATCTCTGTGACTCTATATAGATGGATTTGCTTCATGGTATTAACATGCCAGAAGTCAAGGAATCAAAGTGCAAAGCAACAGGAGTAAAAGAAGGCTGTGTGAATATGTATTTCAAGGAACGCCTCAGACTTCTTGAGGTCATTAATCTCTGGTAAGTCCGAAAGTACTTATTTACTTACTTAAGGTTATAGGAAAATGGCACAATTAAAGTGAGTTCTAAATACAAAAAAATTTAAGGTGATAAATCAAACATCTCCCCAGAAGCCTTTATTATCCTTAGAAAAGTAGTCTCTGGTCAAAATTGGGACTCATTGGGAAGGATGAAAAGGAGAGACAGATGCAGAAATTTTCACCTGGTCAGATCCCAGAAGAGTCTGGAAGCTTGGAAATGGTGTACATGGAGGTGAGGTGAGAAGGTACATTCAAAGTGCTACAACAGATTGGCCAAAGGAGTCCTGCCATCCCTAAATCTTCTGCATAAGTTGTTAGATTCAACCACTGTTGAACTCACTGACTAATCAGTGTAACACTTTCAGTGCTGAAAAAAATTTTTTCCTCTCATTCCAATGCTGAATATTTTGTGAAAAATTTGGGCCAAAATATGAATTTCACAAGGAATCAATTATAATTGCAGTTTATGTTAGTTTCTTCTTCACAACCCTGTAAATGAACCTAAAACATCTAAATAACAAAAAAACTTGCAGAAAACATGTCTTTTTTCAATATAACATGCTTAGTATTGTTAATACCAGCAAAAATTATTCCAAACACTGTTTTGGGCTTACAACTTACACTGTTGCAATACCTAGTAGCACTCAAAGAAATCAGTTGCATGCATTGGTGGTGTCTTACAGCTGCCGACTTGTCTGTACCCGCCCCCCCCCCACACACACACACATTCCCCATGACATCCTAAGGCAGGAGCTAAACATGGAGGCCATGGGGGCACAGAATATCTAGGAGACAGAACTGACCCTCTCTCAGGGGTACTGTTCCTTCTTCATTTGCACACTTCACATCACCCTGTATGGTTCTGTAGGATGACTGGTTAGTAAATGATGGGTAACATTGCTCAAGGGAGGAACAACCTAAGACAGGCACAATCCCATAGGGGCCATCAAGAGAGAGCATGAGCTCAACAGAGGTAAGGCATAGACCCTCACCTTCTCTGAGGTTAATCTCCTACTCTCTGGCTATCTTGTGTCCCACATTGCTCCAGTGATGACCTGATACAATGGTATCGGTCACGCTTCCTTAGAGATGACTTGGATACTGAGTCAACCCCCTGGGGTGGTATTGGTACACTGAGTCCTTGGGGCTATATGTTCTCATAGAAACAAAATGCATGTTGGAACACAATGAGGACTTTTGGAAAAGACAGGATGCTAGGCAATGTAACTCATAGACCACGGAAAAACCAGTTTCACTTCCTTGTGTGTCCATCAATAAAAGCTATGTATTGGCCTGATTCTAGGCACTCAGCCCATGAGGCTGGGGCTCCTTGGCCCTACTTATAATATATTTTTGGCTACTGTCTTTCATCACTTTGTGCTGCCCTTCCCATTTTCCCACTGCCTATGTCATGTGGGATGCTACATATTGGTACATTACATTGTTTACAGTATGTGGTACATTGATGTCTCATATTTTGCCCTGTTACTACACACCTCATAATCAGGTTTGTAAGACTTGCTAGAATATGCCCCTGGAAAGTGCCACTTAGTCAGCCAATTAGGAAGAGGGTCAGTTGATGGTCTGCCAGGTGTTTTGCATGTCTAAAGTAAACAGTAGACTTGCAGGTGATGCTCCAATTCACTACAATAGGCAAAGCCTAAAAACAACACTATGTGCTGCTCCAAGAAAGTAAAATTGAAGTAATTATTAATTGTCTGTCAACATGTAATAAGTATAACTGTAGCACTAGATCCCCAGATGTCAACTTTAGTAGCCTCCCATACCCCATCCCTGCAATCAACTTCAGTCAACAGCTGCACCAGAAGAGTTAATTTAACTTTAGAGAAGCTTTGGTCCACATACTGCTGGCCATTTACTATTCCTGTCAGTGTCCAAAACCTCTAACCACACGAGTGGTACAGGAATAACAGGTCCACTGGGTTGCTTTAGATATAGTATACACAATGGAACTCTTTACCCTAATCTGTCTTCAAGGAAGTGAGGAAAGAAAAGGAAAAAATCATGTTGGCACTTTATATATGAGGGGTGTCTGGAAAGTATCCAACCATGTAATATAGAAAATAGAGGCATTTATGGCTGGATATTTTCCAGACAGCCCTCATATATACACATACACACCTATATACATACACACACATACATTAATACACACACACACACACACACACACACACATATATATGTATATATTATACCATGGTGCCATAAAAAGGTATACACATTTTAAAAGAGGTTATCTATGTGTTACTTTTTGAAATTGAATTGAATTATGGTACAATGTATAGTACAATATTTGCTCAAAAGATGATGTTAATCAAATGAATTCTAGAATCACATGCAACAGGCAGGACAGTCAAAGAAAATGGCAAAAACATGGTTGTCATTTGAGGAGTGCAAAACCATTTTGAAGTGGTATTTGACATCCAAGAATGTTGAGTTTCCCCCACACTCTCCTGACTTAACACCCCTTTACTTCTACCTATGGGGGACCTTAAAGAATGTGGTGTACCATAGAAAACCAGCTAAAATGGTGATGCTTGGGTTAAAAATTGAAACAGCATGTGCAGTGATATAAGTGGACACTTTGGTCAATGTTGCTCAAGCAGTAGCTCGCCATAATAAGAAGTGTCTACATGATAATGGTAACCACTTTGAATACCTCTTGTAATTGCAGAAGTCAAACATGACTTGTATTCATCTTTTGCTATTTGTATATATTGAGTATACAATTTTAATACAGTCTTTTTCCTTTTTTAAAATGTGCATACATTTTTTGGCACCCTCTGTATATGTGTGTGTGTTAGTGTGTGTATGTGTGTGTGTGTGTGTGTACTCAACCCATTTTATCCTCATAAAACTCCAAGAGGTAATTAATATTTTTCTTACTGATAAGAAAACTAAATCACAGAGATGTTAACTTTCTCAAATTCACACTGCTGGTATGTAGCAGAGGCTGAATTTAAGTCCAAGTCTATCTGACTTTAAAGCCTGTGGTCTTTCACAGTAGTGAAACCAGTAGTATTATGTTATGTTTATAAATAAGATGATTAAAAAATAATAGCTAACATTTACTCAGTACCTATTATGTTCCACACACTGTTTCAGTACTTTGTTATTCTTTTTAATCTTAAAAACTCTTGAGGAAAGCAGAATTTTCCCTACTTTAAGATGAAGGAGCTGAGGCACAGAGAATTTAAATAACCCAAGATCACCCAACTAAAATATGATGCAATCAGAATTTGAAGAGTGGGAGATGATATGAATTCATGTACTGACTCCCTTGGCATTAGCAGATCTCACTTTTAACTCTCTATGTTTCTATTTATGTTTGCCTATGTCTAGTGCTCTTTCTAACTGACTATAGCACTTTTTCATCCAATATTTCTATTAATATACTTTCACTAGTATAAATCAGGAATATATGCTAATAAATACATTGCTTCAGATCTTTTGTGCCTGTAACAATAGATATAAATGACCATTAAGTCAGATAATTTAAGTACTACACAACTGAGGTGTCCTTCAGAAGGATAGTTGTCAAAAGGATGCAAGAGAGGAGGAGTGCTGGGATGAAAAGGTATTTTATGTTTATTTAAGTATGAACTAATAGAGGTAAAGTGATAGAATAAGACAAAACTCAGCATCTTTTCTTTTCATTCTTCACATCTACCCAATATGCATGGCATTATTTTTCTTTTAGTTTTTCTATTTAAGTATACTTGGTATACAGTGTTATATTAGTTATATTAGTTTCAGGTGCACAAACAATTTTCATTTTTAACAGTCTCTATTCTTTCATTATTTTGACTTTTGGCTAGTCTTCAGTTGTCCTTTGGATTTGTATTTTATTATTTTTTAAATACAAACCAATTTGTTATCCTTGTTCTGTCATTTTTGTTATATGGCAATGATGAAAATAAAAAATCATAAGGCAAAATTTTATTTCTTAAAGAAAATGTATATGAAAATATGTTTTTATTTATGTTCTGCCTTATTATAATAGTTATTTGAGGCAGTTTACTTTGAACTGTGCTTTTAACAGCATTGTAAACTCTGACTCATTCTAGTCATGATTATCTACCTCAAACCCTTAGTTAGTCTAACAGAATATTGATTATGCTCTTGTCCAATCTGTGGCCCAGGACAGCATTGAATACAACCCAACACAAATTCTTAAAATATTATGAGTTTTTTTTGCAATATTTTTTATACCTCATCAGTTATTATTAGTGTTAGTGTGTTTTATGTGTGGCCCAAGGCAATTTTTCTTCCAATGTGGCTCAGGGAAGCCAAAAGTTTGGACAACTCTGCTGGCCCACTGGCAATGATAGATGCAAAAGGCATTTTCATCCTAATCAAGAAATGTTTATCTAAAATGTCATAACTAAAGTAATTATTAGCAATGCATCTATGAATTAAAGAGAAAATAACTAGTTGAAAATCAGTTGTAGCACTGGAGATACACTGATTTAGGAAAAAAAGAGTACTTTGACTACTGGCAACACTGTATTATGAGTAACAGCAAATGCAGACTGTAGTAGTAAAGTGTTTCAGTAAAACATGTGCCCTAAAACACATTATGTTTTCCCAAAAAGAAATTTCCAACTGGTAAATTTGCTTATTATTACAGAAGTGTGTAATGTTGCTTTCAGCAACATTGGTAAGTTTTATTATATTCTCTTTACAGGTGAACAAAGTGAGACACAAAACACATAGCTAGGAAGGGTCTAGGTTAGGATTATAAGCAACATCTAATTGACTCTAAAGCATAATATGAGTATAGTTTAAAATGAAATCAGCATATACTTCTGATCAGGAAAATATTCAGACATGCAGATTACTCAGTCAATTTAATTAAAAATGATTCCATTTCATGATGAAACAAGTCAATCTGGTTGTTAGGTCACAAAAATAAGACAACTTCTCAATCATTAAGCTTTGTTTACTTTCTGAACTTATTTCTCTAGAGTTATGCAGTTATACTTTTAATTTTTCTTCAGAGTATCTAAACAGTAAACTAAAATTCATCTTCCTTAGTTGTAAGTCAATGTATACACTAGCATCCATTGGATAACAGCCTGTTGGCCTAACTCTGATCAAATTCACCCTCTCCTGTGTAATTTTTAGCACTTCATATATATGCATATATCTTACCTTGATTTTAGTTCCCTGAGTAGAGAACCCAGGTGAATTCACCCAGACTTCTGACCTACAAAACTATGAGATAATTTGTGATGATTTGTTACATAGCAATAGGAAACTAATACAGTACTTAGGAGGGGCTTAAAATTAAGAAAAAGTAAAATGTATATACAAAAAGTCAATACTTAATGGTGAAAATATAGATGCATTTTATGATATGGAACAAAAGAAACCTAAAATGGCAACCACAGAAGGGAGTTCCTAAAAATACAATTGAATGGCTAGTGGGGATCCAACATGAAAAACTCTGAGTATGGCACAGTGATAGCTGAGAGATTCACACCTCTCAAGAAAACATCTGTAGGGTGATGGAAAGAGAAGTCACAATAGATGGTGAAATTATTATACAATAAGTTAACAAGGCACTGTGGAATTGTATGCCTAAAACCTATGTAATTCTTGCTAACAGATGTCACCCCAAAAAGTCTATCAATAAAAATGAATTAAAAAAATAAAGAAAACATCTGAAGTTTAAAGAATGGGGGGGGGGGGCAAGCAGGAGAGAAGGGAGGTAGCATAGATGGATCATGATCCAATCCAATCAAAATCCAATTCAACCTTGGCTGACTGAAGGAGCTAGAAAGGAATATGAGAACACTGCCTGAGGAGAGGCATGGTACCAGGCCAGGCGGTTAGGCAACTGGTGACAAGAGTAGAGGCCAGAGTGGTTGAGACCCTGCAAACTGGAGGCAAGTTGGACCAACCAGAAGCATGTTAGAAACAGTCTGGGAGCTGTGCCAGGAAAACTCAGAAGCTGAACAAAGAACCTGAGCTTCCCTAAATGGGGGTGAGGTTCCCAGCTGCAACATTGCTCTACTGTCTGCTCTGAGCAAGTTTGAATCTGAGATCGGCTACTATGTGGGTGCTGAAACAATGAAACATGGTCCTGGGTGAAAAGTGGGCCCAGAAAAAGAGAGTAGGGCTGAGTTCACATGAACACTCAGCACCCAGGCTTTCAGCTTGCCTTGCATGGGCCTCCTCCCTTCCCCCACCCCAGGCTCCCGTGACAGACTATTGTTGCAGAGGGAGTCAGTGACCAGGAGAGCTGACACAGGAAGCAGAGCAGTCACAACTACCTGGCTCCCAAGCCCAACTCTCTCTGCCAAAGCTTGCACCCAGCACCACCAAGTGTCTGCTCTACAGTAAGACACAACAGAAAAATCAACTGGGAAGAGAAAAAGATCTTGGTATTGTCAGAGGTAAAGCCTTTATGTTGAAAAAGAAGACTGCAACAAACAATATGAGTACCTTAGGATTCAAAACCATTCAGAAAGAAGATGAAAAATCTCCAGAAAACCATCTTATAGATCTAGAAATTTATGAACTTAAGTGACATAGAATACAAGGCTGCAGTTCTAAAGAATGTCAGAGAAATGAAAACATATTGGCAAAACACACTAGCTGAAATGAATGACCTCAGATAAAAAATTTGAGGGATGCAACAAAATGGCAGCATGAGAGGGCCCTCTGGAAAATTCCTCTGGAGATTACAACTAATAAAACACCTACACCTCAACCATGGGCCCTCTACACATTGCACAATCACATCTACGAAACCCCTTATGGCATTAAGATACCTACAGGCAGGTAGTGAGTTAAACAAAAGAGAAATAAAGGAAAGAGCAGGGACTTGGCTGCATGGGTCCCTGCTTTGAACTTTACCGCTGAGGGAGGGAGGAGGAAGAAGTTGGTGGGAGAGCGATCCAGGCCTCACTTGTTCCACAGGACAGAGGAAAGGAGGCCCATAGGAGGGGTGTGAAATACCACACTCACCTCACGAAGGTGGCAGGAGGTGCAGACTCATCTGCAAACCACAGCAGCTGAACTTCACTCCAGTTCCCAGAGGAGGGGGAGCAGCTGGGTTGTAAGGAGCCACAGCACAAATGCTCCAGCCCAGAGGAGAAGGAGAGAGGGGACTTCACATGCATTTCTCAACCCAGAATCAGGACGATCAGAAAGACCAGCATCGGGACTGACCCCAAGGCTCAGAGCAGAGTCTGCATGTGGGGCAAACCAGAACAGAAAGATGCAATCATGCCCAAACTCCCTGCACAACCTCTGGAGCCACAGGAAGAAAACAAAGCCACAAACACCCTTCCCCGACAGACCTCTGCCCCCCACCCGCCCCCCAATATAAGAAGCAAACACCAAAGAAATTACAGCTGGGAGGGTACAGAGAGGGTGCAAAAAATGAGAAAACAGAAAATTGAAGAGATGGGGACAGGTGACTCATCAGAAACAGAGCTAAAACCAATAATTATAAAAAGCCTTAAGGAACTGAATGGTAATTTCAACAGAGAGATAGCAAGCATTAAAGAAGACTTACAAACCATAATAAAGTACCAGAGAGAGACAATGACTACATTATACATGAAATAAAGAATGGTGTAAAACTAGATACAATAGAAACACAAAGTAGTGGTTTGCAGGAAAAGCTAGCAGAAAACACCCATTTAGAATAGATAGATATGAGAATCCAGAAAAATGAGGATGACTTGAGATTCCTCTGGGACAATTTTAAACAGAAGAATATCAGAATCACAGGTGTTCCTGAAGGGACAGAGGAAAAGCAAGGAATCCAGAAATTATTTGAAGAAATAATGATTGAAAATTTTTCTAACCTGGTGAAGGAAATAGACATACAAGTCCAGGAAGCACAGAGAATCCCAAATAAAATGATCCCAAACAAGAATATACCAAGACACATCATAATTAAAATGGCAAAATTTAAAGAAAAAGAGAAAATTCTAAAAACAGAAAGAGAAATGCAAGTAGTAACTTATAAAGGGACACCTATTCGATTTTCAGCTGATTTCTACCAGAAACTTTACAGGCCAGAAGGGATTGGCAGAAAATATTCAACATGATGAAACCCAAGGATCTACAACCAAGAATAATGTAATCAGCAAGGCTAGCACTGAAAATTGAAGGACAGATAAATAGCTTCTCAGATAAGGAAAAGTTAAAAAAAAAAAATCACCACCAAACCAGTACTACAAAGAATGTTAGAGGGACTTCTTTAAGATGGGAGAAGGGATGGGAGAGTGGGTAAAGCAAGGAAAAGGGGTGGAGAAATTAAGTTCGGTTGTTAACACATAATTGAAAGCAATGAAGAAACAAATCTCATTGACATAGGTAATTTAATAGTTACCTGAGGGTAAGTGGGGAGGGGGGTTGAGAAAAAGTTACAGGGACACAAATATATAATGATGGAAAGAGAACTGACTTTGGGTGATGAACACATAATACAACACATAGAAAATGAAATGTAGAATTATACACCTGGGACCTATGTAATTCTTACTAATCAATGTCACCCCAATAAATAAAAAAAGGAGTTATTGAATTTTAAAAAAAAGAAAATTTGTAAACAAAAGGAAAATTTTAACAAAGAGATTGAAATTATAAGAAAGAGTCAGATAGAAATTCAAGAGATAAATAATGCAATAAAAGAAGAGAGGAAATAAAATAACTGCCATAGGAAATAGGGCCAACCAGATGGAGGAAAGAATTATTGATATTGAAGATCAGAACATGGAAACATCACAGAAAAAAGAAAATAGGAAGCAGAGAGTCAAAAAGATTGAAAGAACTCTACAAGAACTATCTGACTCCATTAGAAAAAAACAATATTAGAATAATAGGCCTGGAAGAAGAAGCAGAAAAAAACTCTACAGAGAGCCTACTCAAACAAATAGTAGGCAAGAACTTTCCCAATCTACAAAAAGATCTGTAACCTCAAATTTAAGAAAATAGGTTCCATAGCTACCTGGACTCTAGCAGATCTTCTCTAAGAAAGATTATACTGAAGATGTCAAAAATCAAAGACAAAAAGACAATTCTCAAGATAGCTAGGAAAAAGAAATACACTATAACCTTTAAAGGAAAACCCATTAGATCATCAACAGACTTCACAGCAGAAGCTCTACAAACCAGAAGGAAGTGGAATCAAATATTCAAAATATTAAATGAAAGAAACTTCCAGCCAAGAACAAATTATCCAGTAAAATTATCCTCCAGGTATGAAGGAGGAATAAAGATCTTCTTAGACATACAGAAGTTGATGGAATTATCTAGCATGAAGCTGACATTTCATGAAATACTGCAGGAGGCTCTTCAACCTGAAACAAAACATCAGAATAAGTGAAATAGAGTATAGACAACAAAAAAGAAATTATAGAAAAGGAAAAAGTAATGGCCATAGAAAATTCTCATATATCAATCATGACTCTAAATGTAAAAGGACTGACCTCACCAATAAATAGGCAGAGTAGCAGACTGGATTAAAAAACAAAACCCATCCTTATGCTGTCTCCAAGAGATACACTTCACCCATAAGGACAAATACAGACTGAGAGTGAAAGAATGGAAAACAATACTCCAAGCAAATGGTATCCAGAGAAAAACAGGAGTTGCCATACTGATATCTAATGAAACAAACTTCAGATTTAAAAAGATAACAAGAGACAAAGATGGACATTTCATAGTGATAAAAGAGACAATATAATAACAAGAAGACTTGACATTCATTAGTATATATGCCCCCAATCAGAAAGCACCAAAATTTACAAAGAAACTACTAACAGATCTGAAAAGAGAAACTGACAAAAACACAATCATTGTAGGGGACCTAAACACCCCCTTAAGAGCCATGGACAGATCATCTAAACAGAAAATAAAGAAAGAAATAACAACTTTAAATGAACATTACAGCAATAGGACATCTACATCTAATGAAAAAAGACTATACCTTCTTAATACACATGGAACATTCTCAAAGATAGACCATGTGCTGGGACACAAAATTAGCAAAACTAGCCTTAACAAGTTCAAAAAGATTGAAATTATGCCAAGTGTCTTCTCAGACCACAAAGCTTTGAAACTGGAGATCAACTGCAAAAAGAAAACAGAAAAAAATCACATATACATGAAGATGAAACAACATTTTATGAAAAAATAACTGAATCAAAAACAAAATAAAAAAAGAGTTTAAAAAATACATAGACACTAATGACAATGAAAATACAATGTATCAAAATGATTGGGAAACAGCAAAATGAGTAATAAGAGGGAAATTTATGGCATTTCAGGCCTGTCTTAAGAAACTGGAAAATTACAAGTAAACATCATAACATCCCACCTTAGAGAACTAGAAAAAGAAGAACAGAAGAACACCAAGTCAGCAGAAGGAAAAATAACAATAAAAATTAGAGCAGAGTTAAACAAAATTAAGAACAGAAAGAAAATAGAAAATTAATGCAACAAAGAACTGTTTATTTGAAAAAAATCAACAAAATTGACAAACCCCTGCTTAGAGTAACCAAAGGACAAAGGAAAGGGCACAAATAACCAAAATTAGACATTAAAGGGGAGAAATTACCACTGATAACACAGAAATACAAAGGATTATAGGAAAATATTATGATGGGCTTTATGCCAATAAACTTAACAACCTAAAAGTAATGGACAAGTTGCTAGTGACAAATAATCTCCCTAGACTGAACCAAGAAGAACTGTATAATCTAAATAGACCAATCAATGGTTTAAAAAAATGGAAACAATCATCATAAACCTCCCCAAAGGCAAAAGCCCCAGTCCCAATGGTCTCATCAATGAATTTCACCATGCATTCAAAGAATTACTACCTATCCTTCTCCGACTTGTCCAAAAAATTGAAAATGAAGCAACACTCTGTAACTCATTCTGTGAGGCCAACATTACCTCAGTACCAAAACCTGGTAAAAACAACACACACACACACACACACACACACACACACACACACACACACAAACCTAGAGACCAATATCTCTGATGAACACAGATCCAAAAATCCTATAGAAAATATTAGCAAAAAGAATACATGAACAATGCATCAAAAAAATTATATATCACGATTAAGTGGGATTCATCCCAGGAGCACAAAGATGGTTCAACACATGAAAGTCAATCAATATGATACACCGCACAAACAAAATGAAAGATGAAAAACATGATCATATCAATTGATGCAGAAAAAGCATTTGACAAGATATAACATCATTTATGATCAAAGTACTGAAAAAAAATGGGTATAGAAGAAAAGTACCTCAAGGTAATAAAGGCCATATGTGACGGACCCTCAGCTAATATCATACTGAATGGTGAGAAACTGAAACGTTTTCTCCTAAACCAGGAACAAGACAGGGATGCCCCCATGTTGCCACTGCTATTCAATATAGTACTGGAAGTTCCAGCCAGAGCAATCAGGTAAGAGAAAGGAATAAAAGGTATCCAAATTGGGAGGGAAGAAGTCAAACTGTCACTATCTGCAGATGACATAATCCTTTATATAGAAAATTCTGAAGACTCCACCAGAAACTATTAAAAACAATAAACTAATATAGTAAAGTTGCAGGATATAAACTCAACATATGAAAATCAAGCGCATTTTTATATACAAACAATGAATCTTCAGGAAAAAAAAAAGAGAATCAGTACCTTTTGCAATCACAACAAATAGAATGAAATACCTGGGAATTAACTTCATAAAGAATGTGACAGAGAGGGAGGGCAAGATGGCGACTGGAGAGGAGGTCCCTAAAGACTCTCCCAGAAAACACAATTGAACAGCCACCCAGGAGCCAAGAAAGAGGACTCTGAGTGATAAAAATGGCAGCTGAGAAATCCATGCAAGCAAGTAAACACCTGAAGGTTGGAGAGAAAGGGGCGAGCAGGAGAGAGGGGAGGGAACAGAGTGGATTGCAACAGGACCCAATCGCTGATGACTATCCATGAGCAGCACAGTGCATGGGAGGGGGCAGGCCAAGAGGCTACAAGAGTAAAAGTCAGCAAAGTGGCAGAATGGTGGGAGACCATGGTAGAGCTGTACTCTGGAGCATTGTGTAGGGGACGAAGCTTGGGAGACAGCCTCTAGAACTTCTGAGTGGTGGGAGGGCTGAGTGAGGACTCTGAACCCCAGAGACAACACCTTGGCTCCTGGCGCCCTTGTGACCCACAGCGTGGGCGTGCACAGCTCCTACACAGGGCTGCGGTTCCCATTCCCAGCCCACTGTGGAGGCGAGCCAGCTGCCTTCATACTGCCTGAGGTCAGGCCCACAGCTTTGGACTTGTGGTGTGTGCACCTGCTCATGCGCCTCAGGGTCCTATAAGAAGTGAGCCCACAGACTCCGCTCCAATGGCTGGTTACTAAAGCAGGCCTGGGAAGAAAGGTGGATTTTGATAGCATTCATCCCAGCCAGCAGGAGCAGGCATGGCCCACATCATCCGGCATCCCTAGCATAAGGCAGGAGGTGGAGCTACCCCAGAGCGCTTTTTGTTGGTCTCTCCCCTCTCCTAAAGCCTCCCTAACCAACTAACTAACTGCAAAAAGCAGAGAGGCCCCAGATAGATGTGCACCACCACCAAACATAGCAGGAGACCAGAAATAAGAAATAAGCAACCACTCTCTCTTGCAAACTTGACCCCCAGTGTCACCTAGTGTCTACCTACAGCAAGACACCACAAAAGTACCAATCGGGGCTCCTGGACTCTGCTGAACATAATGGCCTCATGTCAAAGAGGAAGAACCCAGCAGACAAGATGAATTCCTTAAAAACTGAAACTGCTCAGAAAGAACAAGAAATTTACCCAGAAGACAGCTTCTTAGACCTAAAAGTTTCTGAACTGTGACAGAGAATTTAAAGTAACCACTCTAAAGGCTCTGAGAAATGAAAACATACTGGCAGGACACCATAGGTGAGATGAAAGACATAAAAAAGGAGATAAAGGACATAAAGAAAGAACTCCATGAACAAAAGGAACAATTTAACAACGAAATTCAAAACATAAGAAAGATCAACATGGAAATGCGAGAGATAAATAATACAATAAAAGAAGTGTGAAATGAAATAACTGCCATAGGAAACAGGGCCAACCAGAGGGGGAAAGAATTAGTGATATCGAAGATCAGAACATGGAAACAGTTAAGAAAGAAGAAGAGAGGGAATACAGAACCAAAAGGACTGAAAAAACTGCAAGAACTATCTGACTCCATGAGACAAAACAACATCAGGATAATAGGAATAGAAGAAGGGGCAGGGAATTCTACAGAGAGCATACTCAAACAAATAGTAAATGAGAACTATCCAAACCTATGGAAAGATCTGGAACCCCAAGTTCAAGAAGAAAACAGGTCCCCCAGATACCTGGACCCCAACAGATCTTCTCTGAGAAACATGGTACTAAAGATGTCCAAAACTAAAGACAAAGAGACAATTCTCAAGGCAGCCAGGGAAAAAAGAACTATAACCTTTAGAGGAAAACCCATCAGGCTGGCATCAGATTTCTCAGCAGAAACTCTACAAGCCAGGAGAGAGTGCAACCCAATATTCAAAACTTTAAAAGAGAGAAACTTCCAGCCAAGAATAAATTATCCAGCAAAATTATCTTTCAGATATGAAGGTGGAATAAAGACCTTCTCAGAAAAACAGAAGCTGAGGGAATTTGCCAGCACGAGGCCAGCACTCCAAGAAATACTGAAGGAGGCTCTTCAGCCTGAAACAAAACATCAGGAAAAATGGAACAAAGTTGGGGCAACAAGAAAGAGACAAAAATAAAACAAAAAGAAAGAAATAAGTAATGGCCACAGGAGATGGTCACATATCGATCATCACTCTAAATGTTAATGGACTGAACTCACCAATAAAAAGACACAGAGAGCAGACTGGATTAAAAAACAGAACGCATCCATATGCTGTCTCCAAGAAACACACCTCAGCCATAAGGGCAAACACAGACTCAGAGTGAAAGGATGGGAAACAATACTCCAAGCAAATGGTAACCAGAGAAAAGCAGGAGTTGCCATACTGATATCTGATTAAATAAAATTCAGGTTAAAAAACGATAGTAAAAGACAAAGATGGACATTACATAATGATAAAAGGCACAATACAAGAAGAAGACTTGACACTAATTAATATATATGCTCCCAACCAGGATGGACCAAAATTCTTTGGACTGCTTTCTAATCTGCTGCTGGAAGGACTCCCATGGAAGATAAACTGTGGACATTGCCCTGCTGGCAAGCTGTATCTCTGCGCAGACTGATGGTATATGTGGCCATTGTAGTTTTATAAGTCTGAAGGTTTATTTGAAATCATGAAGACTTTTAATGGGAATTGCATTATTTTAAAAAGAACACTCAGAGAAATCTCACTTCCATTCCTACCCATAGCATCCCATTCTCACACATTTCTCCATTTTTTTATTTATCCTTTCTATGTTTCTTTTTGTAAAAATAAGTATTTTTCTTATATATGAAGGTACAAACATGCACACTTAAAGGTATATATATATATATATATATATATATATATATATTCTTTCATACCTTGATTTTTATCACTTACATTCTGAAAACCATGCATATCAGTTTACAGAGACTATCTTCATTCCTTTTTCAATAGCTGCACAGTGCTTCATCGTGTAGACATATCAATGTTTATGCAACCAGTTTCCTATAGATGGACCTGTAAATTGTTTTGACTATTTTGCTATAAAAAATTCCACAATAAAAAAATATATATATACAAAGAAACTAAGAGATTTGAAAGGAGAAACTGATGAACACACAATCATGTGGGAGACTTAAACACCCCACTAACAGCCATGGACAGATCATCCAAATAGAAAATAAATAAGAAAGCATCAGCTCTAAATGACACATTACAGCAATTGGACATAATTGACATTTACAGGACACTTCATCCAGCAGAAAGAGACTATTTCTTCTTTTCTAGTGCACATGGAATATTCTCAAGACCACATGTTGGGACACAAAAGTAGTCTCAGCAAATTCAAGATCAAAATCATACCAAGTGTATTCTCAGACCACAAAGTTTTGAAATTGAAGATCAACTGTAAAAGGAAAGCAGAAAAAACACATATACATACAGAATAAAAAACACCTTGTTAAAAAAGGACTGGCTAAAAGAACAAATAAAAGATGAGATTAACAAATATATAGAAACTAATGACAATGAAAATACTACCTATCAGAATTATTGGGACACAGCAAAAGCGGTAATAAAAGGGCAATTTATACCAATACAGGCCTATCTTAAGAAACAAGAAAAATCACAAGTAAACACCTTAGCATCCCCTCTTAAAGAACTAGAAAAAGAAGAGCAGACAAAACCCAAAGTCAGCAGAAAGAAAGAAATAATAAAATTAAAGCAGAGCTTAATTTTATTAGAGAGCAGAAGGACAATAAGAAAAATTAATATAACTAAGAGCTGGTTCTTTGAGAAAGTCAACAAAATTGACAAACCCCAGGTGAGACTAATTAAAGGATGAAAGGAAAGGACACAAATATCCAAAATTAGAAATGAAAGGGGAGAAATTACCACTAATACCACAGGAATACAAAGGATTATAAGAAAATATTATGAAGGACTTTAGGCCACTAAATTTAACAACCTAGAAGAAATGGACAAGTTTCTACAAACTTATAGCCAACCAGACTGAACCAAGAAGAACTGGATAATCTAAATAGACCAACTGATAGTGAAGAGATTAAAACGACTATCATAATCTCCCTGAAGGCAAAAGCCCTGGACCAGATGGTTTCACCAACAAGTTCTACCAAGCATTCAAAGAAGAATTAACCCCTATGCTCCTAAGACGCTTCCAAAAAATTGAAGAGGAAGCAATACTTCCTAACTCATTCTATGAGGTCAACATTACCCTAATACCAAAGCCTGGCAAAGACAACACAAAGAAAGAAAACTATAGACCAATATCTCTGATGAACACACATGCAAAAATTCTAAACAAAACATTAGCAAACAGAATACAACAATGCATCAAAAAGATCATACATCAAGATCAAGTGGGATTCATCCCAGGAGCACAAGGATGGTTCAACATAATAAAATCAATCAATGTGATACACCACATAAACAAAATCAAAGATAAAGACAATATGGTCATATCAATTGATGCAGAAAAAGCTTTCAACAAGATATAACATCCATTTATGATCAAAACACTAAATAAAATAGGTATAGAAGGAAAGTATCTCAAAATAATAAAGGCCATATATGACAAGCCCTGGGCTAACATCATATTGAATGGGAAAAGCTGAAGCCTATTCCCCTAAAATCAGGAACAAGACAGAGATGCTCCCTGTCACCACTGCTATTTAATATAGTACTAGAAGTTCTAGCCACAGCAATCAGGCCAGAGAAAGGAATTAAAAGTATTCAAATTGGGAAAGGAGAGGTCAAACTGTCACTATTTGCAAATGACATAATCCTTTATATAAAAAATTCCAAAGATTCCATCAGGAAACTATTAGAAACAATAAATGAATATAGTAAAGTCATAGGAAACAAAATCAATGTAAAAAAATCAACAGCATTCCTATATACAAAGAACAAATCCACAGAAAAAGAAATGAGGGAGTCAATTCCCTTTGCTGTCACAACAAAAAGAATGAAATACCTGGGAATTAACTTAACAAAGAACATGACAGACTTATACATGGAAAACTATAAGATACTTTTGAAAGAAATTGAAACAGACTTTAAGAGGTGGAAAAATATCCCCTATTCATGAATAGAAGACTTAACATTGTTAAAATGGCCATTCTACCCAAAGTAATCCAGATTTAATGTAATCCCCATCAAAATCCCACAATCATACTTTCGTGAAAAAGATAAAAGAATTATTAGATTTATATGAAACCATAAAAAACATCAAATTGCCAAAGCAATACTACATATAAAGAATAAGGCTGGTGGCATTACACCCCCTGACTTCAATTTATATTACAAAGCATCAATAGTCAAAACAGCTTGGTATTGGCAGAAAAACAGAAATATAGACCAATGGAATAGAACTGAAAATCCAGAAATAAATCCACAAAGGAGCAAAAAACATACAATGGGGAAAAAATAGCCTCTTTAGTAGGTGGTGCTGGGAAAGCTGGAAAAACATACACAAAAGAATGAACCTGAGCTGTGAACTCTCTCCATATACAAAAATTAATTCAAAATAGATTAAAGACCTTCATATAAGACTTGCAACGATAAACTCAATAGAAGAAAACATCGGTACTAAACTTATAGACCTAGGACTCAAGGAAGACTTCATGAACCTGAACTTAAAGGCAAAGGAAGTAAAAGCAAAAATAAACGAATGGGATTATATCAAACTAAAATGCTTCTGTAAAGCAAAAGAAACCATCAACAAGGCAAAGAGACAGCCAACTGAATGGGAGAAAATATTTGCAAATAACGCATCAAATAAGCGTTTAATATCTAAAATATATAAAGAACTAATAAGACTTAACAACAAAAAAAACAAACAACCCAACTGAAAAGTGGGCAGAAGAACTAAACAGACACTTCTCCCACGAAGAAATACAAATGGCCAGCAGACATATCCAAAAATGGTCATCCTCATTAGCTATCAGAAAAATGCAAATCAAAACCACAATGAGATACCACCTCACACCTGTTACAATGGCTGTTATCAACATGGTAAGGCATTACAAGTGCTGGAGAGGATGTGGAGAAGAAGGAATTCTTCTGTGGCCCCTCGGGGATCGAACCCACAACCTTGGTATTATTACCACCTTGCTCTAGCCAACTGAGCTAACCAGGCTCCCCTAAGAATTCTTGCACACTGCTGGTGGGAATGCAAATTGGTACAACCACTGTGGAAGACACTGTGCAGGTTCCTCAGAAAATTGGGAATGGAGTGACCATATGACCCAGCAATCCCCCTTCTGGGGATCCATCCAAAAAACTTGAAAACCTTTGTCCACAAAGACATATGTACCCCAATGTACATCGCAGCACTGTTCACAGTGGCCAAAACATGGAAACAACCAAAGTGCCCTGTGACAGATGACTGGATAAAGAAGCTGTGGTATATATACACAATGGAATATTACTCAGCTATAAGAAAAGATGAAATGTTGCCATTTCCAACAAAATGGATGGACCTGGAGATCATCATGCTTAGTGAAAAGAACAAAGAACTGTATGACTTCACTCATATGCGGAATATAAAACTGACAGCAACAAAGAGAAAAGAAATGAACAAACAAAGCAACAACCCATGGACACAATCAATAGTTTAATGTTTATTTGGGAATGAGTTGGTGAGGGAGGGGAGAAAGGGAAGGGGTGGGAGAAGAGAGATGGAAAGCTTAATATAAGGTGATGGAAAGAGAAGTCACATTAGTTGGTGAACTTATTATACAAGAAGTTGACAATGCACTGTAGAAGTCTCTGCCTGACACCCATGTAACCTTTGCTAACACATGTCACTTCAAAACTTCTAACAATAAAAATGAATTTACAAAAAATAGTGTAGAAGAGGAAAAAATAAGAAATGAAAGGGGAGAAATTACCACTGATACCACAGAAATACAATGGATTATAAGAAAATATTATGAAGGACTTTATGCCACTAAATTTAACAACCTGGAAGAAATGGACAAGTTTCTAGAAATTTATAGCCTACCAAGGCCGAACCAAGAAGAACGGATAATCTAGGTAGACCAATCAATAGCAACAAGATTGAATGACTATCCATAATCTCCCTAAAGGCAAAAGCTCTGGACCAGATGGTTTCACCAACGAGTTCTACCAATCATTCAAAGAAAAATTAATGCCTATCCTCCTCAGACTCTTCCAAAAAATTGAAGAGGAAGCAATACTTCCTAACTCATTCTATGAGGCCAACATTACCCTAATACCAAAGCCTGGCAAAGACAACACAAAAAAAGAAAACTATAGACCAATATCTCTGATGAACACAGATGCAAAAATCCTAAACAAATATTTGCAAATAGAATACAACAATGCATCAAAAAGATCATACATCATGATCAAGTGGGAATCATCTCAGGAGGACAAGAATGGTTCACCATATGAAAATCAATCAATGTGCTACACTACATAAACAAAATACAAGATAAAGTCTATATGGTCATATCAATTGATGCAGAAAAAGCTTTTAACAAGACACAACATCCATTTATGGTCAAAACACTATATAAAATAGGTATAGAAGGAAAGTATCTCAACATAATAAAGGCTATATATGACAAACCCTCAGCTAACATCATGCAGAACGGGGAAAAGCTGAAGCCATTTCCCCTAAAATCAGGAACAAGACAGGGATGCCCTCTGTCACCACTGTTATTTAATATAGTACTGGACGTTCTAGCACAGCAATCAGGCAAGAGAAAGGAATAAAAGGTATCCAAATTGGGAAAAATGTGGTCAAATTGTCACTATTTGCAGATGACATGATCCTTTATATAAAAAATTTCAAAAATTCCACCAGGAATCTATTAGAAACAATAAATGAATATAGTAAAGTCACAGGATACAAAAATCAACCTACAAAAATCAATAGCATTCCTATATACAAACAATGAATCCTCAGAAAAAGAAATGAGGGAGTCGATTCCTTTTGCTGTCACAACAAAAGGAATGAAATACCTGGGAAATAAGTTAACAAAGAATGTGACAGACTTATACACGGAAAACTATAAGACACTTTTGAAAGAAATTGGAACAGACATTAAGAGAGGCAAAAATATCCCCTGTTCATGGATAGGAAGACTGAACATTGTTAAAATGGCCATTCTGCCCAAAGCAATATGCAGATTTAATGCAATCCCCATGAAAATCCCACAATCATAATTTTGTGAAATAGATAAAAGAATTATCAGATTCATATGGAACCATAAAAGACTTCAAATTGCTAAAGCAATACTACATAAAATAAATAAGGCTGGTGGCATTACACTCTCTGACTTCAATTTATATTACAAAGTATCAATAGTCAAAACAGCTTGGTATTGGCAGAAAAACAGGAACATGGACCAATAGAGCAGAACTGAAAACCCAGAAACAAACACACAAATTTATGGACAAATAATTTTCAATAAAGGAGCAAAAAAACATACAATGAGGAAAAAACAGCCTCTTTAGTAGGTGGTGCTAGGAAAACTGGAAATATATATGCAAAAGAATGAAACTGAGCTGTGAACTCTCTATATATACAAAAATTAACTCAAAATGGATTAAAGACCTTCAGACCTGCAACAATAAACTGTATAGAAGAAAACATCGATACTAAGCTTATAGAGCTAGGATTCAAGGAAGACTTCATGAACCTGACCTCAAAGGCAAAGGAAGTAAAAGCAAAAATAAGTGAATGGGACTATATCAAACTAAAAAGCTTCTGCACAGCAAAAGAAATCATCCACAAAGCAAAGAGACAGCCAACTGAATGGGAGAAAATATTTGCCAATAACGCATCAGATAAGGGTCTAATATCTAAAATATATAAAGAACTAATAAGACTTAACAACAAAAAAACAAACAACCCAATTGAAAAGTGGGCAGAAGAACTAAACAGACACTTCTCCCATGAAGAAATACAAATGGCCAGCAGTCATATGAAAAAATGCTCATCCTCATTTGCTATCAGGGAAATGCAAATCAAAATCACAAGGAGATACCACCTCACCTGTTAGAATAGCTACTGTCAACAAGACAAGTAATAACAAGTGTTGGACAGGATGGGGAGGAAACGGAACTCTCACACACTGCTGATGGGAATGCAAATTCGTACAACCACTGTAGAAGACAGTGTGGAGGTTCCTCAGAAAATTGAGAATGGAGTTACTATATGACCCAGCAATTCCCCTTCTGGGGATCCACCCAAAAAACTTGAAAACCTTTGTCCACAAAGACTTATGTACCCCTATATCACAGCGTTGTTCACAGTGGCCAAAACATGGAAACAACTGAAGTGCCCTACAACAGATGACTGGGTAAAGAAGCTCTGGTACATATACACAATGGAATATTACTCAGCTATAAGAAAAGATGACATATTGCCATTTGCAACAAAATGGATGGATCTGAAGATCATCATGCTTAGTGAAATAAGCCAGACAGATAAAACAAAGAACTGTACGACTTCACTCATATGCGGAATATAAAACTGAAAACAACAAAGAAAAAAGAAATGAACAAACAAACAAATAACCCATGGACACAATCAATACTTTAATGTTTATTCGGGGATGAGCGAGTTAAGGAGGAGAGGGAGTGGAATAGGAGGGAGGGGACGCTAAATATAAGGTGATGGAAAGAGAAGTCACATTAGTTGGTGAACTTATTATATAAGAAGTTGACAATGCACTGTAGAATTGTATGCCTGAAACCTATGTAATCCTTGCTAAGAGATGTCACCCCAGTAGGTCTAATAATAAAAATTAATTAAAAATTAAAAAAAAGAATGTGACTGACCTCTACACAGAAAACTAAAACACTTTGGAAAGAAATTGAAGAGGACACAAAGAAATGGAAAGATATTCCATGTTCATGAATTGGAAGACTCAATGGTGTTAAATTGGCCATATACTCAAAGCAATACACAAATTTAATGCAATTCCTATTAAAATCCTACAAACATATTATCATGAGATAGATAAAAAAAATTATTAGATTTATATAGAAAGACAAGAGACCTGGAATCACCAAAGTAATACTACACAAAACAAATAAGGTTAGTGGTATTATACTCTGTGATTTCAACTTTTACTACAAAGCATTAATAATCAAAACAGCTTGGTATTGGCAGAAGAACAGACATACCGACCAATGGAACAGAATTGAAAACTCAAAAATAAATCCACAAACATATGGACAAATAATTTTGAAAAAGGAGTGAAAAATATGCAATGGGAAAAAGACAGCTGCTTCAGTAGATGGTGATGGGAAACCTGGAAAAGCATAAACAAAAGAATGAATCTAATATGTAAACTGTCACCACATACTAAAATTAATTCAAAATGAATTAAAGACTTTCAATCAGACCTGAAACAATAAATTGTATATAAGGAAACCTTGGTACTAAACTTATAGAGCTCAGGCTCAAGGAAGATTTCATGAACCTGTCCTCAAAGGCAAGGGAAGTAAAAGCAAAAATAAGTGAATAGAACTATATCAAACTGAAAAGCTCTGCACAGCGAAAGAATCATTAACAAAACAAAGAGACCACTAACCTACTGGGAGAAAATTTTTGCAAACAATGCATTTGATAAGGGAATAATATCTAAAATACATAAAGAACTAGTATGACTCAACAACAAAAATACCAACAATCCAATTAAAAAGTGGACAGAGGACCTGAACAAACACTTCTTTCATAAAGATATACAAATGGCCAATAGACATGAAAAAATACTCACTAGCTATTAGGGAGATGCAAATCAAAACCACAATGAGATACCACCTCACACCTGTTAGAATGGCTATTATCAACAAGACAAAGAATAACAAGTGCTGGAGAGGGTGTGTAGGGAAAAAACCCTCACATGCTGCTGGTGGGTATGTAAATTGGTATCACCACTATGGACGATAGTGTGGAGGTTCCTCAGAAAACTGGCAAGGGAGTTACTATAAAACCCAGCAATCCCCCTTCTGGGTATCTATCCAAAAAATTTAAAAGCCTTAGTCCTCAAAGACAAACATACCCCAATGTTCATCTCAGTGTGCTGTTCATGAGGCCAAGACACATAAACAACCAAAGTGCCTTTCAATAGATGACTAGATAAAGAAGTTGTGGTACATATACACAATAGAATAATACTCAGGTATAAGAAAAGATGAAATACTGCCATTTGCAACAAAATGGATAGACCTCGAGAACATCATGCTAAGTTCAATAAGCCAGACAGAAAAAAATCAAGAATCATATGACTTCACCCATATGTGGAATATAAAACTGAAAACAACAAAGAAAAAACAAACAAACAAAAAAACTCATGGACACAGTTAATAGTTTAGTGGTTACTTGGGGGCAAGGGGGAGGGAGTGGGAGTAGAGAGAAAGGATGGGAGAGGAAGGCGAGGAAGCCAAATATATGGTGATGGAAAGAGAACTGACACTGGGTGGTGAACATAAAATGCAACACATAGACAATGCACTGTAGAATTGTACACATGGAACCTACATAATTCTTGTTAACCAATGTTATCCCAATAAGTCTAACAATAAAAAAAAAGACATGGAACAAGTAATAATGGATACCCATTATACTACCACTGCTTAACATAGTAAGTATTATAATTTCTGGTTAATAGTATAATAACAAATGAGATATATAAGAACTGAAAGAAAAGAAACTTTTCTTAGCTAGAAATTATTAGAATTTATAAATGACTAAAACCAATAAAAGACTTTAGCAAGTTGTTGAATACATGACCAACCTAGAAACTCAAAAACTGTTCTCTACACTAACATAACTAACTATAAACTGTAGCAAAAAATGTTCAAAATAGCATAGAAATTATAAAGTAGTTAGAAATTTATTTAAGAAATAAACAACACCTTTAAAAAGGCTTACATTTTTTAATTTCTCCTGTTCTGTATTTTTGAAACTGTATATAATGAACATATATTATTTTGCTGGTAAAATATTCTGTATCAATGGTGACATTCAAACTATTCAGAATACTGTTACCAATCAATTAGAATTGTACAGGTAATAAACAAGTAGTTTAGCCACACAGGCACATGACAGGAGAAAAAGAGTCTTGTAACTTATTATTTAAGTTAATTATGTGATTATTATATTTCTCTCCTAGAATTGGGTGAGAAGAAGAAACTTGAGCCTTCCACTTTCTCTGAAGGATTTCTCCCAAATAATTATTTTTTTTTTTGTAGCCAGGAAAAAGGAAATAGAATACAATTAGATCAACAAGGCAATATGGCTTACTTAAAAGATTGCAGGGAGAAAATAAACAGCAACATAAAAGAGAGAACAGTGTTTCTATGGAATTGGAAAATGGCAAAATAAGAAAGGGGAATGATCACATGGCTGGCACCTGACCGGCAGGCTAACCATCCTGTCCTGCTTGATAGGACAGAGTAAAAATGTGTAGCTCAGATTGCATCTCTCTGCATGAACTTAGTTGTTCCAAGAATGTGAATACTGGGGGGACCTAGACATTACCTGCCTTCAAATTATGAAATGATGAGGTTTAAAATTCCTCATGGAGCTTGATTGTCAGATGCCGGCAGTAATCTAAAGATAGTAATTAAAGCACATCAACATACTTAATAAGTACTTTTACAAAATATACCAGAGTGGTAAGTAAATTTACCATAAAAAGCAGCTTAAGAGGTCAAATTGTTTTTACTTATAAACACATTCAATATTGAATATGGGGACACCCTATGTATACAAGGGCTGTTCAGAAATATAATATGAAAAATAAAGGCATTTATGGCTGAATTGTTTTCCAGACAGCCCTCATAATTTAACCATAATTGAGCCCAACTGAAGACATATTACCACCAAATTACACTAATGATTCACTCATAACACTAAGAGTGAATCTAAGTAATCCAACAAGTAGGTCTGAAACTGGCCACCAAAGGAATTCAAATGATTCTCCTTCCTTCCCTTAGGAGACTGTCAGCAAAAGCTCAGGAAATTTCTTCCTTATACTACTGTAAAACAGTGACTCCAATTCCACTCCCTTCTTTCTATTATATAAATTCTCTGTAATTGTTTCCATCAAGGCACCAAGTTTTGTGGTATTATTTGCAATACCAGAAAGCCAAGTCCTTCTTCTGTGGTTATATAGAAGATGTCGTATTTTAAGAGGTTTTGCAAATAATACCACAAAAATAGCCTCTCTTAGAAGAACATGACTTTTCCCAGAATAAACAAAAGGAAGTAAACATGTGCAATCCACAATAAATTGAGTTTTGCATTCAGGTAAGAGATTTGATAAAGAAAATGGGTTGAATTACACTTCAGATTTCCCTGGTGGGGTTAACCAGTGGAAGATACAGGATGCAAAACCCCTCTAACTTTAAATCGCAAAGGTCCCAAATTCCAAAAGGTAAAATGGTCTCTCATTGGCATCTTAGAGAAGAATTGAGCTTATTAAATACATTCATATTAAGAAGCAATCATGGAAAAAAAAGGTGGTACCAACCTAAAACAGCATTTGCTACAAGTTTATGGAAAAGAAATTAGTGTGAGGAAAAGATGAGGTAATTTAACCCAAGGAATAAAGAAAACAAAGTTTAGAAATCAATGAGTAAATTAAAAAGACAAGAATTTCATTTCTAGATGAGAACTCATCTCATGATGGTGATTAAAAACCTATTTCACTAAACCCAAAGACCACCAGAGACCACAAGGGGACTTTGGTTAAGAACTCTCTATCTTTAGTTGTTTGGCATAGACTAAATACAGATGAAGTTTCTCAGTAAAACTGCTCTTTGGATGGCCATGGGCACTTGCTTACAGGGCTCTTTTGTAATAGTGCTGGTTCTGCTCATGCTTTCTCAAATAAACTACAAATTCCTATGAAGTTAGGATCACATTTTAGTCATGTTTATATACTGATGTAGCACATGTGCAAATGCCCATGCTAAGCATTTAAATGTTTTCTAAATTATCACCGAGTTTACTAAAACTCAGTACCAAATGGAATAATGGTCATAATAGCAATAACAACAATCACACAGTACCTTTTACTGGATGTTTACCAGGTATCATGTGAAAACATACATCCCACTTGACTAAATGTATTATTATCCATATTTCACAAAAATTAAAACTAAAGTTTACATGTGGCTAGTATGTCCAAACTTAGGTAGTAAGAAATTTTTGTGCCCTATAATAGCTCTAGGAGCTTACCTAATTACAAGTAGAGATTCAAGTACAAGCTTAGGAAATTCAGTAGTCATGTGTTGTGGAGTCAATGCAAATGAAGATGTTCATTGGTATAGACAGCATAAATCTAGATATCTTTGCATATAGTAAGTGCCTGCTACAAATTTGGTAAATGAATGCAGAACTGAAGTGGAAACCATTTTCTAAATCAGGACCTCTTAAGGTCCCAACTGTGGAATAAATACTGATACTTTATTCCCAATAACAGAAGCTGGAGAGTAGTTAAGCACCTTGATTCAGAAAGCACAGCCTCTTCTTGAATCAAAATTTGCTGTGGCTTGTTAGGTAGAGCCATCTCTCTTTCTCTACCCAAAAATGATTCACTTCTACAAGGTATTCAAATTTTAAAATATTTTAAGTCTCTATAGAAAAGCTCTGCAAAATAAAATGATATACTTCATTCATGTTTCACACAGTGTAAACCAAGCTTGTCCAACCTGTGGCCCAAACAAATTCATAAACCTTCTTAAAACATTATGAAAATTATGCATAGTTCTTTTTTTTTTTTTAAGTTCATCAGCTACTGTTACTTTTAGTGTATTTTATGTGTGGCCCAAGATAATTCTTCTAATGTGACCCAGGGAAGCCAAAAGGTTGAATACTTCTGGTTTAAACAGTGGAAACTGGGATATAAAAATCAACAGTAATTTTTTTTATTATTCCAGAGTCAAAGCCTAAATAAACCCTAAACAAGGGGTATGTAAACTCCTGGGTCATGGCCCATCTGATATGTAATACACACTCTCCTGTACATGTATGTATAAGGATGTCCTTCATAGTACAATCACAAATGCAGTAATGGCTGAATTTTTTTCTTTTTTGTAGTACAATAATTATTAGGGCATTTGAAAAATGATTTATCTAGAGTCAAGTACAGAAAACCACTTGTAACTAAAACATGAAGTTATCTAATTTGTATGTGTGTGTGTGTGTGTATCTCTCTCCCTCCCTCTCTCTCTCTCTCTGTGTGTGTGTGTGTGTGTGTAAGTGGCTGTACAAAACCAAAACCAAAAAATTAATAATAAAGAGAATTAAAAGAGAGCCAAACAAAATCAACTCAAAAGTAAAATGCAAATGGATAATTGCATATTCTCAACTACATGAATGTTATTCAATGTCTTTTGCTAAACAAGAAGATATATTGAAATTTTTAACCAAGTAGAATAGATAATCCATAACTAAATGTTCCCTTTAAAATTTTTTATGCAAATATAATTGTATTTTAAGCTTTAAGAAGAATCATTTTGAATGTGTTTCCTTTGTTACTCACAAGCTAATCTCTATTTATTAATGATTTATTATTTGTCTTACTTCCCAATATAAGTTTTAGAAAATTTATTCATTACTCACATGTCAAGTAAAATTTCAAGTGAACAACTTTTTACTACAGTCCATGCTCTGTTGTAATCCAGCAGCCAAAATGCTCTTTTTTAGCCATGCATCAGATCATACCTTTCCCTTAAGAAACCCTCCAATGGCTTCCACCCAAATTTTAATTCAAACTCACCATGGCCTACAATGTCCTAGACAATCTGATCCCTGCCTTCCTCTCCATCCTCCAATCCTACCTCCTTCAACTGTGCTCCCCTTGCTCCAGTTAATGGCCTTCCCTCGCTACTAGAATAGAAGTTCATGTCCATCACTGGAGTTTATGCTGGCTGTTCCCTCTGCCAGACCACTCTGCCCACATATCTTCCCATAACTGACTCCTGTTGTCATATAGGGCTAACCTCATCATGAGGCCTTCCTTGACCATTCAGCCTAAATAAGCCCCGTCCTCACCCTTGGTCACAGCACTTAACCACTATTCAAAACATCCTGTTACTTTTTTGCTTATTATCTCTCTTTCCAAAGAGCCCCTAGCTCCTGGAGACCACCACACCAAGAAGAATGTAACCTCAATTGGAGAGGTTATATTGCTTGCCTTGTCAAGCACCATAACCTTAGCACCTAGAACAGTGCCTGACACATGGAAGGCACTGAGGGAAATATTAATTGAATAAATAAATAAGCATTTCTAAACATGTTATATTTACTCATATGAATGGGTTTTAATTGTTTATAGTGAATTCCATTAAGGCTATGTCTTTGGCTCTCTTTAAAAATTAAGAACTATGGCATCCTCCAGCTATAGATATGTCTGGATATGACTGCAAATAGTAGTGTTTTGATAACAAAACTACTAAATTTTGCAAGATGTTTAGAGTAAACAGGCTGTTCAGTGAAAGATGAACACATTTTCAATAGAAAAGTAATTTTGTTGCAGTCAAAATCCTGAAACTGGTTCCTCATGGCACCCTCTGGTTTTTAATCAAAGCCCCATTGGTCCCTGAAAACATTCAGCAAGAACTTGTCTGTAATACCTCCCTTGAATATGAATTGACATTAATATGTGACCACAGCATTGGTGCCACCTTTCTTTTGGACATCTTGGTTTGTTTTACGTGGTTGCCTAATACTTCAGTTCAACACGATTTAACTCATCCAGAGATTACTTATCTACTAAGCAGTATAAAGAGACAAGCAAACAATCAATTAAAAATCATCCATCATAGTGATTTTTGAGTGATGCCCTATATATTCAGGTACTAAACAGAGTTGGTATGAGAATTTTTAAACTATTAAACTAGAAAACCCGCCAAGTTATTCATGCATCTTTACAACCAAATATAAAATGGCTTGCTATAGAAACCCACATCAATCTAAAACTATCTAAATAAGCAAACTGGTTTTTACATTACCTCCATTTGCTTTAAACAGATGAACCTAAAGTAGACTATTAGGAGAAGGTACTTGTAAATAGCACACAATGATAATTACTCCTAGACAAACTGCTGCCCTCTCCACCACCCTGAAAAGCCTTTAGCAAGCTGGCTTCAGCATCTGCATCCATAGATCAGCCTGCCATGAGCTTAGAGGGATGAAGTAAAAATACAAAGATCTCCTCTAAATGCAGTGCATTTGGAACTGCTTGGTATATTTTTGCTGACTGAAAACAGCAATTCTTTATATTCTCTTGAAATAAGAAATAGTCTGCCTTAGCTGTATTTGGAATTTCAGTGGAGAAAAGAATCACTACACATTCTATAAGAGCTTTAAAACCATCTCATGCTATCTAAGTTTATAAAGACTATAGAATTTTTAAAAATTCTTTAGTATGTCAGGTAGTTTTTTTATTCAGAAATAGTGTATGAGAGAAATATTGAAAATGTCATTATAGAAGCATGTGAAGATTAAACTGTATCACAAATTAATTCTCTGTTCACTGCAATAAAAACAGAAATATTGCTAGAGATATCTGTTGCTACTTTTGTGTTGCAATTTGGGGGTGAAAAAGCTTTTATATTAGAAAATGAGGAGCAGAAAGGCATTCGCATGGTTCTTTCTCTATATATGCAGTTCTAGTCCATCTTTCTCCCCAAAGAGCACATTTCTAATTTAAGCAGATCCAAAGGATATGCTCAGTTAGAGAAATGTTCTTGGAGGTTTCTTCCTAGTGTTCAGGTCTTGAAAAATTCCAGACTACGGTCTTCAGCAGAACTGGATAAGAGACAGGCCAACTATAGGTGCTGAGGTCCACTATTGTCTATAGCAAATTTCGGGATCTAAGCAGAATGGACCTGCTTTCTAAACTGGAAATTTATCCATGCTTTTCCATTCACTGACTCACTGTTAATTTAACTTTATACTTCCTAAATTAGCAGAAATAAGCAGCTACCAAAATATAGGCATCAGCCTATAAGAAGAGAATTTACTCTCTACATTGTATTTTTTTCAATATTAGAATTCTAGCGCCCAACCAACAAGTATTGGGGCATGAAAGAGAAAAGAAAAGCTCTGCTTGTTCTGTTTGGATGTTATGATGACACTGTTTTCCATTAATAAGAATGGTATTAAAAGTTTCTTAGACTATACCAATAATAGTGAATGCACAACAAAATCCAAAATACTCAAAAAGTCTATTGCTATTATTGCAATAATAATACCTCCATTATAAGATAAAGAAGAATTTAAGGCAAAATGTATTCAAGTGAAGAGTGAAGGTTACATTATATTTGTAAAAGGAATATTTCACAATAAAGATAGAATATTCACACACATGAATTTTTAACCCCTGATGACATTACATTGAAATCTATATCATCAAAATTTATAGAAAACCATTAGAAATAGAAACAAAAAAAACACAAATATAATACAATCCTAAGTTCTCATACACATTATTTGACAGGACAATTAGACAGAATAAGAAACTAGTATTCTATAAATAATCTGGATTTAACAGCTATAGATTGAAATTTGTAACTTTTTTAAAAAAGGAGTATAGATTCTTTTCAAAGGCCCATGAAATATTTACAAAATCTTATAAAAAATTAACTATTTGACCACAATAAGATTTATAAGTTGGTATGAGAATTTTTAAACTATTAAACTAGACAACCCTCTGGAAAGGTTAATTTAAAAAGAAAAATTATAAATGTTATACAAAATGTGGAGGGGCCACAGAAAGTGGGGATAAACTATTTAATGTATATGGAATTGCCTTTGGGGGGATAAAAAAGTTCTGGACAAGATAGTGGTGATTACATAACATTGTGAATGTACTGTCATCAGTGAATTGTACCCTTTATTTATTTATTTATTTTTTTAAACTGGTGTAACAAAAAGATAGTTTATTGAGGAGAAAGTACACTCCAAAGAGTAGGAGTGGGCTCGAGCAAAGAAAGTGGCTCAGGAGCCGAATTGTACCCTTTAAAAGGGTTAAAATAGTAAATTTTTATGCAAATTTTGTCATATAAATAAATTTAAAAATGTGTCAAAATCAGTGTTTTCTTAATATTATGAACAACAACAAAATTATTATTCAAAACATGACTTTGATAATAGGGTAGCTAGGTAATGATTATGAAAAGGAATACTCTATATCACAGGTTCCCAAGCAGCAGTATGCATAACCTGGTGGGGACATGCTGGGCCACTCAGGGGTCATGAAAAATAATCAGTAATGGCGAAAAAACCAAGTAAATTTTAAAAATGCAAAATGTTATTTGTAGAACAATAAATGTTAAGTTTGAATCACTATTAATGGAGACACTTCAAAATTAGATCACATTCGCAAATGATGGTTGGTGAGGGTGTGTCTATGAACCCTTCTCCCAAACCACTCTTCTACCAATCATTATAGTTTCAGATCAGTTTCAGAACAATCCATTTATGATGTTTCTAAAACTTCCCCAAACATATAAATACATCTGTAACCAGATTGTTTGATCAGTTTAGTTATTGAATAAGTAAAAGTACATTGTCATTAATTGTGATTCTTTTCAAATAGTTTTTTTAATTTAACATTTAACATAGTTTCCATTATTATTGTCAGTGATTTTTAAGCATGTCAGTTATGGATCAGTGATTGGGAACAGGACCAATTAAAAAACCAAAACTTAATGTGGATTATAAGTCATTGCCAAGTACTTCTCAACAAGTATCCACAGATACAAGTACGCCCACACCGGGAGATAGTAAAAGGGTGTATGCCTCAGATATTACACAGAAAAAAAGGAAATACTCTGAAAAGTATATTAAATATGGGTTTTCATTTGTAGGAGATGATAACTGTCCTAAGCCTTTGTGTGTTGTGCATAGAAAAATATCCAATGCTTGCATGAAACCCTTTCTACCCATGCAAAATTTAGAAACTGAACATCTTATGTATAAAAACAAAGAAATTTATCATTTTCAGTGCTTAGAAAAGTATCCAACTGTTGTTTCATACATGATGTCAGGAAAGAAAGACAATGAGAATGTAGTTGAGGCTTCATATTGTATTGCTTATCGCATAGTTAAATGTGGTAAAAACCACACAATAGCTAAAGATTTCATTTCTCCCTGTATTAAGGATACCATTTTTTGTGTGTTTGGAAAAGACCATGTCCACAAAATCAATACTATCTCTTTTTCAAACAATAAAATGGCTCAACAAATTCAGGAAATGTCTCATGATGTTGAAGTTGTAGTAGTGGATAGAATTAGAAAAAGTAAATTATTTTTCACCCAGGTCAATGAAAGTGTAGATGTTGCTGGTTTATCTACTAATATTTTGCACATCATTGTGAGGTACATGGTAGGAAATGTAATTGAGGAGAATCTGCTGCTTTGTTATCCATTGACAGAGTGTACAACAGGCAAAGATATTTTTAATGCAACCAGTGGTTATTCCATTGAAAAGGACATTAGTTTGTCAAATTGTTGTGGTGTATGCACTGACAGAGGCAAGCCCATGTCAGATTGTTTTATAGGCCTATGAAACCAAATTAAAGAAGTAGCTTCCCATGTACCATGGAATCCCTGCTGCATTCATAGAAAAAGTCTTGCACCCAAGCCTCTTCCTAGGAACTGAAAGATGTTCTTGAGGCTATAAGAGTTGTAAATTTTATTAAGTCACAACCATGAAACTCCAGATTGTTTAAAGTACTGTGTGAAGAAATTAACAGCATTCACAGCACACAGAGCTAAGGTCACTATCTCATGGCAAAGTACTTACATGAATGTTTGAACTTAGACATGAAGTCCGGGTATTTTTTGAAGACCACTGTTTCCCTCTTGATCCAAAGTTTCAGGACAGTGATTGGATTCAAAGTCTTCCATATTTATCAGATATTTTTCTAGAAATAAGCAAACTCAACTTGGGACTTCAAAACAGCTCAATGACTATATTTAAAGTAACTGACAAAATTGATTCAATGATTTAAAAACTGGACTTTTGGAGCAGCCTGAAGTTTTTGAAAATCTGCACTTCTTACCTGGAAATGACTTGCACTTATCCCAAAACATGAAAGAGAATATTGTAAGTCATTTGGAAGGTCTTAAAGTGTCCTTTTATAATTACTTTCCTCAATATGTATAAGAAAACAACTGGATTGCAGATCCAGTTCAAAGAAGTTAAACTGTCAATCAATGAAAAAGAGTAGTCAATTGAACTTTCAACCAATTCTTCTTTAAATTCTGATTTTAAAAGGAAGCATCTTATTACCTTCTGGGTAGATGTCAATGGGGAATACAAACACCTCAGTGAGAAGGTACTCAAATACCTCTTGCTATTTACTAATACTGAACTAGTGGAAAAAGCTTTTTCTTCTTACACCTTCATAAAAAATAAGTACTGCAACAAGCTTAAGTCCAAATTTAAGACTGTATCTTGCATCTTTTTAGCTTGATTTGAAGAAACTAAGTGCATCAAAGCAAGCTCAATGATCCCACTAGCAACATTTCAGTTGGCTAGTAAGCTGCATAACAATCATTGCACACTTTTCAGATAACAAATAAATATTATCAATAATTAATTAAAAGTTTCTTAAATACTTGATCATTTATCAATATCTAACTGTTACGAATATTGTAAAATTAAATCTGTGATTTGCACCTTTTGTGTAGTAAATTTTCTTTCCTAACTTATTACCTCATTTCCTCTATTTTACATTAAGATAGGCATTTAAAAACAGCTGTTTTAAAAACAAGGGGTACAATTTATAGAAATGGGTTTAAGAGAGGTACTCAAGTAGAAAAATGTTGGGAACCACTGCTCTATATCAGGCATGCCCAACCTGTGTCCCAGGATGGCTCTGAATGCTGCCCAACACCAATTCTTAAAACATTATGAGATCTTTTTTGTGAACTTCTTTTTCAGCTTACCAGCTATTGTTAGTGTTAGTGTATTTATGTGTGACCCAAAACAATTCTTTTTCCAATGTGGCCCAGGAAAACTGAAAAGTGCGACACCACTGCTCTATATTGTAATTATAAATTGAACACAATCTTAATAAAATGTGAGGAAGATGGTAGTTCTACATAAGGTTAGAGTTAGATCAATATGATGAAATAAGGAGTCCAGAAAGATCAAAATGTATTTAAGAATTTCAAATATAATACAAGTAGAAATTTAAAACAGATCATTCAACAAATGATTTGGGGACAACTAGTTAACCATTCAAAAGAAAATTGGTATTATTAACTTGCAAACTAAACTAAACTATAAATGTATAAAAGAGATAAATACCAATATCACCTTAGCCTGGGAAAAGTGTTTCTTCACATGAAACAGAAAGCAGTAACCACAAAAGAAATGACTAATTCATTCACTAGTTTTATAAATTAAAGTATTAAATTGCTAACAACTAATGTGGAAAAACAATTGCATTTATAATAACTGATTTTATATTAATTTTTATATATTAGCATTATCTAGTCTTTGTTATCCAAAACAGGTCTTAAAAATCATTTACAGATAAAGAAAGAAGATAATACCCAGTAAAAAAAGAATGTTTACTCTATTAATGAAAAAAATTAAACTAATATATTTTCCCTATTGTGTGAGTAAAAGGATGTACCCAGAATGTTAATAGTGGTTATCTGTTGCTAGTGTAATTTGAAAGATTATTTTTATTTTACTTTATAGCTCATTGTATTTTATTTTATTTTATTCATTTTTAATGTGGGTAGTTCCCTGGCTGGGAATCGAACCCAGGCCACAGCATTGACAGCACTAAAGACAGCCACTACACCACCAGGGAACTCCTTGTATTTTATTTTTACAACAAACTAGTTAAAAAAAAATAAAAGGAAGTTTCTTCTTTCTAAAGGAGTTCCTAAAAGATAAGGGTGACTCTCTCTACCCTTAAGCCTACGTCAGTGGTTCTCAACCTGTGGGTCGCGACCCCTTTGGGGGTCGAATGACCCTCTCACAGGGGTCGCCTAAGACCATTGGAAAACATATATTTCTGATGGTCTTAGGAATCGAGACACTGCTCCTCTCTCTCCAGGTGGGTCCGCCCACATACAGATACGCCCACATATGAGTACCAGGCGTGATGAGATCATTGCACCAACCCCATCACACACACCCCGTACAAATACAGGTGTATGTGAGTGACAAGGTTGGCGCCATAATGTACTTATGCGGACCAGTCACACATGTGTAGAGAGCAGCTACCAATTTTATGGTTAAGGGTCACCACAACATGAGGAACTGTATTAAAGGGTCACAGCATTAGGAAGGTTAAGAACCACTGGCCTACATACTGCCAGCTTTCTGCTGCCTTCATTGTCTTGTCCCCTCTCCTGCTCCTGCATTCTGTCTTCATTTATGTGGTTTTTACTTTCTTTGTTTTCTGGTCCTTTGATGTGAACACAAATGCAAAAAGTAAAATAAAAGGACTATTTAATCAAAGTAATAACAATAATGAGGACTGTTGCTGCTGCTACAGCAACATTATTTAATACTTATTAACATACCTTTGGGATCAAGTTTCTTCCAGTATTACTAAAGCACTTAACCCTCTACCTTGCCCTCAGGCAAGACCAGAAGAATACAAATAATTATATTTATCCCATATTAAAAGTGGAAAGAGAAGAAAAGAAAAAGGATACAATTAAGAGTCAGAGGTTGGAAAAGAGACAAAGATTATAAATAAAGTAAAGGAGCTAGAAAGTAGTCTTTCTATAATTTGCCTTAGGATTATTTTCCCAGGTCAGTTTTCTGTTTCTATGTTTTACTCTTCACCTGGAGAGACACCCAGCCTTGTGTTCACAAAAAGCCCACCAAAAAATAAATCAATGAGTAAATTAGCAAGTAATTAAAGCATGCATAATTTTTTTAAATTTTATTAATTTATATTAATGATCACAGCAATGTTCTTTCTTCTTTTTTAGCCCTTTCTAATATTTGCTTAACCTAAATTCTTAGAGTTGTTCTTTTTTTATAATGCTTCATTTTATCATTTATTTCTCTTCTAATTCCAAGTCACTTTCTTCATAAAAAGATTGTACAAAATACTAATTTTAATTATTTGATTTAATTTTTCTACTACTCATGTTTCATTACTTGGAAATTCTTCTAGTTTTTTATATTAATTTATTACAACCTACTGTATTCTAATCTTGTTCAAGCTTGTCTGAAATATTAGAGTTTCTTATTTATAGATTTTTATATCTCTAGGAATTATATACATTATTATCTCTTTTCTCCTTGGTTTTTACAGTTTACATTACTCGACTTAGGATCATATTTATTTCCAGTAATTTTTCATTCTAAATGATATATTATAAAAGTTTTTTCCTGTTATAAGTAATCAAAAATAGTATCATCTATATGCATTCACAACACAATACCTGCTATTCTAATAGAAAACATAATTAAATATGTTTATATTTCAATTTACTACACGTCTTCTTTTTTCACTTTTTATAAGTACTATTGCTTAAAGTCACAGATATTGTGAAGTTAAACCATAGAGAATGTTATTCTAGTATGTAGAACACTGCTTGGCACATTGTAGGTACTCAATAAATGTCTGTCAAATAAATAAACATAAAATTACTTGTGAACCACCAATTTGGAAGTGAAAGTTCCTTACTATAGCACTCATTATTTATTTACTAACTAATTTAAAAGTGCATTTTATCTTGTTGACAAAATTAGTGGCTGGTCGCATTAATATTTAATAGTAATGGTACCATTAAATATTACTGAAGCATATGGTACTTACTATGTCAGGCACTATTTTAACTTAAATATAATAATTCATTTAGTCCTAACAACAACCCAATGAAGCAGGTAGTATTACTAAATTTATTTTATATATGAGGATATTGGCAAAGTGGTTATGGTCACATAGCCAGAAATGGAAGAAATAGGACTTGAACCCAGCCATTTAACTACTACTCTATATTGCCTCTCCAAGAGCTAATATCTTAACTCTTAGACAGAATATGTCTTCTACTCCAACTAAATGATAAGGTCCTTGAAGAAAAACTTTATCTTTACTCCCTGGCAAGATGAATACAAGAGTGTTATATACAACAGTTTCAATAATTTTTTGCTCATTTTAACCTGATTACAATAATTTATAAATTAATGCCTCATCAATTAGTATAAATATAAATTATTGGAATATTTAAAATTAAATAAGATGTGAAAGATTAGCAGGCAACATCTTCACTTCTGGAGAGACAGTGAAATAACTTCAAGTAGAAATGTCCAAGATAGTTTTTTGAAGCTATTAGCTCTCTCTGTTCCTTTCCACTGCAACCAAACCTTCCTAATAGAGGAGAAAATGGACAACACCTACACTAAACAGATGATTATTTTTAATTGAGATGGTAAGTGGCAATAATAGCAATAGACTTTTTGACAAGTTTTGGATTCTGTTGAGCGTTTATTGTGTGCCAATCACTGTGTTATGCAATTGCAGCAAGGTCAAATCATTTTTTCTGATAGTACTTTTAAGTACTACTATTATAAGTTTACAGATGTGCAAGATGGGCTTAGAGTGACTGCAGGTCACAGCTAAAAGGTGGTAGGGCTGAGACCCTGTCCCCTGCCTGTACTTGAGTAACTGAAATATTCTAAAGAGAAGGATGGATTGTGGACTGTGCATAAAAAGCTAAAATAAATCCTTTTACATAATCCAGTTGTTTCTGTGTCCTTTCCAACACACCATAGCCACATTCCATTTTGGCATTCCACAATCTGAATTTTATTTGAAGATTCAATAGCTTAGGAAGAGTGAGAAAAGCCACTTGCTTGTCTGTATAAAGCCACAATTATATTCATTCCTCTGTGGCATTACCATCTTTCCACCCATGACAAAGGGCAAATAGAATGACAAATTTACACAGCTTTGAAAGGCAATATTTGCAAATACCAAAAGACAAATTTCTACTGGATGAAGTCCTCTCTAAATACAGATAAATGGCATTGATATACCAGGTAAAATTTGGTATAGCTATAAAAGCCTACTAAAGCAAATACAAATGGAATATACCTCCTGTAAGAATAAGACTAAGTAAACAAAGTTAAAACTGGTAACTCAGAGAGCTTTTGGGCACATTAACATCTTGAACTGTTCTTCAAATGTTTGAGGGCTTGACACAACTGCCAAAACACATTAAACCAGAAGATTTTTATATCCATGAGGATATAAATTTAATCCACATATTTCTGATTTGTTTAAATTTGAATCATTCAAGTAATATTTTGTAAGTGCTGTCTCAATGTCTATGATATCTTTGGATATTTTTATAGATCTTTCTCCATAAAAACAGGAAATCATGCTTTGTCAAGAGTAAATGAACTTAAAATACCAAAATATTCCAGACAATTGTGCATAACTAAAGTAACAGATTTTTGCATAAATTCCAACCTAGCATTCGTTGTCTTTTTTAAATTGATTGACCTTTGCTGGGTCAATTTTATACCACGCATTTCCATGAAGGGAGATAATATATTCAAAGGCATTCAATTCCAAAAGCCTATATATAGCTCAATGTATTTATCATGTCAAACTACAAACCTATGTGTAGTAAAGTCTATACTTTATATTTAGATGATGTATGAACAAAATAGACTTACTGAAAATTGTCCTAAGCCAGACTCTGCAGGAAATAGGCATTGACACAGAAATCTCATGCAGGAAGTTTTCCGGGGAATGTGAGGTAGTAAAGGAGACAGAATTTGGCAGAAGGAAAAGCAAAACTGCAATGCAGGTGCAAGAAAGGTTTCAGCAAACTCTGAAGCATGGATGACCCCTCAAGAAATGTCCCAAATGAGGCAAGGGGATATGAAGAAAGTATCCACTCATCACTGTATACAGAATGACTAAAGAGAGGGGAGCACAACTATGGCTAGGCAGCTCCCTTTGACTGAGGGTAACTTCACCAAAAGCAAGACACAGTCAAAAGGTATCTGGGTGGGGCACCACAGCATCCACCAAATAGGTCTATCAGAGTTTTCTGAGAATTAATCCTCTGTGAATATAAAACTTACATAGTCTTTTAGTCTGATTAGCATAAAAAATAAGTCATATATACATTCAATCAGCTGGTAGAAATGAGGTAAGCAAGCCCATTTTATGGAAAAATTTCAACACTTACTACAGAGATTTTTATTTATGACAATGAATGACCAATATCTGTAGGTCTTTACTCAAAGAAATTTTCTTCTCTTATCCCCTGACACTACCCACTCAAAGACAAAACACCAATAAAAAATAAATACATTTTTAGGGAAAATGTGTATGCATACAGACAAAAGCAGTACTAAATATAATGGTGCAAAAATAACTTTAATAAGTTATATTACCTAATTTTTCCTTTGGTTTCAATCCTTACCATTCAATGCTGGGTTCCTTAGTTTATTAATTAAACAAACATTGGTTTATGGCCTACTGTTGGTAGAAACCAAAACACAAACTATTGATATAGAACCTATCCACTAAGGACTAATGAAACTAACAGAATTTGCATAAAAACAAATAATTGTAATATACCATAATAAAATAATACAATCATAGTTTATCCATGAAATTCTGGGTGCCGACAAAATTCCTAAATTGTAGCACCAGATTCAAACTGTAGAATATTCAGAATGCTCCAGGACTCCATTTCCAACTAATACTCTTGGGAACCTCTGAGCATTTCCCCTACTCAGATCTCTCCAATATAAATTCCACTTTAAAGTATGAGAAGTATCCCTGGAGATTGACCAAATGAATCCAAACCTCATCAGCAAAGTGGGTCCAAAGTGCAAATGAATATTGTCATTGACCAAGACCTCCTTTATATGAAATTCATTTAGCAAATTCTTATTGACCCCCAACAATATGCCAAGCATTGGTCTAGAGGATATAGCAATAAACAAGGTCCCTTTCTTCAAGGAGCTCACATGTTAAAGGCAGGAACCAAATAACAACTAAATAAACAAATTTATTCTATGTTATCAGATATGACTAAGTGATATAAAGAGATATAAAGCAGAGTAAGGGAAAAGAGAAGTGATGGGGTACTTTTTAAGATACCTGGATAGAGAAAGTGATATTTAAGAGAAGAGTAGGGGGCAGAACATGAGGGCTCAGGGAAGGAATGTGATCCCAAATGTTTTAGAACCAGTCTTCTGTCAGCTACTGTCATTGACTTTATGTCACTTATTCCATGTCCACCCCCAAACAAAAACAGCCTGAAGTCTCATAGTGTAAACTACATTAACATAGCTCTAAAATATACTTTTTCTTCTTGATATAAATTTTGAGTTGTAAGTGTCTGAGTTGTTGAAGACTTTTGTTGAAGTAAGACCCAAGTGTCATCAGTCATCATCAGTCTTTTATCCCCGCAACATCATTGCTACTTCCATATTCCAAACATGGGAGCATTTCCCACTTCATAAAGGAAACCAGCTAAAACAATTTGTGAAAATATTGCTTCGAAAATCAGCAGCAATCTAAGAACAAACCAAAAAGACCCACTTTCCAAGATTGGGCATAAAATTATAACAGTTCATTTTTCTTTTAATTTTAGAATGAAAGCCATTAGAAACTCTTTCATTTAGTACAGTTATATTCAATGATGAAATGATCAATTAATTTTTTTAACTTTGGATAAAATTTACACATATACATATATGTATATGCATGTTTTATACATTTTCCACATTTTCTTTTTACTTAAAAACATATAAATACACATCCATCTTGTTGGTATAGTGACAAGTGCATAGGACACACTCACAGATTTTATTACACAGCTCTTAAATATGAACATGAGGGCCCAACTTTCAAAGAAAACAATCTCCACTCATAGTCGAGATGTTCTATGATGTTGCTTTGTTCCATCATTTGCCATTAGACCTCTAAGACCTGGTCATTATGATGGCAATCCTTTTAGTAACTCAGTCAAAATTCAATTAACTGCCTAAGTCATTTATATGTGACAAACATCTTAGTGATCAACTGATTAACTACACTGACTAGAAATACTAGTGTAAAAGTAACAACCTTACAAAAAACAAATTCAAACTCTACATATTCAGGAAAACACATTTCTTAGGAATACTCCCCTACATTAGAAATCATTTGTTCTTCATATATTTTATACTTCTTTTCTTAATTCAAAATGATCCTCTAACCCTAAAGAGATGGTAAACAAATGTGTAGGCTTCTAATAAAAGATCACTGAAGTTTAATAGTGTCAGAAGTCTATAGCTGCTAATTTAGGGAACAGATTAAAAATTACCATTTAGTTTCAGTGTTTGCTTAATTAACTCTTACCTACAAAACTCAGAATCCACATTCTGGTCAATCATTTGCAATCTCTTGACATTCATACTACTTAAGTTACAGTCAACCAGTCAACAAGTATTTATTGCTCAACCAAACTGGTGAACTAAGTATAAAATAATTATAAATTCTTTTAGGGTTACATATTCTAGAAAAAAGACATTAAAAAGAATCATTACCTGTATAAAGATAGAAACAAAAATATTTACAAAATGTTTCTTGAAAGTACTGGTAAATGTCTTTTTTCCCCCTCACACTCAAGAAACATCAAAAGAATGTCTTCAAGCTTTATTTATTAGGGAAAGTGACTCACCTAGTATGCATACAAGACAATTTATAATTGCCATTTGACTCAAAAAGATTTTTGTATTAACAATTGCTAAATGGAATTATCAGTTAATAAATGCCTATTGTAGTTTCCTGTATTACTCAGTTGGGATTGTAATTAAGTTAATTTGTATGTGTTAACCATGTTTAAAACTACAAAATCCAGAAATTGTAAAATTTGAAAAGTCATTAGCAAGTTCTACTTTAAACTAATATTAAGACTGTACTACATTTCTAAATCTCAATTCCTGAAAACACACACATAATTTCCCCTTAGGAAAAATGACACATTAAATTCAAACATATGATGGGATTTTTAGGGCAGTGAAATTATTCTATATGATACTGTAATGTTGGAAACGTCAATATATAGTTGTCAAAATGCACAAAATGTAAAACACTAAGAGAAAACACTAATGTAAACTAGAGATTTTAATCAATAACAATGTATCAGCAATGCATTATAACAAATGAATTATAACAAATATACCATACCGATGAAAGATGTTAGTAATAAGGATGACTAGGGTATAGTGGGCGATATGAGGGGGTAAATGTGAACTCTGTGCTTTCCATTCATTTTTCTGTAAACCTAAAACTATTCAATAAAAATAGTCTATTAAAAACAGAGAAAAAGGAGATTCAAATAAACATCATGATTACCTTGCCTTTGTATTGATTAAATTCAAAGGTTAAAATTAACAAAGTATCCCCTTTGTCGTCAGCTACAAATTAAATCATTTTAGAAATTATGGCATGTTTGATAACTCTTTATGCAATAAATCCTGTTAAGTACAGACTCCATAATCTGCATTTCCCCTTCTTTAGTGTAGATACCTATACTTTTATTCCCATTTCAGTTTTGAAAATAACAGTGAACACAGATCAAAGAGTCTGTATAGATGTTCATTAAAATTACAAATCCAACAATTCATACTTATTAATCAAGAGAGAAGGTACATGGTATAAATAAAGCAGGACATTGATCTAGAAGTTGTCACCATTATAGTACATCTATCAGAATCTAGAAGCTTGGTTTCAGAGGTATTTTTAAAACTAAGAAGCTTTTAAAATATCAACATCTGTGCAATTCCTCCTAGGCATTTAAGATAAAAAGAAGAAATGTATAAACTGAAACACTCATGTTGGGTGTTATTTTGGCATTCCCAAGCCTGTGTTTTTGACTAGGGCTCCATTTAGTGATGTCTAAATGACCTTAACCTAATGCCCAAGGCAGTGTGTCCAGACCACGAAAGGTATAAACCCTTTAGCCTGAACTTGCCATGAAGACCCAAGTCTCTACCAGAGAAACCAGGAATGCAAAGAATGCTTGAAACAAAATATCAGTCCATTAAGGAGTATCTGTGGTATACCTACAGATATAATTTTCACACTAAAATCATTTTAGAAGTATTAATACATTGCTGTCATAAGTATATCAATAATTTAATTTATAGTTAAATAGAATGTTGACCTCAAAAAATGTTTCATGAAAATGAAATCATGTTTCCACTACAAAATATGTTCAAAATCTGAGTAACATTGGAATATCCATTTTAACAGTGAAGGAAACCAAAAACTCAGGAAAAGCATTAGAGACAAACATAAATTCAAATAATCCATGGTAAAAGTGAAATTTGCTATATTCCATAGTGTTACAGTAATTACCCTATCATTCTGATTTTTCAAAGTCAAAAGCCAGAACTAAGCAGAAATTTAAAGATGACTCAGAACAAACTAAAAGCAAAGCACCAGTGATTACCTCAGCTGTCCAGATTATGTTTCTCATAGAGTTCACTATTTTATAGTTTTCAGGTTTTCTCCAGAGCTATAACCTTCATTTAAAAATGTCTTTAAATATTTTTAGCTAACTCTTTTCTCACCTTCTTTATATTCCTTTTCCAACCCCCAAACTAATTTCAATTTTACTTGAACTTAGTTTTTATTTTGAAAAGCTGCTTTATTTCAAAGTTTAAAAAGAAAGAGAAGCATTAGTCTTAAGAAAATTCACTTTGTTAAATGGCATAAATTAAACTCTTCAAGAGTGAACACTAAAGTGATTCCAAGTATTGACAAAACTGGTTTGTGCTATTCAGATTCAAATAACTATATTATAAGCACAGGTCAGATGCCTGCTTGGGTTCACCTAAGGCCACATAAATTGACCACAAGCAGGCCTCAAAATGTTGACTTGCCACTGACAGACCCAACCTCACTTCCCCTTGGTTGGGTTCCCAGAATCAATTCAGAAACATCACAAAAAATTATTTAAATGACTTAACAGTTCAAGAAGCTAAATTCAAATTGTGAGAAAATAATGTGAATAGAAATAAATATTCAAAAAGCAAAAATCCTTTTGTTAAAATAAAATTGGTTATCATAGGCTCTGTCAGTGGCAGCAGCTCTCACAAACTTTTCAGTGCATCAGGGTCATCAGGATTGTTTATTAAAACTTCACTAGCAACAATTCTTGGAAAATGAGCTTATTAGGAGCTTAGAAAAACCGCATGAGTGACAAGAACCTTCATACTACATGCAAGGCAGACCACGACCTTTGTGTTATGTTTATCCTTGTCTCACCCCTTTGCCTCACCTATCTCTGTGTATCAGCTATATCACTATCTCTGGATATCAGCTTATTTGCCCACTGGTACAGAAAAAGGAATGAAAACAATCAGTAGCTACATATAGCAGGATTTTTTTCTCCTTCAAAGCATGTTGTCACTCTTTCTATCATAAAGTAAAATGTTGAAGGGAGTTAAGGTATACTTATCAACCGTAAGTATTCTTTTCTACCTGAAAAGTAATATAAAAGACTTGTATTTGTTGCAAATTCCTTAACTTTAGCCCTCCTTTCCAATAAAAATGTCAAACTGTCAAATATAGCTTTCAGCTAATTTTTTTTAAAGGAATGAAATTATAAGGGAAGGATTCCTGACTCTCCCATCAATCATACCTCTCCCTGCACTACTGGTATTGTTCCTGGGTGTCTGAATTAGTGATTTCTTCACCTGATCTGTGTATATAGTTTACTTGAACTGTCTAATTATCTCAGTTTATTACCTCCCTTTGCAAGGTGAGACCTGGTCATTGTGTGTTTAGAAGAACCCTGCAGCTAATATTGCCTTTTCTATAAATCAAAAGTCTGTGTGACTTTCTATCAAGACTTACTGGAGGTCATTCCAATATTGTATTTTACTTTGTCATTTTTTTTCACATTTTAGAAACTAATCATATTCAGCATATTAAAACTATGTTACTTCTGATAAAATTACTACATACTACACTGCAAGCAGGTAATAATATAGTTAGAACTGGTTAGTAAGACATTTCTTTCAACTCAAGGCTTCTTGGAAAATAACCCTGTGTCATAAATAACTTAATGTGAAGCCAGAGCTGAGTGCTAAAAGTTTACGTTAAGGAGTAAATTCCGGCATTTAAAAGACTGAACAGTGTTGCCCAAAAAAGACAATAAATCTTAATTTGAACCTGAAAAAAAATGGAAGAAAGCAAAATTGTCAAAATGTTAGGCTCTTACCAGAAATGGACTCCAGCAAATGCAGGAGACACACATTATAGCCAGGAGTTGGATGACCATTTCGAAATGATGAGACCTGCCTTGTCTGTGCTGATGACCCTTAAATTTAACTCTCAAAAGTGTAATTCCTGTGATAGCATTGCACAAGAATGAAACACCAAGGGCTAAGAGCCCCAGAAAAGAAAAAAGTAAAAGATAAAACCTATCTTCCCAGTCTTTGATGTGTTCTGTTTTGTAAAAACACCAGGTCCTCGATGCTTGTATTTTATAGTCTCGATGCCCAAGGATGGGCAGCAAAGCTATGAAAACGGCAAACAAGCACACACTGCTCAACATCACTTTCACATGTTTGGAAGTAATTTTCGTAGAATGAAATATTGGTTTGGTGACTCCAATACATCTCTCAATGGCCATCACACTGCCCAGAAAAAGTGGGCACAGACCAGAGAATACCATGCAGATACCAAAAATACTGCAAAGGATATTTGATTGGTCAAAGCGGATCCAGTCTTTATCAGAAGCATATACAAATACTGCTATGGTTCCATTGATGAGGTGGCCAAAGAAGTCTGTGATTACCAGGCCACTAGCCAAAAGTAGAAATGATGCCTTGGACTTCTGTCTAAATCTCTGATACGCCTTCATAAGTATAGCAATAGCAAGACTGTTTGACAAGATTCCCACCGTCATGAAGATTATTGAAAAAAATACTGAAAGTCGGTTTTCCGTCTGGCAAGTTGTATTTGAAGGGAGCCCAGATGCAGGAGAAACTGGTTGTTTGGAATTGTTCATGGACATTGTTGTAGAAATAAAAGCTGGTCCCTCAAGTCATCTCCCTCTCAGAACGGTGCAGGCTTATCCTCCAGGCGTCTGCAATATAAAGACAGAAGAATTAGGAGCACTGCATAACTGTACATCTGCTATTTAAAACTGAAGGGCCCCAGCACCCTGTGGTAGCAGTCAGATTTATCTAACCTATCATAAGCAAGCTTGCATCATATTGAAAGCAGCACACATATGCTTATGATCCACATTTCATTTTCAAGGTAAAGAAGCTAAAAAAATTGAGCCTCCTCCATTAACCTCTGTGGCACCTCTGCAAATGGGCACCTCATAAATCTTCTGACATTTCACAAGTTAACAAAATCACTAACAAGATTAGATTTAAACACAACAAAATTTTTAAAAGCATAATAGTTTAGTTAAATCACTAGGTGGCCTTTTAAAGTTTCTGCTTTTTTCCCCATTGGCTTTGTCCACAAACCGCAGATTATTCCTTAGGTGAACTACCTGCTTATCGGGTAGATCTTCACCAAATTTGCGAGGGAATAGAGTGGACCATCAAGGTCACTGATGTTGAATGGGGCTTCTCTGAATAAGTTCTAAAATATTTGATTGAAATCAAATAACAGCAAACTACTCGCATCAGTGACCCATGGAAAGCAGAGCGGTGAGTCTCTAGGAAGGTTTTCTGGTCCAGCTACCACCTGCGCAGAAATCCTGTATTTCGATAGGAAAGGAGGCAAGCTCCGCTCACTGTGAGCACATCTACCCAGATGCTGTTGATTAAGCTACAGCTTCAGGGTAGCAAAAACCAAAACTAAATATTTACAGTGGCTCTTTCCCTAGTGAGTGCAGGCCTGAGTCACAGACCTTCGATACCCAAGACTACAAGCACCCCACCCCGAGCTAATTCGATTGGCGTTTCCCGAGGAGCATTCCGGGAGGCTGGGAATTCTGAGCCAAACTTTCCTAGGACCTGAAATGGGTCCGCCCGGGCTGCCCGGAGAACGACTGCCTCCAGATTTTACTCACCCCTTGACTTTCGCCGATTACTACCCGCCTCCCCTAAGCGACCGCTTGCAACATCGTTTCCAAACCTCCTAACTTGCTAAAACTTTCTGCAATTGCTCAAACGCCAGGGGTTCGGTTTTCCTCCCACCCCTGGAGACGCCAAGGCCTGCGCTGGCTCCGGTGCGGAACTCGAAGTCTAGCAGGCAGGGAAACAGGGGCACGAAGGGACTCTCTCCTCCGAGACTTTTTCTACCTGGTTAGTCCCCATGCCGCAGCTCAGAATCGGGACGAGTCAGCCAGAGCACCTTTCTCACTGAGTTCTCCCCAACTTGGGGCATCTGGTCCAAACTTGTTGCCACACGCAAGCGAAGTTGCCCTCCACGGCTGCTGGCTGGGGCTGCCGCCGAGTGTCCGGGGGGTTGCGTAGCTAAACCTCAGTCGCGTTGAGCATCCAGAGGCCGGCGCACGGGAATTCAGCGGTTTTAAGTGTGGTTACCTTGGCATCCTCAGGCGCCAGCACAGCTCACCGCAGAGCAGAAGAGCTCGTCTATCTGTAAAACATCTAGCGCTCCACTGCCGCCGCAGGTTCCCCAGGCGCAGCGCGGCGCTCTCACACTGGCTCCCGCTGCTGATCCGACTGAGTCGCTGCACACGTCGCTCCACGCGCTCCTTTAACCCGGAACCCTGCCGGTCACCGTTTGCCTCCTCCGATCCCTCAGGCTCCTAGCAGCGCCTGTTGCCTGGGCGGGATGACCTCCGCCGCTTCCTGGTCTCTCTTCTCTCCGCCCCTTTTTCCCGGAGCCCAGAGCCGAATCAGGGAAGAAGAGGGTAGGCACTAACCTCTATGCTACGTTCCCCACCCCCATCAGCATCAAAGCGGCTCTCTTATCAGCCTGACTACTTAGGGAAAAGTTTTGTTTTAAACTCGTTTTCAAGCTTAAGGCGCCATCTCTATTGGTGGTGCAAAATAGGAATCTGGAGAACTGAGGAACCAGGACAGCTGTCGTGACACCGTGTTGGACTGTCAGATTGTCAATTTGCAAACTGAACACGTCTCAAAATCCAGCTCGAAGAGGATAAAGAAACCAGGTAGAAAGAAAGAGATGGTGTATTTGAGGAAGTACTTAGTGGTCAGTGTCTCTAGGGGATAAAAACAGAGATTCAAGCCACGTGTTGTAAGTGGAAACTGTCACTGCTTAGAATTCAATGTCACTTACAGGACTGGACTATGTTTCCAGGTTTCTAAGTAATGTGAGAAGGGCAAAGGGACGTGAAGTATTCTTGAAGGACACCTACAGATAAGGGATTAGTAACATTTTAATAATTTTAAAAGTGGTGAGAGAATGTCCACTGATACATTTACCCAAAGTTTAGATGTGAACCGAACAAATTTTGTGAACATTTTGTGAACAAGTAAAGAAATAACCACTACTTCATTAGGAATTATGATTTGAGCCATTTTAATACTGTAACTTTTTTGCTAATATCGTTTTAATTAGTACCTATCAACCGGGTCTCATTTTTCCAGTAAAAACTTATGGGAATCTATTACTGACTTTTGCTCTTTTTATTTTAGTAAAATACTGACATCACCTATGTGAAAAACCAGTGCCACAAGGAAATAAACCCTCTTTTCTCCATTCTAAAAGCAGAAGGGGCCTCTAAATTTTTGAAAAGGATCACAAAATGATTAAGCAAAATAAAATAAATTAGCCATTAACTATAGAAAAGAACAATTGCACAGTTTTTCCTGTGGTGGATATTGAGGGTTTTTTTTAATGATCTGATTATAACTTGTAAAATAAACAGTTATTCAGTTATCATCAGGGAATTAAATAATTTGGTTAATTAAATATTCTAGTTAGTAGAGAAATATTATATCTGAATGGCCAGTATCAGCTATGTAATAAACTGCAGTAAAAATATGAATGACATGTAGCACTGTTCTTTCTTTTAATGATTAATAGCACTTAATCACATTACATCACAATTATCTGTTTACTTATATCTCCCCCACTGAACTGAATTTCTGTAGAGATCTCTTATCCTCACCTAGGACTATGCCTAATCACTTATCAAATGTTGTTTGAATTTATCACTGATACAATCAACATTTCCAGTATTATAGTTCATTATAGATGAAAACTATCTCTCACTAGAGCACCTCGCTAACATCAGTGGTTCTATTTACTGGTTAAGAAAAAAAGAATAAATATTCTCATTAATGCAATGTCAAATCATAACATTCATCATGTAATATATTAAAAAATATTAGCTTACTTTTCAAAATACTAGATGAATCCTATTTTTTTAAAAATTATCTACTTTGCATGTATTCTTGGAGTTTTTTAGAATCCATTTCTTCATCAAGATGCATTTAACCTATCAATAAAACATTTTAAAGCACCCACAATTCTTCTCCTCAAGATAGAAAGAATATATAACAATTAGTAGTAATATGGGAAACTGAAAAACTAACTACTCTAAAAGAAAAAATACACACACACACACACACACACACTCATGCACACAAACACACACACACACACACACACACACACACACATGAGTAGTCAGATAAAAAAGAAGAGCTGGCAAATCAGCAAATGAGGGAAATAAATAGGTAAAAAAAAAGTGGGTGGTGGGAAATGGCTGATAAACTCTTCTGAAAAGTGGTAGTTGGTATTGTTACTTCTAAGAAGTGGATACTCACATAAAACTACTCATTTATAATTTCATTCATCAAATTTCTTTTTTTACTCTTTCAAAAAAATTTTTTATTCTCTTCATTCAACAAATTTCTTGAGTACCTACTCGGAGTCAGGCACTGTATCTAGGATACAGAGGTATAGCTATATGAACAAAGCATACCAGCCCCAGCTCTGGTGTGACTTCTAGGGTAGGGAAAGGCACTTAACTTCTGTGGCATCCAAGCTCAAAAATTTATGTGACTTTAAATGTCCAGGATTCCCTTTATGTTAAGTGTCAACCTGTCTACAAAAAGATAACACACCATGACAAGTGTGTGCTTCACATCACCTTCATTCAGGATTAAATGCAGGACACTTTGCTCAGACGATATGCACATTATAATTAAAGTCAGAGAAACAGGGACTCAGTGACACTGAGGTTGAAATAAACCTCCATAAAAATCAAAGGAAGTGTTGGAAGTTGATTTTTAATGGAAGTTGATTTTTATAGCTTTAATAAAACTGTCTTAAAAAGCTTTTCTGGAATTTGCCATAAAGATTAATAATAGACAATGCTGCAGCCTGGGTTCAATTCCCAGCCAGGGAATTATATCCCCACCCCTCAAAAAAAGATTAATAATGGAAACATGCCCCAGTTTGCTAGTAATAAAAATAATAACTTTGGGTTTTTATTTTTATTGTGTAGTTATTTGATATATAAAAATAACATATGCAACACATTTGTAAATTGTGAATTATAATATAAAATAAACACCCATGCACCTATTACCTATTAGTTTAAGGCATTCATTTCTTAGGGCTGCTGTAACAATATACCATAAACTGGGTGGGTTAAATAAAGAAATTTATTTTTTTACAGTTGGGCAACTAGAAGTCCAAAATCAAGGTGTTGGCAGGGTTGGTTCTTTCTCAGGGCTGAGGGGCCATCTTCATGTTCACATGTCCTTTGCCTAGCTTTATGGTGATTTCCTGGAAATCTTTGCATTCTTTAGCTTGTAGATGCATCATTCTAATCTCTACCTTCATTTCCACACACCGTTCTCTGTGTGGCTCTTTCCTCACATGACCATCTTCTTATAAAGATCCCATTCATGGTATTAGGGACCCACCCTACTCCAGTATGGTCTGGTCTTAATTACATCTGCAATGACCCTATTTCCAAATGAGGTCAAATTCTGAGATTCCGAATGTTAGGACTTCAACATATCTTTTGAGGGTGAGGCGAGCAATTCAATTTATCACAAAGACTATACTAGAACATTATTAATATTTTTACATCTATTGTTATCTTTGTGCTTCCATTCTATTTCTCTGTATCCCTTCCCCAGAGATGCAGAGATAACCACTATCCTAAATTCTTTGTCATCATTATTTTGAATTTTATTGTTTTATTACCTAAATATGCAGATGAACCAATGTATTATTTTATTTTTCTTGTTTTAAATTTCTGGAACTTACTTTTCTCATGGAAGATTTGAAAGATGAATACATATTGTTATAGCAGTAGTAGTTTATTCATTTACAAAGTTCTACAATATCTTAATGTTACGCTATCCAAATTTTTAAAATATTATTCTGTTAATAACAATTGGGGTTTTTCCAGGTTTTTGTTCTTAGGAAATATTCTACTATCAACGGTCTCATACTCTTCACCTTGTGTAAGAGTTTCTCTTGGATATATATCTGGAATGAAATTACTGTGTCATAAGGTATGAGACTATTCAACTTCACAAAATAATGCTAAATCTTGTATTAATTCACACTCCTCAAACTGTCCATTAAAGTTCGCCTTCAGTCACATTCATGATAATACTTGGAATTGTCTAGCTATTCAGTGATTACCAACAAGATGGTTGTAAAATGATATCACATTTTGAACCTAAATTATATTTCCCATTGCATTCATTTTTCTTCTTCTATGAAATATCTGTTCATCTCTTTTGTCTAACGTTATGTTGGGTTGTCTTTTTTCTTAATTTTTTATATGTTCTAGACACTAATCCTAGATTAGTTATACACTTTGCAAACATCTTTTTCCAAATCACAACTTGCTTTTTCATTTTCTTTCACTATCATTTCTTATACAGTTAATTTTAATATAATCAAATTTAAATATTCTAAATTTCATCCTTTGTGATATATATTGTCATTTTTTGTGTCAAATTTTAGAACTCCTTCCAGAACCTGGATTATAAAGATATTCTACTATACATTTTCTAAACATTTTAATATTTTTGCCTTCCACATTTAAGTCTTCAATCTAAGCTGACCAGGTGTCCCATTTTAAATGGGACAGAAAACAACAGTATTGTACCATTTCAAATGGTACATATGTTCAGTCTACTGACACCTTAAATTTAGCCCAGTGAGACTAGGCTGACCATACATACCATTTGAAATGGGACAATATTGTTGTTTTCTGTCCTTTTTAAAATGAGATGTCTGGTCAGCCTACTTCATTTTTTTCAGATAATGATTTTTGAGTATTATATGAAGTAAGAATCTAGCATTTTTCTCTATATGGATAACCAATTTTCATGGTACCATTATTAAATAATTCCTCTATTATGGGTTGAATTGTATCCCCCCAAAATTTATGTGTTGAAGTTCCAACCTCCAGTACCTCAGAATGTAACCTTATTTGGAGATAAGGTCTTTACAGAAGTAATCAAGTTAAAATAAGCTCATCAACGTGAGTCCTAATGCAATATAACTGGTGTCCTTATAAAAAGGGGAAATTTGGAGATAGACACATATATGAAGAGAATACAATGTGAACATGAATATAGTCAACTATAAGCCAAGGGAAGAGGTATAGAACAGAATCTTCCCTCACAGCCTTCAAAAGGAATCAACAGTGCCATCACCTTGATTTTGGACTTCTAGGCTCCAAAACTATGAGACAATGAAGTTCTGTTGTTTCATCCACCCAGTTTGTGGTACTGTGTTATGGCAGACCTAGCAAATTTATGCACCCTCCTTTCCCCACTAATCTGAAATATACCTCTCTTATCAAGTTTCTATATATATATATAGCATGGGAAAACTATTATTTGTTGACTGCCTATCATCTAGTAAAATAATGACTGTATTTTGCCATGTATAATGTGCACCCACGTTTTGGGCTCAAATATGTATAAAGATATGGAAATAGTATTACAATGCACATTCTTATTTTTCCCTCACAAGTTTGGGCAAAAAAGTGTACATTATTCATGGCAAAATATGGTATACTAAGTACTTTAATCACGTTATAATATTTAATCCTCTAAACAAATATATAAAGTCCAAGTAGCTATTGTCTTTCACCTAAATTGTGGCAACAACTTCCTCCTAATTGTCCCCCAACTTGGTTAACTCTATTCCATTGTCCCATGCAATCAGACTGACCTGTTGAGTATAGATCCAAGGCTAGACCAGCCAAGTTCATATTCAAGGCCCTTCATTTATGACTAGTTTGATAACCTTAGGAAATTACCAAATTCTTATATGCCTCGGTTTTCTCATTTCAACAATGTAAAAAAAATAATACCTACCTCATAAACTTGTTATAAAAATTAAATTAGTTAAGTGCTTTGAAAAGTACTTGGTATTTCATACATGGTAGATATTACTATATCTTTATAAAATGTAAATATGATTATATTGGGTCCCAACTTATGACCATGAAATGGTTTCCAATTTCTCATCATTTCCTCCAAGCAAATTTTCTGGGGCCTCAGTTCAGAGAGGTTAATATGTTTTAAAATATTAATTAGGTTTGGGAAAACTATTATATTAAACAAATGTTAAACAGAATTCTTTACCAAAGAACATTAACAGATACTAATGTACATTGTGAATCTTCTACAAGAGAGAAAATGCTCAGTGGGTTCCACTGGACATGGTCCCACTGGGAAGTACTGTTTGGGAAGTGTTATTGTAACACTTAAGATGAACTCTGAATTCTTTAATGTGGTTTTTAAGGCCCTTCCTAATTTGTGCAGCTACTTCTCTGCCTTGAGGCTATACTCTCATTCCTCACCCCTAGAACTCTATGCCTCAGCAACACTGACATTCTAAGCCCCTGAAACCTGTCTCTTTGCCTTCCTTCACCCTCCGTTTTGAACAACCTTCCTTCAACCCTTCTCACACTGCCTAACTCCTATTCACACTTCAGGGCTGAGCATCCCACAAGTGTGCTTTCTGTCTATTAGTGAACTGCACATCTGTCATCACCATTGTGTTTCCAGCACCTTGCACATGCTGTGGAGGTCTGAAGGAAGGAAGGAGGGAAGGACCACAGATGTAGAATCCCAAACACAATGAGGTTAAGTAAATTGCCTGATCAGAATGGCAAGCATATGTGACAAAACTAAGTCTGTTTCACCACAAAACCCATACTCATACCAACTCTTTGTAGTGCTGCTGGGTTTAATAAATGATTAAGCGCTGTCCTTTACACACAGGGTTTGTTACTGCTAATCCTACAACCCAAAACACAGATGCCTGTATTGTTTTTCTTTGAGTGCAAAAAGTTTTGCAATAATCTATCTACATTCTTTGACAATATTCAAGGCCAACCACAGCACTTTTTTCTTTTCTTTTCTTTTTTTTTTTTCTTTTTTTTAGCATTAATGTTTTTGTTAACTTTTCATGACAGGAGCAGAATGGAAGAAAGTGTAATGAAAGATAATATTTATTCATTTCCTGCCTTGTGCTCAGCACTGTAATAAACTCTTCTAATGCACACATTAACACTAGAAGATGATTATTTTTATCCTCTTTATACAGAGGAGAGATGAGGAAACCAAGCCCAGAGAGCACAAATTATTTGCCGAAGATCACAAAGCTACACTGAAAGTGAGATACAACCCAAACCATGAAGTACTCAGCTTTTTCTGCTTCATTTGGGGGACAAGGAGCAGTGCAGACCTTCTTAAAACCTCCCATCTATTCCCACAGGTATCTTCAGTCTGGATCCTGCTCCAGGCCACTCCTTTCAGAACCTGGGAGCCTATTACTATTTGTTATTTATTCTACAAATTTGTTAGACTGTATACATGAGCAAGGTATTGTGATAAGAATATTTAAATGCAGATATCATGAAGTTCCAGTTTCTGTCCTCAAAAAACTTAAACTCTAGAGTGGCATGCTAGATCTTGTTAACAACCCCCCATCCCATTCTTTAACTTTTCTTTCCAATACACCTTCCTCATTTTCCAGGCTACTATTTGCTCTTTTGGAACTTTTCTCCCTGACTTATCTGATTTCAATATTTGATATAGGTATCTTTTCTGGGTGGATTAAATTTGTTTCAATGGCCCTGAGCAGGTAGGACACAAGATATAGAGTGCTTGACAAGAGTGAAAGTAACAAGCAAGAGTTTGTTGCCCAGATGCAGCATCACAGAAATGCCAGAAGGACTGGGACCCTCAGCATAGGGTGCCAATAAGGAGGCTGGTGTTATGCAAAGAAACTTTGCCTCCTTCACTTCTTTTGTTCATGCTTGTATATGAAAAGATATAGAACTTACATGTATTGAGAAATGACTATGTCTTGAGTACCATGCTAAACACTGTACATTTATAATTAATTAACTTTCATAAGAACTCTATATAAATAAAAGGCAGAACCATGATCTTCATTTTGCACAGGAGGCAACCGAAGCACAACACAATTAAAAGATTAAATTATACAATAGTACAGGAGGAACTCATTCCAGGTCTGGTCAACTCCTGAATCCCTTGATTTAACCATTGGCCCATACTGCCTCACTGAAAATGACAAGCAGCCAAGACTCCTCTGCACACTGTGAATGGACACACAGGGTTGTTTACGTATTGGCAGCTATCATGGAATGTCCCTTCGTTGCTAAGTGGTTATCAGAAGTCATCTTGATTCCTTGACTGCCTTCAATACTTGTCTATAATTTCCACTTGAACTTCACTTCAGTGATATTTCAAAATCCAAATCCAAACCAGCAGCATCCAAATCCATAGTAAATCTGAAACCATCATGAGAAATAAAGAGATATCTTTAGAGAAGTAAAGAAAAGCAACACTTAAAAAAATTAAAAAATTAATCTTGAACTGCAATTCAAGTAAAGAGAGATTGAATATGAAAATATTGGCAGACTCACAGTTCTTTTAACTAAGCATAAAGAGGAAATTGCTTTCCTCAAAAGGTGGAGCCATCATAGCAGTGGAAACAATGTCAAACAGCTGAACTCCAGAACAGGACTGACTCTTGGACATGCAGCCAGTGTGATCTTGAAATTTTAAACATTTTATTTTTGAATTTGTGTTTTGTAAGTGAAGTTCAATAGGACAGTGGAGCATGCACCAGACTCCTTCCTGCACAATCAATCCCACCTCACTGAGATAGGTCTCCCTGTGATGGGTTTTCAGCCACCCATTCGCCTACCCAGACCCCAGCCTGACTCTTCCTCCCTAACCCTCCCCTGCCCATAACTGTTGCCACTCTTCACCTAGGAAGGGGCCTGGCCATGAGCTTGGGTAAGGTTAGGATCAGGGATGTATCCTGTGTCATCACAGGGCCAGGTATACCTGCTGCCATTCACACTCCAGGTGAGACTTGTCTGGGTCAGGGCAGGGCCATACCTCTCATCCACCTTCATCTAGGTACTGAAAACATCCTGGCACAGAGGTTTGAGATCTTTATGGGTCACCCATCTGACGTGGGTTAGAATGGTAGGCCCATGGAAATAGAGTACTCCTGGCTGGACTCCCCTGGACTGAGTTCCCTGCTGGAGCACTAGACATAGGTCCCTTGTCTAGTAGTAGGATGAATCCAGGAGCCATCAGGCCCAAGCAAATCCTCACCCCAAATTACAGATGGGACCCTTTGGTATTTGTGAGGTCTTGTACTGGACCCATGGGTATCCCTATGCCTCAAGTACTCCCTCAGCCAGTTCCATGCCTGAGTCTTTCTTCTTCCAATATTTCTCATTCTGTCTTAAGTTTGTCTCCGATCAGCTAGAGGCACCCTTGAAGGGCAAGCCATAAAATACAAATTTTGTGATTTTGGTGACTCCACACACAATTGTTCTGATATCAGCATTTGAATTGGCATTGCACAGTATAGAGATGAACAATATAAATCATGCTGATAATTTAACATTTTACTTTTTCTTTACTTACATCAAATAGCAAATAAATAACACTATGACAAGATGAGAAAGAGACCACAAAAGAAAGCAAAAAGGCTTTATATTTTACACCTTTAACAGCACATTTTTTCCTTGTTCTTTGCATGTCTCAGCCTCTACACATTGAAAATTGGATCTTAATCAATGATATATCCCCTATCATAGTATTCAGGTTATAATATACAATTAATAAATATTTGGTGAGTGACAAAATTCCTACAACTTTTTCCTATGGCACTAAAACCTTCCTACCCGCTAAACTGGCAAAAAAGTTGTGTCTTTTTCTTTTTTCATTTTTTTTTTGTATCTAGGATAAAACTTAGCACAATATCTTCGTTGTTGCTCCTTAATGTGTATTGAGTAACTATGTACAGTTGTGTTTTTCCTTGCCTCAATAACTGTATCTCTTTAGACAATATGAAATAGAGATAAAAATTATAAACTGAATAAATTAAAACAAACAAAAATACCCTCAAGTTATCCACCACATAAGGCAGAAAAATGATTGAGAGGAAAAGTGATTCTCAGCCTGAATTGTGTAATTACCCACATTCTCCACAATATGTTTTATATCTAGGCATAGTTGAAGCATCACATCTCATTTTCTAAAAGCTAGATATAACTTACTCTAACATGGTTGATATTATTCTATTGTAAAAGTTTAAAAAATCAAATTGAAAATTGAAAGCACTGTATTGTCATATTTTCTTAAAGTTCAAAAAATTCTTGGTTTTCAGAGTGTGACTTCTCTCACAGTAACAGGATCTCATCCTGTGAAAATGTCAAAGCCAGTTATCACTAACCAAAGAAAACAAAGCTGTTTTAGAAAGCTGTGTCCTTAACACATAGAAACTGATTTTTTCACACATGTTGCAAGTTCATTCTTTTACATAATTAAATCTTTATTCTTAATAAGATAATCATCAGGTAGAAATATCTCCCTTTCTGGAATGCCTCTCCTGTACATTGAATGCCTTCTGTGTATCTCTGCCAAAGTTGATGCTTTAAATACAATTAAATGAGGATAAACTTTATCTCAAAATATGTACATTATCTTAACATTTCTATTTCTTCAAACAATCCCAAGTTTCTAGTTTGTCAATATACTAGTCATTCTTGATGCCTCTTTTCTCCCTCTTCTACCAATAGACCAACATGCCAAGTCAGTCATAAATTAGATGATTATCTTGGACAAGACACTTGACCCTTCTGAGTTTCAGATGTCTTTATCTACACACTGGAGAGCAACAGGCAAAGGAAAAAAAAGGTTAGGCTAGAACGGTCTTTAGGACTCTGTATTAGTCAAGGTTCTCCAGAAAAACAGAAGCAAAAAGGTGTGTGTGTGTGTGTGTGTGTGTGTGTGTGTGTGTGTGTATGTGTGTGTGTGTGTGTAGACATTATGTATATGCATTAATATATTACATCAGAACACAGCACAATATAATATATACATTAGGGTTCACCCCACAGAGAGAGACTCAGAAGAGTGATGCTCCAGTTCCAGTCCAAAGGCATTATGCTGGAGAACTCCTTCTTGCTTGAGGAGGCCTGTTTTTTGTTGTTGTTTTTGTTTGTTTGTTTATTTAGGTATTTGTACTATTGCCTCTGTTTATCCACAGAACCCTGATATAATCCCCAAGTCCTACTCTCTGACCTGCTAAATAAAACTGGCACTCCCATACACAATGCAGTTAGTTGGTAAAGCATTCCATGCAGAGAACCAATCACACAAGGAACTAAAGCATAGAATAAGAAACCAAAAAAGAAGCCTGTTGTAAATACTGGATGAATGCAGTGGGATTAGTGAAACACTCAGCTCACTGGACATGCAGATGCCTGGGACTCATCCCATGTACACTATACACAAGGTCTGTTCCAGTTCCACTTGGCTGATGGTTTGAGTCCACTGATACACCTCTACCTAATATCAGAACAGGCTCAGGAATCTGTAAAAACTTAGTTAAGAGTAGCTGGGGAAGACAAGGATACTCCCTGCTAATTCTAACATTACTTTATTTGTTTATTCAACAAATATTACTTTTTTAGCTTAAACAACATTCTGGATACAGTGATTCTAGACTGTTTCTGTAGTGAGTCTGCCATCAAGTTATCAAGCGAAATTTTAAGTGGGCAAGACTCCTTGGATAGAATTGGCATGGTAGACATAATCCAAGTATAACATGTGAAAAGGAAGAAAAGTTGAGCTCATAATCATACCATGTCTAAAGGTGATTTTAGAATTTAACCAGATCAGGGTATGGAATGGCTTACATTGGGTAAACCTTGCTGACATTGAAAAGCTGGAGGTACTTGGAATTTAAAATGAACCACTTGACCAGTAATAGGCTGACAATCTCTGTGTTGTTGTGCCTTCAACTTGTTTAGGGCAATCACTCCAGGCTATTTTGCCATTCAGAGATGCAGCTGTCCCATCTAATTGGAATTTATTTCCCATTCTTTGACATCACTGTCTCACACATAGAATCTGCCACCATTTCAAATACATTAAATCCAGATATAGATTACACCAAAAGTGGCTTCTGTAATCTAAAACTATATGCCAGAAGAAGAAGAAAACAAAAGTTAAGAAGAAATTATTTCAGCAAAATTATGGAAGCTTGACCTCAAAATAATCAACAAAAATTTATAATATAAAAGAAGACAGTGAGATCAGCTGAAATTTAATTGGCTTTAAGTAGAATTCCTATATGTTTACACTGAAAAGTAATGGAAAATTTTTGTCTCACACATGTAATCAGTTGACCAATACCATTCTTCCATACTGTTTGGTGTTCTGAAACTAATTTAGAAGATGTCTCCATGTCTATGGCTGCCCTCTAGTTTACTCTATCAATAATTTATTTCAATTAAAAATTATTTAACTGAATTGACCAGATATGGATTATTGTCTAGAAAATAACTTCTAATAAATCTGTAAAATGGTTTTCTCTTTATAATGTAGGCTTTACAATGGCCTATGTGATCAGCCTGTTGCTTTCTCTAATGTTCTTCTTCCTGTGTTTCTCATTTTACTTATCCTGCCTTTTTTAATTTTTTCATTAAACACAGCAGGCAGGCTCCTGCTAGGGTATTTTTACGTTGTTCTCTCTGCCTGGAATAATTTTCCCACAGTTATCTATTTAGCTAACTCCTTCACCAACCTCATTTCTCTGTTCAAATCTCACCCTCTCAATGAAGTCTATTAGTTATAACTGCAAACTGTTCCTCCCATTCCTCACCAGCATTCCTGCATGGATGAGGCCCTCTCCATCCCTCTTACCCTGCACTACTCCTTCTTTTTCATAGCACATATTACCTTCTAACAGACTATATAATTTATTTACTTATTGTAATTATTTACTGTCTGCCTCCTCCTCTTGAACAAAATCTCCACAAATGCTTTTGTTTTCAATGGCTACTGTGACAAATTACCAGACTTGGTGGCTTAAGAGAACATAAATTTGTTCTCTTACAGTTCTAGAGGTCAGAACCCAAAATTAGTTTAACTGGGCTACAGTCAACATGTCAGCAGGGGAGCTTTGAGGAAAGAATCCATTTTTCTCTTTTTCATCTTCTCATAGCCACCTACATTTCTTAGTTTGTAAGCTTTTCCTACATGTTCAAAGCTCATTACTCCATTCTCTTGTTATATCATCACATTGCCTTTTCTTCTTCTGAGTACTGATGGAAAATATTCCTCTGCCTTCCTCTTGTAAAGACACTTGTAATTACATTTAGGGCTCCCCAGGATAATCCAGAATAATCCTCCATTTCAAGATCCTCAATTTAATCCTACCTGCCAAGTTCCTTTTGCTAAGTTCTAGGGATCATGATGTGGATTCCGTTGGTGGGCATTATTTGCCTACCACCATGAAGATAGAAATTTTGCCCATTTTGTTCCCTCATTTATCTCAAATCCAACCTGGAACACAGTAGAAACTGAATAAACATCTGTTGGATTAGTAAAATTAAATTGGTGTATAAGGTAGAATCATAAAAGCAGTTTAAAAAAATTAGTTAAGAATTTGAGTATATGATATCAGATTTAAAGAATCATCCACAGAGATTTTCTCACTTTAGTGAAGGCCTCCAAAGTAGCCATACTACCTAGTGTTACATAATTCCTTTATCTCTACCAAATCTTTGAACATTTCTTTCACAATATTCTATTGAATTTAATATTTTCTGAATGATTAGATTGAAATATGACCTCTTTGTATTTTTTTATTCCACCTTTCTGTTTTGTCTATGTGCTGAAAGACTAATTCTCAAGATATAGCTAGCTGTTACTGAATGACATGACATGAGACATGGCATGCTCTCAAATATACTTATTACCTTTCAGAAAAGAATTACAACCTAAGATAATAATCCAGAATATTAACACACAAAAATGTGTATTTTATCATTTGATTAGTAGGAACTCATAAAGCTTATGGAAACAACTAGAAGCAATGGTTATTCTTAATTTTTTTATAAAAATACTTTTATTGTTAGACTTAGTCCCCATTGGTTACCAAGAGTTATATAGGTTCCAGGAGTACAATTCTACAGTGCATCGTCTATTCATTGTATTTTATGTTTGACAACCATATGAGTTCTCTTTCCATCACTGTATATTTGGCTCCCCCTGCCTAGTCTCCCACTTCCTCCCTCTTATCCCACCCCTCTCCCCCCTTGCCCCCATACAACTTTGAAACTATTGATTGTGTCCATGAGGTTCTTTCGTTTATTTTTTCTTTGTTGCTTTCAGTTTTATATTCTGCATATGAATGAAGTCATATGATTCTTGACTTTTTCTGTTGGCTTATTTCACTTAGCATGATGATCTCTAGGTCCATCCATTTTGTCACAAATGGCAGTATTTCATCTTTTCTCATAGCTGAGTAATATTCCATTGTGTTTATGTACCACAGTTTCTTTATCCATTCATCTATCAAAGGGCATTTCAGTTGTTTCCATGTCTTGGCCACCATGAACAGTGCTGCAATGAACATTGGGGTACATAAGTCTTTGTGGACTAAGGTTTATAAGATTTTGGGGTAGATCCGCAGGAGAGGGATTACTGGGACGTATGGTAACTCCATTCCCAGTTTTCTGAGGAACCTCCACACTGTCTTCCACAAAGGTTGTACCAATTTGCATTCCCACCAGCAGTGTGCAAGAGTTCCTTTTTCTGCACATCCTCTCCAGCATTTGTTATTCCTTGTCTTGTTGATAATAGCCATTCTAACAGGTGTGAGGTGATATCTTGTTGTGGTTTTGATTTGCATTTCCCTGATAGCTAATGAGGATGAGCATTTTTTCATATGTCTGCTGACCATTTGTATTTCTTGTGGGAGAAGTGTCTGTTTAGGTCCTCTGCCCACTTTTTAATTGGGTTGTTTGTTTTTATGTTGTTAAGTTGTATTAGTTCTTTATATATTTTAGGTATTAGACCCTTCCCAGATGCATTGTTTGCAAATATTTTCTGCCATTCAGTTAGCTTTTTGTTTTGTTGATGGTTTCTTTTGCTGTGCATAAGCTTTTTAGTTTAATATAGTCAATTTATTTATATTTTCTTTTACTTCCCTTACCTTTGAGGTTAGGTTCATGAAGTCTTCCTTGAGCCCTAGGACTATAAATTTAGTACCAATGTTTGCTTCTATACGGTTTATTGTTTCAGGTCTTATATGGAGGTCATTAATACATTTTGAGTTAATTTTACTATATGGTGAGTGTTTGCAACTCAGATTCATTTTTTTACATGTGCTTTTTCAGTTTTCCCAGCACCACCTACTGAAGAGGCTGTCTTTTCCCCATTGCATATTTTTTGCTCCTTTATCAAAAATTATTTCTCTATAAATTGTGGATTATTTTCTGGGTTTTCAATTTTGTTTCATTGGTGTGTGTCTGTTTTTCTGCCAATACCAAGCTGTTTTGATAATTGATGCTTTGTAGTATAAATGGAAATCAAGGAGTGTGATACCACTAGTCTTATTCTTTTTATGTAGTATTGCCTTGGAAATTTAAGGTCTTTTATGGTTCCATACAAATCTGATAATTTTGTAAGCTATTTCTTGACAATATGATTGTGGAATTTTGATGGAAATTGCATTAAATTTGTAAATTGCCTTGGGTAATATGGCCATTTTTAAAAATGCTAAGTCTTTCTATCCATGAACACAAAAATCTTTCCATTTCTTTGTGTCTTCTTCAATTTCTTTCAAATATTCTATAGTTTTTCGTGTATAAGTCTATCATGTTCTTTGTTAATTCCCAGGTATTTTATTCTTTTTGTTGCAATAGCAAAAGCTATTGATTCTCTCATTTCTTTTTCTGAAGACTGTTGTTTGCATATAGAAATGCTCTGGATTATGTATCCTGAGACTTTACTGTATTTGTTTATTGATTCTAATAGTTTCCTGGTGGAGTCTTTGAAATTTTCTATATAAAGAATCATTTCATCTGCACATAGTGACTATTTGACCTCTTCTCCCAATTTAGATACCTTTTATTCTTTTCTCTTATCTGATTGCTCTCGATTTATCTTCCAGTACTATATTGAATAGCAGTGGTGACAAGAGTCATCCCTGTCTTGTTCCTGATTTTAAGGGAATGGGCTTCAGCTTTTCCCCATTCAGTATGATATTAGCTGACGGTTTGTCATATATGGCCTTTATTATGTTGAGATACTTTTCTTCTATACTCATTTTATTCAGTGTTTTGATCATAAATAGATGTTGTATCTTGTCAAATGCTTTTTCTGCATAAATTGATATGATCATGTGGTCTTTATATTTTGTTTATTTAGTGTATCACATTGATTGATTTTCATATGTTGAACTGTCCTTGTGTTCCTGGGATGAATCCCACTTGATCATGATGTTTGATCTTTTTGATGTATGGTTCTATTCTATTTGCTAAAGTTTAGTTTAGAATTTTTGCATATGTGTTAATCAGAGATATTTGTCTCCAGTTTCTTTTTTTGTGTTGTCTTTACCAGGCTTTTGTATTAAGGTAATGTTGGCCACATAGAATGAGTTAGGAAGTATTGCCTCATCTTTAATTTTTTTGGAGTCTGAGGAGGATAGGTGTTAATATTTCTTTGAATTCTTGGTAAAATTCATTGGTAAAACCATCTGGTCTGGGGCTTTTGCCTCTAGGGAGGTTGTGGGTAGTCATTTTAATTATTTTACTATTGATTGGTCTATTTGCATTATGCAGTTCTTCTTGATTCTGTCTAGGTAGGCTATAGGTTTTTAGGAACTTGTCCATTTCTTCTAGGTCATTAAATTTAGTGGCATAAAGCCCTTCATACTATTTTCTTATAATCCTTTGCATTTCTGTGGTATCAGTGGTAATTTTTCCCTTTTAATTTCTAATTTTGGATATTTGTGTCTTTTCCTTTTGCCCTTTGGTTAGTCTAGCCAGAAGTTTGTCAATTCTGTTGACTTTATCAAAGAACCAGCTTTTTGTAGCACTAAATTTTCCTATTCTCTTTATGTTCTCCTTTTCATTTAGCTCTGGTTTAATTTTTATTATTCTTTTTATTCTGCTGACTTCGGGTGTTTACTGTCTTTCTTTTTCTAGTTCTTTAAGGTGGGATGTTAGAATGTTTACTTGTGATTTTTCTTGTTTCTTAAGAGAGGCCTGTAATGCTATAAATTTCCTTCTTATTACTGCTTTTTCTGTGCCCCAATAATTTTGATATGTTGTATTTTCATTGTCATTAGTTTCTATGTATTTTCAATCTCTTCTTTTATTTGCTATTTGATCCAGTCTTTTTTTTTTTTCTGGTTTGCATTAATGTCAGTATTTGATTTTTACTTTTTATTTTTTTATTATTATTATTTTTTTAATTCATTTTTATTGTTAGACTTATTGGGGTGACATCTGTTAGCAAGGATTACATAGGTTTCAGGCATACAATTCTACAGTGCATTGTCAACTTGATGTATAATAAGTTCACCACCAAATGTGATTTCTCTTTCCATCACCTTATATTTAGCTTCCCCCACTCTTCTCCCACCCCCTCCCCTTTCTCCCCTCCCTAACCCAGTCTTTTTTAAATAAGATGTTGTTTAATCTCCATGTATGTGTGATTTTTTTCTGCTTTGCTTTTACAGTTGATCTCCAATTTCAGAGCTTGAGTATTATTTCAAACTTCTTGAATTTGCTGAGGCTACTTTTGTTTCCCAGAATATGGTTTATCCTTGAGAATATTTGATGTGCACTAGAAAAGAAGGTATAGTATTTTTTTTGATGCATAAAGTGTCCTGTAAATGTCAATTATGTTCAGTTGCTGCAATGTGTCATTTACAGCTGATATTTTCATATTTACTTTCTATTTTGATCATCTGTCCATGGCTGTTAAGGGAGTTTTTAGGTTTCCTACAATGATTGTGCTTTGGTCAGTTTCTCCTTTCAGATCTGTTAAGAGTTGCTTTATATTTTTTGGTGCTTTCTGATTGGGAGCATATGTGTTAAATAGTGTCAAGTCTTCCTGTTGTTGTATTGTGTCTTTTATCACTATATAATGTTCATCTTTGTCTTTTGTTATCTTTTTCAACCTGAAGTTTGTTTCATCAGATATCAGTATGACAACTCCTCCTTTGCTCTGGTTGCCATTTGTTTGGATTACTGTTTTCCATTCTTTCACTTTGAATCTGTGATTGCCTTATGGGTAAGGTGTGTCTCTTGGAGATAGCATATGCATAGGTTAAGTTTTTTAATCCTATCTGCTACTTTGTGTCTTTTTATTGATGAGTTCAGTCCATTAACATTTAGAGTGATGGTTGATATATGAGGATTTCCTATGACCATTACTTCCTTTTAAAATTATTTTTCGTTAATTTTGGGGGTTTTGTTGTTGTTGTTGTTGTTATTGTTGTTGTTGTTGTTGTCCCAAATCTATTCCATTTAGTCTGATGTTTTTTTGTTTTTTTTTTTTCCAGGTTGAAGAGCCTCCTTTAAAGTGTATTTCTTGAAGTGCTGGTTTCATGCTGGAGAATTCCCTCAGCTTTTGTGTGTCTGAGATGGTCTTTATTTCTCCTTGTCTGAAGGATAATTTTGCTGGATAATTTATTCTTGGCTGGAAATTTCTCTCTTTTAATATTTTGAATATTTTATTCCACTCTCTCCTGGCTTGTAGAGGTTCTGCTGAGAAATCTGATATCAACCTGAGGGGTTTACCTCTAAAAGTTACAGTTATTTTTTACTTAGCTTCCTTGAGAATTGTCTCTGTGTCTTTGGTTTTTGACATCTTCAGTACTATGTGTCTTGGATAAGATCTGCTAGGGTCCAAGAATCTAGGGGAACTAATTTGTTCTTGAATTTGGAGTTCCAGATCTTTCCATAGGTTTGAAAATTTCTTGTCTACTATTTGTTTGAGTATGCTCTCTGTAGAGTGCTCTAATCCTTCTTCCAATCCTATTATCTTGATGATTTTTAGTCTCACGGAGTCAGACAGTTGTTGCAGAGTTCTTTCCATCCTTGTGGTTATGTATTCCCTATCTTATTTTTTCTGAGATGTTTCCATGTTTGATACCACTAATTCTTTCCTCTGTCTTGTTGGCCCTGTTTTCTATGGTTGTTATTTCACTTCTCACTTCTTTTATTGTATTATTTATCTCTCGAATTTCTATCTCATTTTTGCTTATACTTTAAATTTCTTTGTTAAACTGTTTTGTTTGTTTGTTTGTTTGTTTGGGGTTTTTTTTTTTGTTCATAGATTTCCTATCTGAGATCATTCACCTCAGCTATGGTGTTTTGACAGCATGTGATTTTATATGTTCTGTCAGTTCATAAATTTCTAGTTTATAAGATCCTTTTCTGGAGTTTTTTATGTTCTTTCGGAGCAGCTTTAAATCCTAAGGTACTCAAACTGTGTGTTGTGTTCTTTTTTGGCATGAGGGCTTTATATCTAGCAGAGCCCAGGAGATCACTTTATTTTTCTGATCAGTGTTTTTGTGGTGTCTTGCTATAGAGCGTACACTAGGAGGTATGCACTTGGAGGGCAAGTTTTGGAATAGAAGGGAGGTGTTTAAGCCAGATCTACATCTCCACCAGTATTTGGAGTCAGGATGCAGGGACCCATTGTGTCTCTGCTTCTTGCAATTCATTTAGGAATCTGTGGGAGAAGGCGGAGGCCAACAATTACAAGCTGAGGCCACTCCACCTCCTGCATTTTGTCAGGGAAGCTGGGGGCGACAGGGGAAGCCAATGAGATGCAGACTGAGGTAGTTCACATTGGCTTGGGAGAATTCTGTAAAACCCACTTTTGTCCCTTCTCTAGTGTTTCACCTTGGCTGTGTTTCAGTGGTTTGTTTCCACAGCAAGCACTCTGGGTAGCATTTGTAAACACGAGCCCCTATTGCAGAGCATGAGCCCCCAGCCAAAGGGTTGTTTTGTGAGATGGCTGTGGGTGTGTGCTCCACAAGCCACAGGAGTGCTGTGAGGGCACTTGTGCACATGCGTGCCTTAAGCTGCAAGGGCACTGGGAGCCATGATAGTGTGTCTGGGGCTCTAAGTTTGTCTCAGGCAATTGAATGCTTTGTTTGACTTCCTTGCTACTCAGAGTCTCAGAGCTCAGTTCCCTGGCTTTGTCACCAACATGCTGCTTTTAGGTCCAGCTCCCTCAGGGTCTCCCTCTGTTCCTGCTGCTCTTGCTTCCACTGTTGTTGCTGCTTGGTCTCCTCCCTCCCCTATACTGTGCAGCTCCCTGATTTCTTTCTAGTTTCTTTAGTTAGCTGCAGTGATGTCTGGGCCAATCCATCTCTGCTCCCTCCATTCTCTCCTGTTTCCTCTCCTTTCTCCAACCTTCAGGTGTTTTCTTGTGATGCATGAATTTCTCAGTTGTCTCTGTGCCACTCAGAGTCTCCTATGTTAGATATGGCCAGCTATTTAATTTTATTTTCTGGGATAGGTTTTAGGTGTTATGGACCTCCTCTCTAGTCACCATCTTGCTGATACTCTGACCACTCAATTAAATTAGTTAAACATGCATCCTCAAAGTGAAAACCAACTTATCAATACAATGTTTCAAAATACGTTACTAGCCAGTTTTCAAATGGAAGGCAGAGCGCTGCAATCTGATGCTCAGTTAAAGACAAATTTGATCATGTTTCTCTCCTGGATGTTTATATGACCTATCTTCCCAGAGACAAATATCTCTTGCTTCAAAATCATGCCTTATTTATGCCATTGCCTTTTGACAGCACCTACATTTGTGAGCAACTCTTTTCAAGAATGAAGTGCATAAAAAGTAAAATTAGAACCAAAATATGTGATGAGCGTCTTGAGAATTCACTGAGAATTGCAACTACTTTCATCAAACCAGATACTGATGCATTAGTTTCTCAAAACCAATGTCAAATATCCCACTAGTTTTATGTTGCCCTCTTTTCTTTTACTTTTATAATAAAATATCAATAAATTAATGTTTTATTGCTTAGATATGTACATTTTCTGTATCAGTGATCACAAACTTGAAACCAGCTCAGTGATTTCAAGAGACCATTTGACAGGGTGGCACATAGTTAGGATTATTATGTGAGGACTTTTTTTGTTAATCTGTGATGGCAGATATCACAAAAATTATGCATGGACTATTTTTTTTCTTTTTTAATTCATCACTATTATTGGTGTTAGTATATTTTACATGTGGCCCAAGACAATTCTTCTTCCAATGTGACCAAGGGAAGCCAAAAGGTTAGACACTCCTGATCCAAGGATCAGAGAAAGGAAGGTGAGCAGGAGTAAAGGGAAGGGAATAGACGTGGCTACAGATTGGAACCCAGAACTAGGGAGAGGAGAGAGTAAGCTGGGAACCTGGGAACATGGGGCGAAACATATTCCAACCCTGGTGGATTGTAAGCTGAAAGTTGACAAGGGTGGAAGTATGGAAGGCTGAACCATGGCATGGCCCTTAACAAGTTAGGCCCAAGCCAAGGCATGCTACACTGCTTGCAGGGCTGAAGATCCAGCCAGAGCATGTGTGCAGCTCTAGACAAGTTAGGGCCTGAGCAGAGGCACACTACACTTGCATGGGGTGTTGGGAACACAGCCAGAATGTACACATCTCTGGACGAGCTTGGAGCAGAGAGCCAAAGAGTACAAAAGTGCTGACTCAACCACAAGTAGCCCTGGGTGAGCCAGAGACTGAGGGCTGGCAGCTGTGGAAATGCTGAACAGAGCAAAAGAACATCCTGGATTAAGTGCAAGCCAAGGAGAGAAGAGAAAAGCAGAGCCCATTGTGTTCTCCTGCATTGGCCTTGTGCACTTCTAATGGAGAAACAGGTTGTACTACAGCTCAGCCCAGCACATAGGGCTGCAACCTTGGAAGACACAGCAGTTGTAACTAGCATGGCCCTCATTGCCATGCAGAAACCACAGACACATAGCCTGGCTGCTTCCCTTTACTCTCTCCCAAAGCTCACCCTTCCCCCTCCCTCCCATCCCCACACCTCTACCTAGTGTCTGTATTCAGTCAGCAGCAACTGGAAAACTGTCATTACCCTGTGCCACAAACATGTCTGCACCTTTCTCAACTAACCATGCCACCACTCTTCCCACTGAAACTGGGAGGGGGGCTCAAAGAAACTGAGACATAGGTGCAGAAGTTTCTGTCTGCACTGGATTACAGAGGCATAGAATATCATCACCCACCACATCTTCCCAAAAAAGAAGCACACTGAGACCAAGGTTACTTGGTCAAAAAAGAAAAACCTCCCTTCCAGGAAATCTCCCAGTATAAGAAGACTGATTAACCAAGAGAAAGTATTGTAAGACACTGCAGAAACAGCAACTGAGAAGCAAAACACAGACCTATTCATACATACCGTGGGAAGTTTTTATGTCCAGGAAGAAAAACACTTCATCAACAATGAGTAACCTAAAAAACATAGCTGCTCAGGAAAAAAATGAAAAATTTCCAGAAAAAGAACTTAAAGATACGAAAATATATGATCTAAATGACACAGAATTCAAGACTGCAGTTCTAAAAGTGTGCAAAGAGATAAAATTGTCAGAATACAAAGAGGCAGCTAAATAATCTCAGAAAGAAAATCTGTGAACAAAAAATTGCTTTAAAAAAGAAATGGAAAGTATAATAAAGAACCAAATAGAAATTCTGGAGATAAACAATGAAATAAAAGAAATGAAAAATGAAATACCTAGTATAAGAAGCAGGGCCAACCAGAAGGAAAGAATTTGTGATATAGAAGATAGAAATATGGAAATGTCACAAAATGAAAAAGAGAGAGATTTGAGAGTCCAAAGAAATGAACAAACTCTACAAAAACTATCTGACACCATTAGAAATAGCAACAAAAAAATAATGTGAATACTAAAAGAGGCAGAGCAGAATTTCACAAAGAGCTTAAACAAATAGATAAGAACTGCAATGCCAAATTCAAGAATAAAATAGAACCCCAAATTACTTGAATTCCCAAAGACATTCTCCAAGGCACATTACACAGACAATGTCCCATATCAAAGACAAAGAAAGAATTCTCAAGGAAGTCAGGGAAAAAAAAGACCATAACTTATAAAGGAAAGCCCATCAGGCTGTCATCAGATTTCTCAACAGGAACATTAAAAAGCAGGAAGGAGTTTTTCCAAATGTTGAAAAAGAGAAATTACCAGCTAAGATAATAGATCCAGCAAAGTTATCATTTACATAGGAAGGAGGAATAAAGACCTTTTCAGACACACAGAAGCTGAAGAAGTTTTCCAGCACAAGGCTGGCATTTTAGGAAATACTGAAGAAGGCCATTTGACATGAAACAAAAACTCAACATGAATAGGAAAAAATTGGGACCACAAAACCATGAGAGGTGAAGAAATAAAGGTTTAAATTTCCAAAAAATAATGGAGATAAGAAGCATGCTTAAGAAAAGAAGCCACTATACATATGAAGCTTTCTTTTGCATAAACATCATAGTAACTATTCAAAAACAACAACAAAACAACTCAGAACTGAGACATAACAACAACAACAACAAAAAAGCAAACAGAAGAGAAATCATAGAATGCCATCAAACTAAAATAACTTACACTAAGGAAAACAAGCAAAGAAATTAAGATACCAAAAAACTAAAGATAAAAAGGATGTAAGAAATCCTCATATATCATTCAACATCCTAAATGTAAATGGACTGAGCTTACCAATAAAAATGCACAGAGTAGCAGATTGGATTTAAAAACAAAACCCATCCACATACTGTCTCCAAGAGTTACACTTCAGCCACAAGAACAAACATAGACTCAAAGTGAAAGGATGGAAAACAATACTCCAAGCAAATGGTATCCAAAGGAAAGCAGATGTAACAATACTTATATCTGACAAAACAGACTTCAGGATTAAAAAGGTAATAAGAGACAAAGATGGACATATCATAATGATAAAGGAGACAATACAACAAGAAGACATGACACTTAATAATATATATACCCCAAATTAGGAAGTACCAAAATTTATAAATCAACTATTAACATAACTAAAGGGAGAAACTGACAACAATACAACTAGAGTAAGGGACTGAAACACTCTCTTGACAGTGATGGACAGATCATCCAAGCACATCCAAGCAGAAAATAAATATAAAAATATCAGCTTTAAATGATACATTACAGCAATTAGACATAAGTGACATTTATAGGACACTTCATGCTATAACACAAGACTATACATTCTATTCTAGGCATGTGGAACATTCTCAAGAATAGACTATATGCTGGGTCACAAAGTTAGCCTTGGCAAACTCAAAAAGTTTGAAATCATACCAAGTGTATTCTCAGACATCGAAGCTTTGAAATTGGAGATCAACAGCAGAAAAAAAAAGGGCAGAAAAAGAAAACACATATACATGAAGATTAAACAACATTATTAAAAAATAACTGGATCAAAGATGGAATAAAATAAGATTAAAACTACATAGAAACTAATGGCAATAAAAACACAACATATTAAAATTATTGGGATGCAGCAAAAGCAGTAATAAGAGAAAAAAATTATATCATTACAGGCCTATTTCAAGAAACAAGAAAAATCACAAGTAAACAACCTAACAGTGCATCATAAAAAACTAGAAAAAGAAGGAAATAAAATTCCATAGCCAGCAGAAGGAAGGAAATAATAAAAATTAAAGCAGAACTAAATGAAATAGAGAACAGAAAGACGATAGAAAATAATCAATGCAACAAAGAACTGATTCTTCAAAAAAATCAATAAAATTGACAAACCCTTGGCTAGGTTCACCAAGGAAAAAAGAGAAAAGGCACAAATAACCAAAATTAGAAATGAAAGAGGAGAAATTATGAATGATACCAGAGAAATACAAAAAATCATCTGAGAATACTATGAAGAGCTATATACCACCAAATTTAACAACCTAGAAGAAATAGACAAGTATCTAGAAACATGTAGTCTACTTGGACTGCACCAAGAAAAACTGTCTGATCTAAATAGAAAAATTAACAGTAATGAAATTAAAATAATCACATAAAACCTACCCCAAAGCAAAAGCCCAGAACCAGATGGTCTCACAAACAAGTTTCATCAAGTGTTCAGAAAGAAATTAACACCTATTTTTCTCAAACTCTTCCAAAAAATGAAGAACTGGAAATATTTCTCAACTTCTTTTATGAGGCCAACATTACCCTAATACTAAAGCCTGGAAAGGATAACACACACACTCAAAAAAAACTATAGACCACTATCTTTGATGAACATAGGTGCAGAAATCCTAAGCTAAATACTAGAAAAGAGAATACAACAATGCATCAAAAAGATTATACACCACAATCAAGTGGGATTCATCTCAGAAGCACAAAGATGGTTCAACATACGCAAATTGTTGAATGTGATATACCACATAAACAAATAAAATATAAAAACCATATGATTCTATAAATTGATGCAGAAAAAGCATTGAAGATATAATATCCATTTATGATAAAAACACAATAAAATTGGTATAGTAAGAAAGTACTTCAACATAATAAAGGCCATATATGACAAGCCCTCAGCTAGTATACTGAATGGGGTTAAAATGAAGCTATTCTTTGAAAAGTGAACAAGACAGAGATGTCCTTTGTCACCACTGCTATTCCACATAGTACTGGAAGTTCTTATTACCTTTTTAATCAGGCAAGAGAAAGAAATAATAGATATTCATATTGGGAGAGAAGAAGTTAAACTGTCACTTTTTGCAGATGACATTTCCTTTATATAGAAAATTCTAAATCCTCCACTAGAAAACAATTAGAAACAACAAATTAATACAGTAAAGTTGCAGGATACAAAATCAGTGTATAAAAATATCAATTGCATTTTTATATACCAGCAACAAGACTTCAAATAAAAAAATAGAAAAATAATACCTTTTGCAATCACAAGAATAAAATACCTAGGAATAAACTTAACAAAGAACATGAAAAACTTATACACTAAACACTATAAGATATTATAAGAAATTGAAGAGGACACAAAGAAATAAAAAGATACTTTGTGTTTATGGATTGAAAGAATCAACATAGTCGATATGGCTATACTACCCAAAGCACTATACAGATTTAACACAATTACCATAAAAATTCCACAGACAATATTTCAGGAAATAGATTTTTTAAATTGTGAGATTTGTAAGAAACCACAAAAAACTCTAAATCATCAAAGAAATCTTACAAAAAAAGAAAAACTTTGGAGTCATCATGCTCCCTGATTTCAATCTGTGCTAGAGAACATCAATAATCAAAACAGTTTGGTACTGGCAGAAAAACAGACATACAGACCAATGAAACAAAATTAAAAAGCCAAAAAATAAACCCAAAAATATATGGACAGATAATTTTTGACAAAGAAGTGAAGAAATACACAATGGGATAAAGAAAGCTTCGTCAGTATATGGTGTTGGGAAAATTGGAAAATGACATGCAAAAGAATAAATCTGAACTGTGAACTGTCACCATATCCCCAAATTAGCTCAAAATGAATTAAAGACCTCTATATAAGACACCCTCCCTAAGATAAACTGTATTGAAGAAAACATTGGTACTAAAATTATAGACTTTGGGTTCAAAGATAACTTTATGAACTTGACCTCAAAGGCAAGGGAAATAAAGGCAAAAATAAATAAATGATACTATATCAAGCTAAACAGCTTCTGCACAGCAAAACAAATCAACAAAGCAAAGAGGCAACCAATTAATGGGAGAAAATATTTGCAAACAATGCCCCTGATAAGAGGACAATATTCAAAATATATAAAGAACTCCTATAACTCAACAACAACAAATCTAATTAAAGTGGGCAGAGGACCTCAACAGATACTTCTCACATGAAGACATACCAATGGCCAACAGATATATGAAAAAATGCTCAACTTCATTAACTATTAGGGAAATGCAAATCAAAACCACTGTGAGATACCACCTCACACCTGTTAGAATGGTTATTATCAATAAGGTAACTAGTATTAGAGAGGCTGTGGAGAAGAAGGAACCCTCACACACTGCTGATGGGAATGCAAATTTGTACAATTGTTATGGAGGACAGTATGAAGGTTTCTCAAAAAATTAAGAATAAAGTTACCATATGACAGAACATTTTCCCTTCTGGTTATCTACCCTCCAAATTTGATAACCTTAGTTCACAAAGATATATGTACCCCAATGTTTATAGCAGCACAGTTCACAGTGGCCAAGTCATAGAAAAAAACAAGTGTCCCTTGATAAATGACTGGATAAAGAAGTTGTAGTACATATACACAATGGAATATTACTCAGTCATAAGGTAAGATGAAATGACATTTGTTACAACATGAATGGACTTTGAGATCATCATGCTAAGTGAAATGAGCCAGACAGAAAAAATCAAGAGCCATATAACTTCACTCATATGTAAACTATAAATCTGAAAGCAACAAGGAAACAAGAACTCATGGACACAGTATAGTGGTTACCTGAGGGTAAAGGGGGAGGGGAGTTGGGGAGGCAGGAGGGGGATTCAAATATATGGTGATTGAAGAAGAACTGACTCTGGGTGGTAAACACATAATGCAACACATAGACGATGTATTGTAGAATTGTACACCTGAAACATACATAATTTTTACTAACCAGTGTCACCTCAATAAATTTAACACTAAAAAATTCAAATCTTAATATACAAAATAAGAAAAAATATTAAGTGCAAAAAACTGGATTACAAAATACAACCTCCCTACTCCTCTCTTCTTCCTCTTAAGAAGCGGAAAAAATAGTTTGTGAAAAGATTGTAGAAATATAAAGCATCACTAAAAGGTGAAATAAAAATAAAACAAGATAATCAAAGCAAAGATAAATAACAGTGATAAAATGATAATTTTTTCAAAATTTTTATAATTTTATAAAAACAGCATACCAGAAATCCATGGTTTCTTGTCATGAGATATCATTGAAAATAAAAATTCATTTATTTCACCAATAATTTTTGAAACATGGCTATGGCATAGGACTACACTATGAGGACATAACAAGGAACAAAGCAGACCAAAATTCCTTCCTTCATAGAACTCACATTCTAATGGAAGTAAACACTGAGCACATTGCAATAACTGTTTGCTCTGTCATGACTGCTCTTCCCATGTTTTCTGATAACTCACTCTCATACTTAGAGACTCCATTTAGAAGATAACCATATAGCCGAAGAAGAATATGATAGATGCTTGAACCAAGTTGTGAAAATATGAGAAGTGGTTGAACATATAATATTTTGAAGGTAGAGCCAATAAAATTTACTGATGAATTTCATGTGGGGTGGTAAAAAAAAGAGAAAATTCAAGGATGCCTTAAAAATACCTTGGCCAAGGCAACGGGGATGATGGAGCTTCTATTAACTGAGAAGGGTAAGACTAGGGATAGAAGAGGTTCGGTGAGGGAGATAGAAACTCAGTTGGAGATATGGTAAATTTTAGATGCTTGTTAGAAAAACTAGTAGAAGTGTTGTTCAGGCAGTTGTATACACAAGCCTGGAGATCAGATTGGAAAAGTAAATTTTGGAATTGTCCACCTATAGATGATATTTAAAACTATGAGACTGAATGAAATCATCAATAAAATAAATATAGACAGAGAAAAGAAGAGGAGAGACTGTTACATTAAGAGTTTAGGTTAATGAAGAGAGAAGAGCAAAATAGTCTAAGAAACCACAGATAAGTAGAAAGCAAGCTAGACAAGTGTGACATTCTGGGGGAAAGAAGGTAAAAAATGTATAAAGAACGAAACTAATCAAGTGTAACAAATGCTATCAATAGTTCAAAAAGAGTCCTAAGAACTGATGTTTAAGAAAGTGAAAATGACGGGTTCCCTGGTGGTGTAGTAGCTAGGCTTCCACGCTCTCAACACCACGGCCTGGGTTTGATTCCCAGCCAGGGAGCTACCCCCCCTCCCCCCCAAGAAAAAGAAATGAAAATGTCTGCTGACTTTGACAACAATACTGTCCCAAAATACTATATTAAATGCTAAATACTACACACTAAATTCCATATACTATATTCCATATATGTATATACACACATATATATTATATACAAAATAAATATGGGTGTACCAAAAATACATACACATTTTAAAAGATGTTTCATATATATATGTGTATATATATATATATGTATGTGTATATATATGTATATACATATATATATACATATATATACACACATATATATACACACACATATATATATACACACATATATATACACATATATATATATACACATATATATGTGTGTGTGTATATATATATATATAAAACTTTTCAAAGTTGAATTGAATTATGGTAGCAATGTATAGTATGACATTCACTCAAAAGATGACATTAATCAAAAGAATGCTAGTGTCACCACGGGACAGGCAGGACAGTCAAATGTCATTTGAGTTTCTCACACATTCTCCTTGGCTTCCACCTATGGAGGACCTTAAAAGATGTGGTGTAGAAAATTTGCCACATTGGTGGTACTTGGGGACAAAATTGAAATGGCATGCATAGTGATACAAGTGGACACTTTGGTCAACATTGCTCAAGTAGTAGTTCTCCATAATCAGAAAAGTCTGAATGCTGATGGTAACCACTTGGAGCACCTCTTGTAATTGCAGAAGTCAAACATGACTTGTATTCATCTTTTGTTATTGGTGTATATTGAATATACAATTTTAATACAGTTTTTAAAAATTTCTTAAAATGCATATACAGTTTTTAGCAACCTCTGTATATATTAAAAACTAAATATTGATACCATAATTTTTTCCTTGTGATATTTATGAGAAAAGTTGGAAACTGAGTTATGGAGTTGGGTCTCAAAGCTAGATACTCAGACCCCAACTTTTTGTTCTCTTTCTATGTACTAGGCACCTTTTGAAATTTAGCTTGTCTACCAGGCTGGAGGCAGTTTTCATCACATCTTTCTAAAGGTTATATTCTATTTCTTGAATTAGGTGTGATTACTTTGTGATAATTTATCAACATGTATACTTAGAATTTGTGTGTTCTACTGTATGTCTATTTCAATTTTAAAAGTTTATTGAAATTCAGTTTCTGACTGCTGTGTGAAAAATTGATGGGAGCAAAACTGAAAGATATGTTCACTTGATTATAGATGATTTTCTAGTTCTACAGATGGAACAAAGAGCAGATTTATTCTTCAGGTTTAACCAGACTTTACACAGTGCAGACTCCTAAAAGAGCAGTAAACTTAGAGCTGGCCTCACTGCTTCCTCTTGTGTCTCTAGAATCAGTGATCAAGGAAGGAGATGGGTTAGGACAGGGCTTGAGGCAACCCATACAGTTGGAGGATGGGTGCTAATCTGTGAGCCATGAGTTTTCCAAAAGGACTGGTCTTGCTTCATGTGGTCAGGGGAAGAATAACAATTGACCCAGAGAGTCTTAACAGGTGCAGAAGAAGCTGCATGGTCAAAATGGTGGTCTTGTTGCCTTAGGCTGTCCTAGAAATAAAGCTCAAAAAAAACAACAACATCAACAACAACAACAAAAATTTGCTTTTATAAGGCTAGCCAGGTGTCATGCTGGGTCCTATGAAGAGAAAGAAGGCAGGCATTCAGGGTCTGGTCTGCCCAAGTACAAGTAATCCACAATTCTTTTAAAGTATTTTGTTAAATTTCAATAACATCCTTATATTGCAAACATAGCATTTATACCTCAATTCAAAGAAATATGTTACATTGTTAATTTTCTGTTGGCTTCATTTAATTTAAGTGATGAAAGGGAGACATTATAAAGTAGCATCTAGAAGAGATGCAGGCCCCAAAATACATCTGCTGATATTTGAGTGTTGCAGAAATCCAGATGAGAGATGATAGATGAAGATGATGGCAGTAGTGATATACAGGAATGGGTAAATGCAAAATATACTTTGAAGATAATAGTTACAGGATTATGGAAGAGGTAAATAAAAGGAAGATGAAAATAGTTCCTAGGTTTCTGGATTTCATAATTGGGCAGATAATGAGGTGTTATTTATTGGGATAGGGAGGAAAGGTTGTAGATCTGTGTACAATATCAAGAGTTCTGTTTTGGACGTTGAGGAGACATTCAAATAAAAATAACAGCTGGGTATCTGAGTTTGGAGGTCAAAGGTAAGGGCTGATGTGCAGATATACATTTAGAGAATGCTTCCATGTAGATAGTATTTAAAATCATAGGTAAGAGTGAAATAAACTTGGGAGAAATGAAGGTAAATAAAAGAGGCAGGCCACTACAATGTTGAGCACAATAGCAACAAAGCAAAATCAACACGAAGGTCATCAGTAAAATTAACAAGAGAAATTTCAATAAGGTGTAGGGCTAGAGGCTGGATGAGTGAATGGAGGTGAGGAGGAGAAGATATGTATAAAATGTATCTTTCAAAAAGTGTTGTTTTACATATAATAATTTGTTTTATCCTCTCACTAACTTTATGAAGTAGGTACTCTTGTTACTCTTATTTGTCATATGAAGAAACTCAGACTTAGAAAGAGTAAGGAATTTGCCCAGGGTCACATAGCTATTAAGCGCCAGAGTTGGGATTTGAACTCAAGCCACTCTCACTCTTTAAAAAGATTATCTCTAAATTAAATGCAATCACACAGGTGTTAAATTTCTACTACATTATTAAATATAAGAATAAAAATTGTAGAAAACTTAGGAGCTACTAGAAAAATATAGAGATCTCAGAAATAAAACTCTGGCCCAGGAGTATTTGTCAGTTCAAGTAAAGAATAATTAAATAAGATAACAGAGACTTGAAGATAACTTGATAAGCTTGATTTACTAATATGTAAGATTTTGCACCTCATAAATATTTATTCTTTTTAGATAAAATGAAATTATCTTAAAAATTAATGATTTTGTAAACTATAAAAGACATTATAACAAGCTTCCACATCCTCATCATCCAGCTAATCACTTGGAACTTCAAAAATCTTCCTTCAAATAATTTGAGTTATATGGAAATCAAAGCTGAAATTATAGAATTTTTAAGTGAAAGTCAATCACAATATATTTAAACTGAGATGAAGTGAAGGAGCATGCAATAAAAATAATACAATGTTAAATGTATTTATTAAAAAATAAGAAATCAAGCACAAGTTAAATTTTCACTCTAAACGAGCTAATATAAGAACAAGTAAGCCAAAGGAAGTCAAAAGAAGGAATTCATAGTAATAGAAGAAGAATTTAATGAACTAGAAATGTAACACTTCTAAAAATTGCAAAAGGATATGGAAACATTTTCTAGTAAATAAGAAAGACAAACATCTAGCAAATTTGAATTAGAATGAAAAAGACAAAGAAAATATAATAAGCAAAATTAGTAATATTGAAAACTAATATAATCACAGATAGAAATGCAATTGAAAATTTAGATAAAATAGGTGATAGTCTAGAAAAAAATTATGTATTATAATTACCATAAGAGGGAGATGATCTGAAAGTACTAATCCTAAAACATAAAATTAAAAATTTGTACCACCTTAAAACTCACCAGGCTTCCAATAGCTATCATTATTAATATTCAATAATATTATAAGATGTATTATTAGCAGTTTGCATTTATTGAGTGACTGCTATTTGCCAGGCACTGTACTAAACACTTTACATTACTTTGTTAGATAACTACTACCTTACATCATTTTATAAACAGAAACAGAGGCAGACAAAGTGATTCGTCAGCTTTCACACATCTAGTAAGTGGCAGGCCTGGTATTGAAACAGACTGTAGAGACTGAAAAACTCATTTTTTTAAACTTCATCTTACATGAAAGTATGATTTGTTATCAAAACATGGAATTATTTTTAAGATTAAAAAAAGAAAAATTGTATAATTTTGATAAGAGTAGGAAAGGATAAAATTCAGTATCAATCCTGTTAACACGCACACAGACACACACACACACACACACACACACACACACACACATCCTTTCCTCTAGATATAGAATATTTCTCAGAAGCCAACAATAAACATAATACTCAATGCTGAAACAAAAAAGCACAGATGCTCAAACTGGTGGTAAGGGAGGAGATGTTTACAAGTTTGTTTTAAAAAATAGTTTTCTCCAGAACAAATAGGTTTATTTGTTTACCTATTAAGCAAATTAAACAGGTTTCTTTTATACGGGGGGATTTCTCAGATGCTTTAACATGCTACTGTTTTGTTCTGTGACTCTTCTGGAAGCTTCTTTGAATACTGAACCCTTTATTCTTCCCTCTGGGAACTAGTGCATACACTTACACAGTTTGGAAAAGGCTGCTATAGCACTGAAGCCATGCATCTGCACTAAAGTTACCAGTATGGAGTCCCACCATGACAACTGCTATTCACCATTACTCTAGATGACCTAGCTAATGCAATAAGAGGAAAAGAATAAGGTAAATATTGAAAAGGAAGAAAAATACTATCTGTAAGTGATATGATTGCCTATAGAAAATTTAAGATCAAGACAGTCAAATAAAAACCTTAAAATATAATAACTTAGATAAATTTCTAGATACAAAATAAGTATGTACATAAGCTGATTCCTACTCTCAATGACTTACAAATTGTCCAGGGAGATTTATGTGTAGTCAGAAATAACAGCTGGAGCATCATTTAATTGATGTAGTGCTCAAATTTTGAAGACTGAGTTGTCAGAAGACACTGTCTTTGCTAATTTAAAAAGCAATGTTTTTAAAATAAATTGTTCAAGTTATTTTTTAAAAGATTTGATGCCTGCTTATCAGATGTCTATGCTAGGATTAGGGTAAATCACAGTCTAAAAGTTACTCAAGCAGCAATGTGACCACCAGAAGCATTGAGGGGCTCAGTTCTTCTTACTAATGCAGTAAAGAATTACAGATCAGTGAAACAAACAAAAAAAGCAGAGTAAAGCTTTATTGAAATGGATTTCAAGAGAGAAATGGGCCAAGCCAAGAGAGTCAGTGGGCCCCAATGGGTTTGGGATTTAAGTTTTATTGTTGGCTCTGGGCCAGCCTTGCGTGACGTATGGACTTGGGGCATTTGTCGTACAGACTTAGGTCATTTGATTGACTTGTGTAGGTTATGTAAGTGTTTTCCTTCTGAGCATACCCTTACCCAGAATGCATACAGAAATACCCATTGGGAGGGAGGTCAACCCATAACGTTCTTTTTATTACAATTACATTATAATGAAGCTGGAGGTCAGGCCAAGGACAGGCTCTAAAAATCTGTTCAGTTGCCACAAACCATATAATTCTGGTTGGGGTCTTATCTCTCTTTTCCTGAAATACTTTAACCAAAAATTTGTCTCTGGGGGCTGGGCTTGTGTGTTTCCTGGGGAATGGACATGGGTGGTGTGAAGCACCAATCATATTACCTTCAATTCCTCCTGTCACTCATGCCTACCTTTCTACTCTCACTCATGCCTACCTTCCTACCTAACAGCAAGACTAAATTCTTCATTGCCATTTGGTTCTGTTATTCAAGAAATCTTGTAATTCTATCTATTGAGTCAACCAAAAGAAATTTTCAACCCATTTCTAGACAGGAGATGACAGAAAGAATGAACAAATGTTCATTGTTAATGAGAAATTTCTTAGTACCAAGGATATATAATTATTCCTAGTAACAGCATATCTTGACAAAAAAGTTCCAATAAAAGCAAACAAAGGTATTAATATATAAATCACCCATTCAGCCTGTGAAACCTACTTAGTCATACAGGAAGACTTACAGTATAAAAATAAGTAGACAGAAGAAAACAAAAGTATGAAATTGAAATACAGAATTGAGGAAAATGTGGTCAAATTCAAGTATGATAAAAGCTAAAAGTCACATCTCTGGACAAAAGGTTGGGTGAGAGCCATTTAAGGAGAGAGGAGGTAAGCGTAGAAGTCAGTTGTCTTTCATCCTGAAGACCCCGACTCTCAATTACTGAGACACGTATTATGTAGGGAAGATAATTCCACAAAACAATGTTCTGAGTTGGCTCCAGTTCCATGTGATAATTTTACAGTTAGGAGATTAAGAACACAGGATTCTTCCCTAAACTTTGTTTTTTGCAGTTATAACCCCATCCTACCTTATCAGTCTCTTCTCCTCTATTCAATGCTTCTAAAACAATCAGACAGGCTCTAAGATCTTACCTCCAGAATCCTTCACCCCCTCTAGCTATTGTCCCATACTTCATAACAAAACTCCACAAAAAGTTTCACAATATTCTGCCACCACTTCTCTACCCTGCATTGCCTTTTCTTTTCAACATTTTCATTAATTTTTAATTAAATAGATAATGCTTATTTATTGTGCCTTGTAAAGAAGTGCTATGGTATAAGAATGTTTCATGTAAGGTAATCAATGTTAATAACATCGTTTGCATTCATCCATACCTCCTTCCATATGCACAAACATATATGCATGCATAAAAGGGTTTTATTGTTGTTGTTTGTTCTTATAAAGTGAAATTGTATGGTATTAAGTATTTGTTATTTGCTTTACTGATTTGATAATGCATGATAGAATTTACATCAACTTGACTTCTGTTCTATCATGTCCCTGAAACTGCTTGTCAATATTGCTATTCTACCTCCATGTAGCCACCTGTTTCCATGCTGTGAAGTACAATAATTGTTTCTGTGGTTTTCACCTTACTCTGGCATCCAGCAGAGTATGAGAGGTGACTACCCCCATTTTCTTAAAGCACAGTCCTCACTTGGTTTTGTGATGCCTGAATTTCTTTTGTTCTTCCTATCTCACTGGGTGTCCCTTCAGTCTCCTTTATTGTCCCCTCCTTTACCAATCCCTAAATGATGGAAGTCTTGGGACTCCATCCAAGTCTCTTCATTTTTCTATCTTTGCAATGTTAACTTATATCTCATAGAAATTCCATATTTCTCATGTTCAAACTTGAATTAATCTTCACCAACTACCCATTTATTCCAACAAACATCTGAATGGATCATCAGAAAGGTATTTGGAGATCAAGACACAGTTATAATATATGAGTCATCGGTAATAGGTAGAATTTAAAGACATAGACATGAAGGAGATAATCCAAGAAGAGATTGTAGCCAGAGGCTTCCCCAAGACTTTTGAAGAAATCAAAGAAAAGAATGTTTTATTAATTTAAAGTTTGAGTGTTTTTTAAAAAGGAAAATGCAGAATGGAGACAGCAGTATATTATTTTATGATCATGGACAAGCCTTCCAGCCCTAACAAAGAGGCTCTCCTTGCAGCTATTTGAATGGCTCAGAGAGAAAGACAAGGCAGTCAGGGGTTATAAATGTCTATAGGACCAAAACTAATTCTAGCTACCTTCAGCTAAGGCAGAGGTTCTCAACCTGTGGGTCATGACCCCTTTGGGGGTCAAACGACCCTTTCACCGAGGTTGCCTAAGACCATCAGAAAACACACATCAGATACTTACATTACAATTCATAACAGTAGCAAAATTACTGTTATAAAGTAGCAACAAAAATAATTTCATGGGGGGTCACCACAACATGAGGAACTGTATTAAAGGGTCACGACATTAGGAAGGTTGAGAACCACTGAGCTAGGGCATCAAATGCAATGCCATGAACCCATACTTTAATTTCTCATATGTTAGTATTTACTGAGCACATGGTGTAAATTATACTCAGTCTGAGCTGTCACTGAAAAGACATTGGGAAAACAAAATTGACAAGATCCTTGCCCACAAAGGGTTTTCAATTGACAGGAAAGAAAGAGAAACGATAGGCAATCACAATGTAATGTGAACATAGAAAGAAAATTAGGAATGTATGTAATTTCTGTAAAGATAATAAAAACTAAAAAAGTACCTAAGAATGTGACTATATTTGGAGATAAGGTCTTTAAAAATGGTAATTAAGTTGCTTCTCAGAAGTAAAAATAAATTATCTTTGAAGAAAAACAACATTATCTGCAGCCTCAAATTATCTCTTCAATTCTTATAAACAGTGCCATAAGGGTAAAGCCTAATCTAACCTGACTGGTGTCCTTATTTAAAAAAATGAGATTAAGACATAGAGAAACACCAGGGATGCACTGAGAACACAGTGAAAAGGCAGCAATCTTAATGACAAAGAAAGAAGTCTCAGGAGAAACCAAACCTGATACCACCTTGATCTCAGACTTCTAGCCTCCAGAACTATAAGAAGATAAATTTCTGCTATTTAAGCCACCCAATATGTAGTAATTTGCTATGACAACATTAGCAATCTAGTACAAGTAACTAGAAGTTAATTTCTAATAAGGGAAATAAAGGAACTGACCACAAACTAGGGAAGAAACCAACACAGAACAGACCAATGGGAGATCCAAATATCAAAATTAGGAAACATATTTTGAAGTAGTTGTTATTAATATGTTCAGAAATTTAAAAGAATGAAAAAGAAAGAATAGACATCCTAGAAAATTTAAAAAGACAACAGTTGAAATTAAGATGAGTTTAATAGCACATGAGACACAGCTGAAGAGAAAATCTGTGGACTGAAAGATTAATCAGAAGAAAATTTCTAGATTGATGCAAAGAGAGATGTATGAAATAGTGTAAAGGTATAACATACATGTAAGTGGAGCTTCAGGGGGAACTCCAAGAACAAAGAACTGAGCAGAACTAATATTTAAAGAAACCTGGCTAATAATTTTCCAAGATCAATGAAAAACATCAAGCCATAAATTCAAGAATCTCTACAAATGAGACAAAAGTGATTTCAAGGCTGAGAAAGTGATCAGCTATGTCAAATGGTCCTAGTAAGTTAAGAAAATGAGTGTTAAGAAATGATTATTAAATTTAATAACACAGTGGTCACTGGTAACCTTGACAAGAGTGGTAACCTTGACAAGAGCAGTTTGGATGAACTGATGAGAGTAAAAGCATGACTGAAGTGGGTTCAAAAACAAAAAAAAAGCAACAGACATCAGAAACTACTACTGTAAACAACTACCTCAAGCAAAGGAGAATGAGAGATTGAGACAATGGCCAAAAAGAAATGAGATCAAAAGAGGTGCCTCTTTGTTTTTGTTTTTTAAGGTGGGAGGAAAACACCAGCCCATCCCTGTGCTACTGAAAATTATCCAGTAAAGAGAGAGGGGAAAATATCTCAAGTGATGTCTTATGTAGGTTGAAAAAGATACATATTCATGTGCAAGGGGAGACTTTAACCTTATATAGGAGCATAGACATTTAATCCATAGTATCATAGAAGCCAGAATCTATGTATATAGATGTACATAAGTGGATGGAAGAAATGGAAACTTGGGGATGTGCTCTTCAGAATGCTTCCTTTTCTTTGTAATATAGAAAGTAAAGTCATTACCTAAAGGTCAGGATGGAGAAGGAAATGTTTGAAGTTTGAAGAAAGAGAAAAAGGAATAAAATATTTGTCTAAGACAGGGTACCCCAACCCCCATGCCATGGACTGGTAGCAGTCCATGGCCTATTAGGAACTGCACCACACAGCAAGCAAGAGGTGAGTGGCATGCAAGCAAGTGAAGCTTCATCTGTATTTACAGCCACTCCCCATTGCTCACATTATCGCGTGAGCTCCGCCTCCTGTCAGATCAGTGGCCCCATTAGATTCTCATAGAAACACAAACCCTATTGTGAACTGTGCATATGAGGGATGCAGGGTGTGTGCTCCTTATGAGAATCTAATGCCTGATAATTTGAAGTGGAGCTAAGATAATGATGTTAGCACTGGGGAGCAGCTACAAATACAGATTAACATTATAGAGAGGTTTGATTGCACAGAGACCACAATAAAGCAATTGCTTGCAGACTCATATCAACACCCTATCAGTGAGTGGCAAGTGACAATTAAGCTGCATCTGTTGGCAGGCTTTATAGTGAGTTGATGTACTTTAATTGTATAGCTGCATCTGGTGGCAGGCTTTAAGTCAGAATCCAACACTTACTTTTGTGTGTGCATGGCCTGCCCATTATTTTATTTATCATTTCCATCTGCACCTCTTTCTTGCACTGCATACTTGTCCCAGATGGGACCGTCCAGTTGCAGGAAAACAAGCTCAGAGTTCCCACTGATTCTGCATTATGGTGAGTTGTATAGTTATTTCATTATATATTACAATGTAATAATACTAGAAATAAAGTGCACAATAAATGTAATGCTCTTGAATCATCCCAAAACCACCCCCAACCCCAGTTCGTGGAAAAATTGTCTACCACAAAACTGGTCCCTGGTGCCAAAAAAGGTTGGGGACTGCTGTTCCAGGACAGTGAAAGAAAGTAAACTGGAGAAATAGGATGTTATTGCTGCACAGCATTGAAGGTTCCAAGTAAAGTCAGCCAGCAATGTATAGAGGGAGTAATGCTAAACTTGTTAAGGTAAGAAGAAAGAAAGGACAAAAGGAGGGAGGAAGAGAGGTAGAAAAGAATGTATACTTATAAACTACTTCCACCTCTTCAGACTCAGGATCTTGTCCAGGGTTTCTTTACAGACATTGTTGTCTCATAAATCCATGTCTATGGTTATATTTCATTTGCCCAAGCCTTTCTTCTCTCTTTTTTCCTGACAGAACTCTTTTATATTCCCTGTGGCTTCCCCTGATTCACAGAAAATCTACATTTTCCCACCCTTTGTACCACCATTATTTTAAGTACAAACTTCTATCACTGTATTGAACACAATGTGATTTTTAATGAACTGTGTGCCCCTTTAGGGCAAAGGCTATCTTAAGCATCTCTGTATTCTTATGTAAAACCCTGTCTAGGTATTCAATAATTGTTTATACAGAGAGCTGAATGGATAATTTCCTACATTTAATGAGAGTATCAGAACTTCCCTGAATCTTTTTTTCTAAGAAGAAAAAATAAAACCTGCACAAAAATTTGTAAAGCTTTCATCTGTTTATTCAACAAGGTGTGTCTTTAAGAGTTTAAACGTAGGTTGGACATGATTATTCTTTGTAAATATTGCAACTTGGCTGTATTTTATAACACTTTTATTAAGAGTGAAGCCATATCAGTATTCCTAAACTTTAAACAATGGGGAACTGAAATATCAAAGGATACACATTAGAGATTATATGTAACAGACAATCCCTTTAAATTTTCTTATTGCCTTTATACAATCAATGTATAATATTTAAGCAAAGTTGCATTTTTTTTTAAACAAACATTTTTACATATGCTACTTTTATCTTTCTGTGCTTTTATTTTTGTTTGACTTTAAGCAATTCTGCCTGGATAGTTTTATCTTCTGGTGCTATCTCCCGAACTTTCTGAAGATCAGCCAATGTTTGAAAGTATTACCAGAAAATGGGGTGTCTTTGTGAAACAAAGAGATAGTTTATTGAAAAGAAAGTACACTCCAAAGAGGTAGGAGTGGACTTGAGCAAGGAGAGTGGCTCAAGAGCCTGGATCAATGAGGCTTTGGTCCTTTTATCCTCTTTTAAGTCTTCAGGGGTTACACCTGTGGGTGTGGGGCCTCTTGATTGACAAGTCTGATTGACAAAGGGCTATATTACATAATGCCTTCTCACTGCACATGCCCTTTCCTAGAGTTCAGTCTGTTACAATGATATTAATGAACTTCCAGGCATATGTATGACATTACAAAGATGGTATAATGAGGCTCAGGTGAGATGAAGGTCATTATAACGCTCACCGTGCAGGTGTTAGGAACTGGCCAAAGCTGATGGGCTTCTTAGGCCCTCTAACTTCCCTGTATTTGCCTGGAATTTCCTCCTGTGGCTGCCTACCCTGGGGCAGGGACTACTAGTGAAAGGATGTTATCAAGGTATTGACTATTCCAGCAGGGTGAGTCTCATGGGAGGGTCCTGAGATTTCCCTATTCTATCTGCCTTTCTCACATTTCCTTGAGAGATGTGATCCCCACAAATCTTTATGGGAAGCTGAGGAGCTGAAAGTCTCTTCTGTATCTGCTTCCTACTAAAGACGGTCATTGTCCCTACCTATTGGGGATCCATGGAGCTCTCACCCTAACTGATCTAAAAGGGGAAGGGGTCTCAAGATCCACCATGTTGACTCCTTTGGTTGAGATGGGCTGGAAGCCTTGTTGGGATACTGCTAGTATCCTGATGGTTCCTAGATTTAGGAGAAATTAATTCAGTTAGTACTTTAAAAGCATTGATCAGAGAAATAGGTTTCAAAGCCCTTATCACTAGGTGGTTTCAGGATGGAAAGTCTGTTGCTTGGGGTGAGGAGCCAGAAAAAATAGACAAGTAAAGCAATTAAAACTAAGAAAAGGTGAAACTAAGAGCTAAAGAACAAGGAAAAAGAGTCTTTAGTGAAGTGCGGGAATGGCTACTCTATTTGGCCCAAAAGTATTCTTTTAATTTTTGTCATCCTTGAGCTCTTCAGTACAGTGGTTTTGTATTTGATGGGTCTATTTCAAGAGCCTCCAAACAACTGTCAATAGCTCCCTGCCAATTTGACATGCTCAATTGATAAGTACCAATATTCAGCATGCAGCTTAAAGCTATAGGTTGCAAGTTCAATTTATCTGCTTTCTCAATTACAGCCTTTGTACCTTCACATATCCTAAAACTTTTGCATATCTGTTAATGGCCATTGCCCAGTTTTGGGATTTGGAAAAAAGTATTTCCAAAGGTTGTTAAATCTTCTGTTTTTAATAATATTTTATCTACATCTTTTAAATCTTTATCTGCATCCCTGGGAAAATATGAATAACTGTCACCAGAACCATCTTTTGGGAATATTCCCCAATCATCCCTTTCCTTCAACTCTCCACATTTTGCAGTAATGCACAATTTGGCCAGCATTTCACCTTTCACTTCTACATTTTCCAGAATTATTGCTATGCCCATTCCTTCAATTACTTGGCTACCACATGTTTCCCATTCAAACATGGGAAACATGAGTTGGAACTGTTGTGATAAGAACTGAGAATCATTTGTATTGTAACCTGTACTTGCCATACTCAATAAACCCTCCTGGACATGCTTATAATAGAAATTTTCATCTTCAAATTTATTACCATAAATACTTTCTCCACCTGTCCCATTCTGATTGAAAAGTCTCCACCCTGTATCATAAATTCCTTAGTAATATGATGGAATGGGCATCCTTTGGAATGGACAGATTTCCCAGTGTTGGGCCCAATGTCTTTTCCTCCTGTACACAATGCAAAATTTTCTGTAGTTTTGGATACAATATCTGCAAACAATTTAAAGACAGTTCAACCAACTTGCTTGCGTTTGATGTCCACATCAAAAAAGACTTGGGGTTACTGGGCTTGGAGGACTTAGATTGTGGAAATGGATGAAACATTTTGGCCTGCAGATGCACTTGGAAGCAGACTTACGAGTACCTCATACCTGTGGCAGCTGAAATCCCAAGCAGCTCTCTGGGCTAAGATCTGGTGGCCAAACTTGCAAAAAATTTTAACAAAATGTTTCTACAGGGACTGTGTAATTGTCTACAGATGTGATATGAAAAGCAGCTTTGTACATTTCCTTTCTCTTTATTCATGTCTACCAGCCTGTTGCAATGCCCAGTATAATCTACATTAGAAATCCATTCTTTCAAGTACATAAAATATCAAGAATATCCCAATTTTCTTTAAGAAGGAAAATAATAGTTAAATATAAACAACTTTTGTAATGCATACCTATTAAGTTGTTCCCAAGCCCATTTTTCTGAGCAACAGCTTTCCTCACATCTATGCAGCCATATTCACCTGGTAGAAAGAATGGCTCTCAGTAATCATGATTGTACATGACTCCCATCTCTTGGCCACAACTGACTAGTGTGAAAGTTAGTACCTTAACCACGTTGAGCCAGTAAGAGTCCTGCTTCTTAAATGTAGAATTTGGAACAGAAGAAACATTTAGATTTTCTTCTGATGGCTAAACTTGTTACAAATAAACTCAAAAACTATGAGGCATGTTCTTCCACGTATACCAAATCAGTAGAAGAAACCTGTGTAGAGAAGAGGAAAATTATACAGACTCATCCATAGTAGTTAATGAGAGATTCAAAAAGGTTTTGATAGTATTGCAGCACCCGGTTCTAGATATAACTACTGTTCAATTATTGGGTACCATGAAATATCCATGCATCCTCTTTCTGCTTTGGCCTAACACAAATAGAATTCTGTTGCTTGTACCAAAAGAGTCATAGAAGAAATTTATCAGAAACTCTCTAATTGAAGCTTAATGCAATTCTTCAACAAAGTAATGTAAGCAACTATAATTAAATAATGCAACACATTTTCAACACTCTTCTCCCTAATGTGGTGCTGGCTATCCTCAGGGTAAACTTTGGTAAGAGGATGGTTTTGAGACTCCATAGTGGTGAATTTAAATAGATCTATGTGGCTGACACTGTAAAGAGTAGGAAGAGACACAGAACACTGGGCACCTGGAGAAAAGCTAAAAGTTTTAAAGGAGAAATAGATTTGCTGGAAAGAAAGAGAACTAGAGTTAATATTTGCCTACTTTGCAATTTCTAACATTAAACAAAGGATACTGTTATTGAGAAATATTCAATAAAAACAATGAAACACTAGGACTGTTCAGAAAAATTTCAGCTATAAATGCATCTATTTTCATATTATATGGCTGGATCTTTTCCGGACAACCCTTGTACAAAAAGAGAGCAAGAGAAAGAAGAGAAGGGGGAAGGAGAATAAAAAGAGGAAGGAAGAGAAGAATAATGATCAAGAAAAAAATTAGATACTCTCAAGTTGTCTTCAAATTTTAAGAGGAAACATAAACTGTGAATGGAAACAGGCCTATTCTTGAATATGATAGCTCAATTGTAATAAGAGTGTTGCTGCAGATTTCTAAAATCAAGCAAACAACATTCCTGTTAAATTATTGGGTTTTCAAACTCTAGTAATTGACTGAAGAAAGGCAATTTGATCTCCTTTGAATTTTCTTACAATTACATTGTTTTTAGTAAAAGAAACAAATAATCATCAAACATATATATTCACAATAAAAAGTTTTTAAGAAGTGGGTTAACTTCAGAACACTTTGGGTTTGGTGATTATTTCAAGATATTTTTCAAATTTTTGTGGCTTTTCTAAACCCAAAATATGTTTTGTGTTATACCAAAACCTAAATAAGTTTTGCCAAGTACTTTTTTACATTTAATTTATTAAATCATGTGTATTTTATATGAAACCTAATTCCTATGTTTCTCATTTATTTATACACAAGTAATCAAAAGTTTGTTTTGTAAAAATTATTTGATGTCCACAAATACATTTCATAAACTGTGAAAAGTACTTTAAAACCTTTCAAAGCAAATTTGTCCTTCAATTGTTAATGCTTCTTTTTTTTTCTCCAGACTTAGACCCCAAAAGTAATTAAAATATAAAAAGCTAGAATTTTTTGTTTTAAGTACAAATGAAGAAAGTTTCATGTTTTGTTTTGTGGTTTTTTTTTTTGGGGGGGGGGGTTGGCTGTTTTTGTCTGTTTTTGGTTTTTTGGTTTTTTGAGTAACACAGATGGAAAACTGGGGAAATTCTCTTGTGATCCCTTACTTTTTCTTTTTGATGTCCTTTTTAAAAATACACATTATTAGTAAAAACATATTATATATGTTTAATGAAAGAATTTAGTGAAGAATTTAATCTCCTAAAAAAAGTGGCAACTATGGTAAAGTCTTTGTAGCATAGGCAAAGCACCATATTATCACTGATAATGCTAAAACCAAAATGACATTAGGCAAAATTGACAAAATGTCATTGTTGATGGTTAGTTCTCTAAAATAAGATGGAATAAAGGAACCTAATTGAAATATTTTTATGCATTCTTTACCACTGCATTCTCTCTTTCACCTATCTCTTTCTTCTCTTCTCTCCTCTTCTCCTCTCTCTCTTCCTCTTTCTCTCTCTTCCTCTTGCTCTCTCTGTCTCTCTTTCTCTCTCATACACACACAAACACACACACAAACACACACACACACTTTTAAAATGAGACCTTAGAATTTTACATTTGAAATCATAGTATAAATTTTTTAAATCTTTTCTTCTGAAAAACCTGGAAGAACTATGCAAACTGTCTTCAATATTTTGGAGAGGCTCTTTGCCTGTTTATTATAAAAATACCCCAAGTAGTAAAATTTGTATATTTTATTTGAAGATTTAATTCTATATAATTATTTATATTTCTACATTAATAGTTTACCCTTTAATATTCTGTTCCTCTGAATTCTTTCTATTCCTACTAGTATATTACTAGAGTTTAACTTCTTAACCATCTATCTCTTTGCCTAAGTATTTCATTTTTAAAAAATAATATTTAATAGACACTTACTATATGCCAGGCATTCTACAAGATGCTAAGGATACAGATGTGACTCAAACTGACAAAAATCTCTATCCTTTTGGCCTATGTTCCAAAATGTTATTATCATAAAATTAACTAGACAAAAAAGATAGGTAGTAGTTACATCACTTAAAATTAAATGTTATATTTAAAGATATAATTAAGTGGATTAACTATGGCCTAACCATCTCTTATAATCAAAGTATTTTATTCTTAAGCTCTTTACAGTTTCACCTGATATTTGTATACCTTTCTTAATGTTTGCATAAAAAAATATCATGAATGAATATTAGGACTAAAAACCACAGCCCAGACATCTCTATGAATATTAAATTTCTTCCTATATAGCATACTATTCAATTAGACCAAGAAACTATTAAAAGGATTCCACCTATGAAAGCTTAGGGAAATTAAATTATCATCACAAGAACAAAAAAGTTTCAAATAAGTGTCACATTTATTTCATTACACAAAGTTTGGGGTATCAAATTTCCTCAAACTTAATCCCCACATATAGATATAAAAATACATTACCATTGGGAAAATACAGCTTACCTATAGCACTTACCTTACAAGAAAGAAATTAAGAAAGTTGCAAATTATTGTATTTCAAGAGTAGGAAAGGCATAAAAATACACTCCTGCCAATAACTACAAATTATTACTCAGAATAAATTTTTAAAATAATATGCTTTTTGTTTGGAATTTTTGGCCTGAGATCCCTTCTATCACATCTGTCATAGACAATTATCTAGCAAATGTACTATATTATAGTCATTCAGTGTGACAGCAGGAGTGAGGGCTATGGGATCAGTCCAGATTAGAACACCATCTTTACTATTTGCTAGCTGTGTGAGATGGCTGGATCACTTTAACCTTGTTGAGATTTGTAGGGTTATTACAAAAATATAATGTAGCAGATACTACCTGTTTTAACACATTGAAATCTCACAACAATTTCATAATAATTTAATAAGGAACACCCTGTAATAATTTAATGGGTTTTTAAAATAATTTAAATAAAATTTACTACCATAGTACTTACTAAGCACATAATAAACACTCACAAGTTGGGTTCCTTCAACTATTGCATGGGAGTGCATAAATTCCCTTATATGCATAAGGAGAGCAAACTGTATAATATATTCAGCTGTTCAGTTATTTAATACTTACTTGTCTTAGACTTAATAAACACTATTTATCCTTGTAATTAGTTTGCATTACTAAGAGATAGTTGTGAAATGAAGTGAAGCTCGCTAACTTTCTACTGCTTCAAAATAGCTTTGTATATACATTCAAAAGTCAAAAACAGCAAGGTTTATTGTAACAAAGGTAGACAAATGAGTTTAGTAATCTCTCATTCCAGTATATTCCCTTTTCTTTTGGTGTCTCTTCAGGGAAAGAGAAGAGCTGATCATTTTTTTCCATTTCTCCCATTTTTAGTTTATTATTGTCATGTATTTTACTTCTAAATGTGTTAGAAATCCCATAAAATATTATTGCTTTTACTTTAAATAGTCAGTTATCTGTTAAAATATACTTAAAGTTAGTATTTTACAATTGTGCACATATTTTTCATGTCTTATGCCTTTCATTCTATCCTATAGATCAGTATTATTCATAATGGCCAAGATATGGAAACAACCAGTGTCCTTCCATAGATGACTGGATAAAGTGCGGTATATATACACAATAGAATATTACTTAGCCATAACAAAGATGAAATACTGTCATTTGTGAGAACATGGATGGATCCTGAGAATATCATGCTAAGTGAAATGAGTAAGGCAGAAAAAGTCAAGAACAATGTACTTTTACTTATATGTAGAATCTAAAATTGAAAGCAGCAAATGAATAAGAAAATAAACAAACAAAAAGTCACAGAAATTGACAACAGCATAGCAATTACCAAAGAAAAAGAGGGGATTAGAAAAGGATAAAGGAGGTCAAGTATATGGTAACAGAAAAAGATTTGACTTTGGGTGGTGAACATAAAATATAATATACAGATGATGTATTATAAAATTGTACACTTGAAACCTACACAATTTAACCAATGTCACCACAGTATATTTTATTTAAAAAGGAGAGTTCAAAAATAAATAAATGCAGTTGTACAAACTAAAGAAAAATATACAGTAGTATTATACTATATGTAGATTTATATGTATTATACATGTCAAAATATGTATAATATGTAACATATTCTTATATCTATAATATATATAAATTCAAAAAGTGTCAATTCTATTTTTTATTGTTAAATTTATTGGGTTGTATTGGTTAGCAAAAATTACATAAATTCTAGGTGTACAATTCTACAATGCACCGTCTATGTGTTGCATTATCTGTTCACTATCCAGAATCAGTTCTCTTTTCATCACTATATATTTGACTCTCCCTCCCTCCTCTCCCACCCCCTTCCCCCTTATCCTTAGGTAACCACTAAACTATTGACTGTGTCTGTGAGTTTTTGTTTCTTCATTGCTTTCAGTTTCATATTCCACATATGAGTGAAGTCATATGGTTCTTGTTTTTTTCTGTCTGGCTTATTTCGCTTAGCATGATCATCTCAAGGTCCATCCCTTTTGTTGCAAATGGCAACATTTCATCTCTTCTTATAGCTGAGTAATATTCCATTGTATATATGTACCACAGCATCTTTATCCAGTCATCCATCCAAGGGCATTTTGGTTGTTTCCATGACTTGGCCACAATGAACAGCGCTACGATGAACAATGGGATATATAACTCTTTGCAGAATAAAGTTTTCAAATTTTGAGTGTAGATACCCAAAAGAAGGATTGCCAGGTCACATAGTAATTGCATTCCCAATTTTCTGAGGACCCTCCACACTGTTCTTTATAGTGGTTATATCAATTTGCAATCTCACCACAGTGTGCAAGGGTTTCTTTTTTTCCACAGCCTCTCCAGCACATGTTATTTCTTGGTTTGTTGATAATAACTATTCTAACAGGTGTGAGGTGGTATCTCCTGGTGGGTTTGATTTGCATTTTCCTAATAGCTACTGAAGTTGAGCATTTTTTTCATATGTTTATTGAGCATTTGTATGTCTTCATAGGTGAAGTGTCTGTTAAAGACCTCTGTATTTGTATTGGTGAGTTTAGTCCACTTACATTTAGGGTGATGATTGATATATGAAAATTTCCTATGGCTATTAGTTCCTCCATTTTTTATTTTTTGTTGTCCCTATTCCTCCTCATTTATTTTTATTTTTTTGTTTTATGTCCAATAGCCTCCTTCAGTATTTCATGAAATGCCAGCCTCATACAGGAGAATTCCCTCACCTTCTGTATGTCTGAAAAAGTCTTTATTCCTTTTTTATATTTAAAGGATAATTATGCTGGATAAATTATTCTTGGCTGAAAGTTTCTCTCTTTCTCTCTTTTAATATTTTGAATATTTGATTCCATTCCCTCCTGACTTATGGAGTTTCTGCTAAGAAGTCTGATGATAACCTTATAGGCTTTCCTTTAAAGGATATAGTTTCCCCACCCCACCCCCCGACTGCCTTGAGAATTCTTTGTCTTTGAGTTTTGATAAATCAGTATAATGTGTCTTGGAGAAGATCTGCTGGGGTCTAGGTTACTAAGAAATCTTTTTTTTTTTAATTTGGGGTTCCAGATCTTTTCATACTTTTAGTTGGAAAGTTCTATCTACTATTTGTTTGAGAAAGCTCTCTGTAGAGTTCTGCTCTGCACCTTCTGCTATTCCTATTATTCTAATGTTCTTTCTAATGGAGTCAAATATTTTTTGTAGACTACTTTCTGTTATTTTTACTCTGCAATCCCATCTTTTCTTTCAGTATTGTTTCCATGTTCCAATCTTTGATATCATTAATCCTTTCCTTTATCTGGTTGCCCTGTTTTCTACAGTAGTTTGTTCATTTCTCAGTCCTTTTATTGCATTGTTTATCTCGAATTTCTTGATTCCTTATTATATTTTCAATTTCTTTGTTAAAATGGTCCTTTTTTCTGCATATTTTATTTTTGAGTTTATTTATTTGTGTCTGTGTACTCTTCCCAAATTCTTTCAGCTCTCTGATTGTCTTAAGGACTGTAGCCATTTATTCTGTGTCACTTAGATAATATATTTCCACATGTATATGTTCTTTTTCTGAATGTTTTTAATTTTCTTCCTGAGCAGCTTTGAATCCTAATGTACTCACTGTATTTCATGTGTTTTCCCCCACCTGGGCATAAAGGGATTTTCAGTGACAGATATAGCGATACCTGCATGCCTGCTTTCTTTCTTTATTTCTTTCTTTCTTTTCTTTCTTTCTTTCTCTTTCTTTCATTCTTTCTCTTCAGAGTTGATATCACTGTAGCATCTTCCAATATTTTTCTCTTGGTTATTTGAACTCTTATCTCTGTGAGTTTTTCTGCAAGGTGGGTTTTCCTTCTTTTCATCCAGTCTCCTTGGTCTCAATGTGCCTCCTATTTTGGAAAAAGTGGTGGGTGATGGTGTGCTATTCTTCTGAGATAAGTACAGGGAAAAGCTGCAGTGCCTGTGGTTTTGAATTTTCCTGAGCTCTACTGCCAGTTTCCACAGGTGTGGGGATTTTTAGAAAGGGAGCAGGATAGCTTGCTTTTTTTTTTTTAATCTGGCTAGGTGGAGTTGTCGGGGGCGAGCTTTGGGAAAGAAGGGGAACAGCCAGGCTCAGTGTCTCTGGTTTCTGTCTTGATTTGGGGACAGTGTGGTCTGTGGCTGCTTTGTTTTCTGCTATACCTCCCCTGGTTGCTAACTTTGCTGCAACACTAGTGTGTTCGTCAGGGATGTCTGGGCAGGCTGGCATGGGACAGGCTGGGGTTGGGTTGTGATCATGTTGACCATGGGCTGAGTGCTGGCCACCAGCTCAGCCTTTGTCCTCTGTCCTGAGCCTACATTTCACCCTGGACAATATTTTATTCTAGTCAGTGTTTCCATGGCTCTTGGTTTTAAACTTGCCCAGAACCAATTTGTGGTTGTGGTGCCACACTGCAGCTGGGGGCTCTATTCTCATTCAAGGCAGTTCAGATGCTTTGTTCAGCCACTAACTTGCCCCAGGACATGGATCTCCAGTTGGGACTCTAGTGTGCTGCAACTCATTGGGTTTCAATTTTGCCCATGTTCTCACAGGGTTTCAGCCCCTCTTGCCTCCGCTCTTGTTGTCACTTCATCTCCAACCTGCCCAGCATTATGCTGCTACTCAGCCAGTGTCCCCTGACTTCCTCCTCATTCATTCAGTCAACCCTGTTTGGGTGCATTCCACATCAGCATCTTGGCTCTGCTCCCTCCCTCCCTCCTCTCCTATTCCACCATTTTTATCTGACCTTCAGATATTTTCTTGTGATGCTTGGATCTCTCACCTGCCACTGTGCCACTCATGGTTTTCCATGTTGGATTCTGGTTGTTCAATTGTATTTTCCAGGAAACGTTTCAAGGATCTCCTCTCTTGCTGCCATCTTAGGTCCCTCCAGGGCCAATTCTTAAGAGTGTTATTTGCCTAAAGAAAGGGTGGATTTCTGATCAAGATGACATAGCAGGTAAATGCTGTGCTTTTCTTTCTCATGAGCACATCAAAATCACAATTAAACTATAAAACAATTATCATTAAGTATTGTCTGAAGTCTTGTTGAACTGAAGTTTTACAAGCAAGATCATTCAGAAGCTATCTTGAAACTGGCAGGAGAGGCAGAGACATGAAATGAGCTGGTCCCACACCCACATATGATCGTTAGACATCTGGAGGGTTACCTTGACTGCAAAGGTCCCCCTGGATGAGCAAGGGGTCCTAGCCCCACAGTAGCCTCTCTAGTCTAGGATTCCAATGCTCAGGAAGAAGTCTCCACAACTTCTGGCTGTGAAAACCAGTGAAGATTGTGGTTCAGTGAGATGGAGTGTGACTAGAGCCCCAGGGTCCTCCTTAAAGAGCCCACATGTGTACTTCTCACTGACTGACTCACTCATTCTGAGATCCAGTGCTGGGGCAGCACCTTGAAAGGCACCACAAACGTGCAGTTTGGAACTTAGTTGTCTGGCTTCAGAATGAGGGCTGAATGGGCAGCTTTCCCCCAGACAGAGTGCTGGAAAAACTTATTGTTTCTTTGTTGAGCTCTATTGGCTCCTAGTGTGCAGACACTGGTGACCATATCTGAGTCTTTATCAACCTGGCTGACATCATTTGTCTATCCCACCCCCATGATTCCCTGAGACCTCAATCCAGCCAACTTTTGAGCCTGCCCAGGATGCATCCAGGAGCTTTTCCAGACAAATAACCTGTCTTGGCTCCTGCTGCCAACTTTTCCTAAAATTTCTCAAATGTTTACAAAATTGACACAAACAACATCTGATTTTAGCATGTCCTGTATGTCTTGCTGAGCAGCCCTAGCTCAGCACTTGCAGCAACCAGCCTTGGTTCACAGCTTGCCTTCTTGAGGCACCTGCAAGCCCAACACCAGTGCTAGCCATTCAAAGATTTCTTTGTGGCTCATGCCAGGTGGTTTCAGGCAAGGTACAAAATGTGACTAAATTTTGGCTGCAATGGGGCCCCTCTCAGAAGGTTCTGTGGCTGGAACACCTGGTAGCCAGCTTCAGAAGGAGCACAAGTATCACCCAGGCACCTCCAAGAATGGCACACCCAAAGAACAAACTAAGCAGGTTCCAGAGCCCCATTAAAACAGATTTTTTCCCTGTAGGGTCAGCCTCTGCACAACAGCTCCTCTGCTGTAACCAAGGCAATTCCTCACAACCAGTCAGGCTAAGGATCAGTCCTTTCCATGAATGTGCAAACAGCAACCAAGACTCAACTACACTAAGAGTACACACACAACTCACACAAGAAACACACCGGGAATACCCAGCTCAGGTGACCAGGAAGAGTGCACCACTTGGCCCCACAGGACACCTACTGCATAAGGCCACTCTACTAAGACCAGGACACATAGCAACCCTACCAAATACATAGAAACAAACACAGGGAGGCAGCCAAAATGAAGAGTCTAAAAAAAAAAAACATATTTCAAATTAAAGGATAAAACAGAACTCCAGAAAAAGAACTAAACAAAATAGAAACAAGCAATCTACCAGATGCAGAGTTCAAAAAGGTGGTTATAAGGATACTACATGTTCTCTGGTAGAACTTCAACCAACAGATAAGAAACATAAAAATGAAGCCAGAAGACATTAAAAAGAACCAGTTAGAAGTGAAGAATACAATAACTAAAATGAAGAATACATTAGAGGGAATTAACAGTAGACTAGATGAAGCAGAGAATTGAATCAACAATTTGGGTAATGAGGTAACAAAAAATATCCAATAAATACAGCAAAAGGAAAAAAAACCCCCAAAACTAAAGATAGTTTTAGCAGCCTCTGAGACAATATCAAGTGTACCAACATTTGCATTATAGAGGTACCCAAATGAGAAGAGAGAGTGCAAAGAATTAAAAACCTATTTGAAGAAATAATGAAAAACTTTTCTATATTGGCAAAGGAAATAGAAATACAGGCAAATGTAAAGAGTCCCAAACAAGATAAATCCAAAAAGAACCAGACCAAGATACATCATAATTAAAATGCCAGAGGTTAAAGACAGAGAGAATCTTAAAAGCAGTAAGAGAATAACAATTACTTATATACAAGGGAGCTCCCATGAAATGGTCAGCTGATTTCACAACAGAAACTTTGCAGGCCAGAAGAGATTGGTATGAAATATTCCGTGGTGAAAATCAAGGACCTACAACCAAGATTGCTCTATTTAGCAAAGCTATCATTTAGGACAGATTAAGAGTTTCTTAGACAAGAAATAGGTAAAGACGTTCATCACCACCAAGCCAGTATTACAAGAAATCTTACAGGGACATTTTTAAAATGAAAAAAAAAAAAAGATAAAACAGATGAATAATAAAATTGCAATAACTATATATCTATCAATTACTTTAAATGTAAATGGATTAAGTACTCCAATAAAAAGACTGTGGCCGAATAGATAAGAAAACAAGACCTTTACAAATGCTGCCTACAAGAGACTCACTTTAGATCAGGGGTATCCAATCTTTTGGCTTCCCTGGGCCACACTGGAAGAAGAAAAAAATGTCTGTGCCACACATACTAACACTAACAATAGCTGATCAGTTTTTTAAAATTACAAAAAACTCATACTGTTTTAAGAAAGTTTACAAATTTTTGTTGGGCCACATTCAAAGACATCCTGGGACATGAGCTGTGGGTTAGAAAATCTTGCTTTAGATCAAAAGACACACTCAGACTGAAATAAAAAGGATAAAATAAGATATTTCATGAAAATTGGGGGGAAAAACCTAGGGTAGCAGTACTTAAACCAGATAAAACACACTTAAAAACAAAGGTTACAACAAAAGACAACAAAGGACCCACTAATACCACTTCTGGGTATTTATCCAAAGAAACTTAAAATGCTACTTAAAGGGGACATATGCATCCATATGTTCATTGCAGCTTTGTTTACAATGGCCAAAATTTAAAAGCATCCTGGGTGTCAGTCAATGGATGAATACATGAAGAGGAGGTGACTCATATATACAATGAAATATTGCTCTGCAATAAAAAAGAATAAGATCTTATCATCTTCAACAACATAGATGGACCTAAAGGATATTTGCTGAGTGAAGTAAATCAGACAGAGAAAGATAGAGTTAATGTGATTTTGCTTATATATGGAGACTAAAGAACAAAACAAAGAAAAAAACCAAACCAAAATGAACAAACTCACAGGTACAGAGAATATTTGAGGGTTGCAAGATGGAAGAAGAGTTAGGAAAGTGAGAAGGAATTGAGAAGTACAAATTGGTGTTACAAAGTAGTCACGGGGATGTGGGGTATAGCATAAGGAATACAGTTAATAACATGGTATTATCTATGTATAGTGCCAAGTATGTACTAGAGTGGTCAGGAGGATCACTTAAATTATACAAATGCCTAACCACTATGTTGTACACCTGAAATTAAAATAAAATAATATTGAATGTCAATATAATTTAAAAATTAAGAAGGGGAGGAAAGGGTGAATGAAAATAAGAGGTTCAAATTTTCAGGTATAAAACAAGTAAGTCATGGGGATGTAATGTACAGTATAGGGCATATAGTCAATAATATTGTGATAGAGTAGATATTGTGGTACAGGGTCAGACGGTTCCTGGGCTTATTTATCATGATGATAACTTCTTTAAGTATATACATGTTGAATAACTATGGTGTACACCTGAAACCAATATAATGTTGTATGGTAATTATATTTTCTAAAAAAGTCTTTTTTTGAAAAAATAAATAATTTTTAATGTTCCTTTTTTAAAAAGCATTAAGAAGGATGATGACCATCTACTTTTTTTTAATACATAGAGAAATATACACAATAGGTTGGTTGGTTAGGACTAAAAAATAATATTTAGACAGAAAAAAAAAATTCTTCCCTGGCCAACAAATGACTTTTTTGAAGGGGTTTGTTTCTGTTTAGGAGAACACTAATGAAAATGCCTCATGTTATTCAATTGTTGCTCTTACTGCTTTCTTCTTTATGCAACACTGAATTTTTAGTCACTGACTTACAACATAAATGTGCCATTGAAGAACCCTGCAGAATCACAATATTAGGACAAACAGCCAGACAATAGCTCTCTTTGTCTATTTCCCTGTTCATGCTGAAATTTAAGTCCTGACTACTGTTTCCACTTGGAGCTTCCTGACCCATAGGAATCACCTAATGGTTTCCTTTTACTGCAGATTTTCCTTCTGTAACTACAATACTCATATATTAGGTTAGACGGTTTCCCTGGTTATACCATCATATTTGTATTCTCCTGTTTGGCAACTTACTCATATGTTTTAAAACTACCTTTTTGTAAAGAGTTGTCTCAATATTCATAAAATATTTTTACTTTTAATACCCATATTAACTTCTAATTCATTAAAGTAATGTGAGTCCTCTACTTTATATTTACTTTCTACTTGAGATTACAAACTACTTAATAATAATTTAAAAGTGAATGGTTGACAGTAAGTGAGTTTCTGGCATATATTTTCAAGCTTTAACCTTTATTAAGCTATCTAAACAGTTAATGAATTGTTAATATATATTTATTAAAATTTAAGAAACTTAAAACTTCTATATGTGCACATAGTGCTATGCTAGGTTCTACAAATGATAATATGTTTGAAATTTAAACCAAAGTAACTACAGCAATGTCCATGTATTATTAATACCAACAGTAATAGAACTCCTATAATTCAATTAATAACATAATTGCAGGTAGTTCTCTCCTATGTTAATAATTAAAACCCTTTAATATTCTAAAATTCTTCCTTTTCCTGCACTATTTTAGTTTAGCTACTTAATATTTTATACTTGTGTGTAGGATACAAATTAGTTTGCTAAACCAAAGAGTAAAACATGAACACAATCCAAAATTTTTAAAGTAGTGATCCTATCTTTCACTTCTGTGGACTACATTGTATTTACCTAATAAGTAGCTGTTCTAAGCATGCAGTCATACTATTTTCTTCAAGCAGCTGAGTGACTTGATCTTATGTTTTATTACCAACATAAACCTCAGTCTTTAAATTTAAATCATCTTCATAGCAGGGTTCAGCTCTCTGGCAAAAGCAATAACCATATTAGAACTATATAACTTAGAGAAAACTTAAAATAAATAACCCTAGATTGTTTCACAAAATGACTTTTAACTTTCTCTTCAACTTGAAAAACCAATTAATTACTCACATCACTTTATATAGACAAGAACCAACTTCTCCTTCTACATAATATGTACAGTACTGTTCATTGCTCACAGACCCAGGTATAGGGTAAAAATATATGAATTGGTATTAAAAGCAATGAGCTGCTTATACAGTTAAGATCTGACAATTAAGTTTGTGAACTCATCTTAGAAAAAGTGCTACACACTTCATTGCTGAATACCACTATGGTCATCTTCAAAAGACTCCCCTTGGGAAGCTATGCACTGATGCCAGCACCTAGTCCACCCTTCAAAGCAATTCAGGAACTCTCATTCTGAAATGGCCATCAGAGCTGTCATCATATGACCCTTGATGTCTTAAATGTCATCAAAATGGCTTTCTTTCAATATTTCCTTTATCTTTGGGTGAAGAAAAAAGTCATTGGGGACCAGATCAGGTGAGTAGGGAGGATGTTTCAATACACTTGTTTGTTTACTGGCTAAGAACTCCCTCACAGACAGTACCATGTGAGCTGGTGCATTGTCGTGATACAACAGCCATGACTTGTTGGCAAAAAGTTCAGATTATTTTAATCTAACTTTTTCATGCAACTTTTTCAGTACTTCTAAATAACAAAGTTGGTGGACTGCTTGTCCACTTGGTACAAATTCACAATAAATAATCCCTCTGATATCAAAAAAGGTTAACATCATTTTGACTTTTGATTTGGACTGACAGAAATTTTTGGTCATGGAGAATTGGCCAACTTTCATGTGCACTCAGACGCTCTGCTTCAGGGTTGTATTGGTACACCTATGTTTAATCACCAGTGATAATATGGTCCAAAACACTGTCCTGCCTCTCCCAAAAATCTTGGCAAACTTCGACTGTCCTTTGCTATTGTTCATCAGTGAGCTTCTCCAGAACCATATTTGTACACATGTTTCTCATGTCAAGGTTTTCAGCTAAGATTTTCCTAATTGTTTCTCTATTGGTGTTCACTTGGTTTGTTATGCTTCTCACAGTCACCTAATGATTCTGACCCACAATTCCTCAAATTTTTGCAGTGTGTTTTTCAGATCTGCTTGTCAGTGGTTGCCCTGACCTTTCTTCATCAGTGACACTTTCTCTACCCTCAGAAAAACATTTAATTCATTGTGCACTGCCATTTTTTTCACAGTATTAACATGTTCCTGATTTCACTTTCACTCTGTCAACTTTAACAAGAAATTTAGTGTTTGTTCATTGCTCTAATTCAAGCTTCAACATTCTTGTGATGGCACACAAAAACATGCAACAACCATAATGAAAGCCACTCAGCAAGACACTGCCATGTGTCAACATGAACTGTGAAACACAGATATAGCAAGGTTATAAAACTTACCAAGTTGTTTGTATGATGCTGCCATGTAAGTTCATGGTGGCAAGTTCAGGAACTTAATTGTCAGGCTTAGTATAAAAGATAATGTAAATACCAAATAACATCAGTTCCTCAGAATAACAATTGCATGAGTGAACACAGCAAATGGAAAGACCCTGAGAACCTGCCATTAATTTTATTCCCTTTTTCTAGAGCCAAATTTATGCTGGCCCTTATCTTCTATGTTTTCTGGTTCTAAATATTTTATAAGCCTGTACAGTTTCCTAATTTTATGGGCTAGGCTGTTTGGTGGAATTCATTTTGTAACTCTGAGCCAGATTCATATTTTCATTTAAAAAGTCTTCATTTTTATAATTGAGTGAAAGAGAGCTATAAATTTCTTTTTGCATAAATCATGTTTTGTTTTCTGTTGCTTATTTGAAGAAAACTATAAAACCAAAAACAATATTCTATTATATTAATAAAATAATTAAAGCATATGAATTGAATAATTACAACCACAAGTGTAAATACCAGACTATAGCCAGATCTGGGAAATCAAAGCATATTATTTTTATCATGATGCTGATATCCAAATGACTAGCAGGGAGTCTGCAATATTATGTGACATACAGGTCATCAGAATAATTTGCACTACTCAATTTCAATGCAGATGTAGAAAAAACACTAACAGAATGAGAGATTCTCAATGCCACTGTAACCATAACCTAACTTCGGACAGATATTTATTGAAATGGTAATGATTTTACTTGGCTCCTGACCAGCAAAACTTAAAGGTAGGAAGACAGGTGACCTTTAGAATCAAAACAAGGCAATGATACAAATATTTATTAACTCTTTCTTTCTACAGTTTTCATGTTGGGGATGAATATTCTTTACATACAGATTGCTGTAAGTACAAAAATTTTAAGCCCATACTGAGAAGTTAAATAGACAGACAGTAAGTTTGATAAGGAATGGGATATCTAGCTAGTCTCAAAGTACATCTTTACAAAACATTTATTCATTACAAAGAGTAATTAATTACAAATATAAGCTGGCAGATACCACCTTAATCAAAAGATTAAAGTGAGCATCATCAATCATGAGACAAATAGAAATCAAGATGGAATACAATGAGAAGAACCCTGTACCACTTCTGTGATATTCCTGCCAAAAACACATAAACTGAATCTAATCAACAATAAACAAACAAACAAATACATTGACAACATACCACAAAAATAACTGCTCTATAATCTTCAAGGTCATAAAAGTCAAGAAAAAAGTGAGGAAAATTTGAAGGAGACTAAAGAGGCACACATGAAAACTGAAAGTAATATAAGATTTCCACCTGGATCTTTTTGCTGCAAAGGATATTTCCATGATAATTCATGAAACTTGTATGCTCTTTGAGGATAAGATGATAGTTAAGTATCATTGTTAATTTCCTAATTTTGATGAGGGTTTTTTGTGGTTCCTTAGGAGAATGCTGGCAGTAGTAGGAAATACACGGAGGTATCCAAATGTAGTAGAGTATCATGAAAGCACCTTGCCCTCAAATAATTCAGAAAATAAATTTGTACTCTTCTTGCAATTTTTCTGTAAATTTGAGATTGTTTTTATGTAAATTAGCTTTTTATAAATTAACACACTGATATAAATGCACTGAAGTACAGCAACTTTCAATACATCATGGAAAAATAGAAGCAGAGTTTCTGGAACAAGTCAATAATTGCTGCAAGCTACCTGGCAAGATTTTTGTGAAAGTTGGCAAAACAAAATAATGCTTTTATTGTTCACTGCATGGCCAATTTATTTCTGGTTGTCTTGCTGCCACCACCAATGTTGATCCTGCCATTCTTTTTCAAGTGCAACACAAAGTAGGCACTGGAGCAGTAAAGTGACTCTGTAGTAAGAGCACAGTATGTTTCCAACACAACTTTGAATTCCAAGATCCACCAAAGTATCCCACATCTTTGTTTATGTAATGGCTTCAGAAACCCCCCATGTCATCGTGACTTCATATCCATGCTAATTTTTTAAAACAAAATTTGGCACTCAATAGGTCTAATTCAGTGCCAGACAGACAGCTTATGATATATATATATGGTTTCAAGAATGTGCCATTAAAGAGGTGACAGGTCCCTATCCAAAGTGGCTAACAGGTTGATAATCACCAGCAGTAAATACACAACCTAAGTATGTATGTAATGAACAGCTCTAGTGATGTAGAATGCAGTGTAAAAAATACCTTGGGCTTGATGTCTCTGATAATTAACTAATCATTTGAAATTTTTCATATTTAAAAGTGTTTTAAATTAAACTAATCAATGATATGGTACAAAATATATTTGCCAAACATAATCTGGGTTTAGACCACTGCAAATGTGGATCTATAGCTAAAAACCACACAGATGTAGTCATATGTTTAAGTCAACTCAAATGCTTCTGCTGTTTCAGCACAGGCTTCCAATTTTAGGAGGGAGTTTATAACATATTGCAGGTAAAGGCAATCTCAGTCACTTTTAAAATTAATTATTTTTTCTCTTATTGTGATTTACATCCTATCAACTTCCTAAGTGAGGAGATACATTGATTTTATATTTATTTAAATTTTATGTATACTCTATATATTTATTTTAGTCTATTTTTTGTTCCCTTAGCAACATATTAAAATATAGTTATTTCTTATGTCAAGAAAGTTTTTTCAGAATCTAACTAAACAGAATTCCCCTGAATAGATGCACCTATTCTGTTTTTACTTTTTTCTTGTTAGTTGACAGTTGACACTTTTTTGGGGGGCAGGGGGTAGTTCCCTGGCAGGAATCGAATCCAGGTCTCAGGATTGAGAGTGCCAAAGCCTAGCCATTACACCACCAGGGAACCCCTAGTTGACACTTTTTATCTGAATCTATTATTATTTCTTTTATATGATTCCATAAAAATTAAATCACTGAGTCAAAATGTGTACACAAATTATGACTTTTGATAGTACTAACAAATTTCAATTCAGAAAGGTCTTAACAATTTATTCTCCCATGAGCCTCTTCCGCTTCCCCTTGTCAGCACTACTATCATATTTCAGTAAAATAAATTGCATTATTAAAATGTTAAATAATAGCATCTAATGAGGTAGGCCACTTCTTGAGAAAAGATATATTACTTAGACCATCAACATTTTTTGAGCACCAGAGAGGTTTTTATTGTTTTGTTTTTTTTTCCAGAGACCACTATTGCCTAAAAGGCTGGTTATCTGCTTATCTCAAAAAGGATAACCTTCTGGATATTACCATCCTTCATAGAGATGGCTGGCTAAAGTCAATTGACCACAAAGCAAAGAAATATTTACTTCCTTGAATGTCTTTCTGAGTTCTACATCAGTTACTTCAAATATTGCAACTTGCTTCCTTGTTCCAAAATCAGCTTATTTGCCAATTGTTTTTAATTAGCTATGATTAAGAGGATGTTTACATTTTGCCTCCCTCCCCTTTTTAGAAACATAAATTTCCAAAACAATTACCTATTAGAATGGCAGTCTCATGGTTTTTGCTAAACCTGAGGATGAAGTGTTTTCTTTTTGTCATTGTTGTTTTGGGGTATGGGTTTTGTTTTTGTTTTTGTTTTTTTGTTTTTTGAGGGGGTTTTGTTTTTTTGTTTTGGTTCCACAGGTTTTTGAAAGTTTGTAAACTCACTTAGTTCTTTCTGAGAATTGGCTAGCCAAATAAATATAGGTGCAATTTTGCCAGCATAGCTATTAAAATACTGTATATTCTTATTATTCTGCTTGGTTTTGGCTTGTTAAAGGACTACAACAGGAAATATAAGATTATTGACTCCTTTCACATTATTATAAAAATAAAGGTGCAAAGACAGAAGATAGGGAACTTGGGTTTTGCTAATTAAATATATTTAGAGGAAAATGTACTTAAATGTACATGAGAAAACATCTAACTTTTTTACTTGGGCTTTTCAAAATTAATCTTTCTCACATTGCCAAGAAGTGAAAATTCCTCTCCTTATTATTTCAGTGTTATTTTTTATTTAAAATATAAGGTCTGACAGTTAAGTTCACTAACTCATCCTAGAAAAAGTGCTACATACCTCATTGCTAAATATCACTATGGTAATCATCTAAGTATTCACCTTGGGAAGCTAGTCCAACCTTCAAAGTAATTTTGGAATTCTTTTTCTGGAATGACCATCAGAGATGTCCTTATATTATCCTTGATGTCCTGAATGTCATCAAAATATCTTCCTTTCAATATTTTCTTTAACTTTGGGAAAAGAAAACAGTCATTGTGGGCCAGATCAGGTGAGTAGGGAGAGTGTTTCGATACAGTTATTTGTATACTAGCTGAAAACTCCCTCACAGACAGTGCCATGTGAATTGTGCATTGTCATAATCCAACAGCCATGAGTTGTTGGCAAAAAGTTCAGATTGTTTTTATCTAACTTTTTCATGCAACCTTTTCAGCACTTCCAATATAAACTTGGTTGGCTGTCCAGTTGGCAGAAATTCATAATAAACAATTTCTCTGATATCAAAAATGATTAGCAACATTATTTTGACTCTTGATTTGGACTGATAGAATATTTTTGGTCATGGAGAATTGACTGACTTCCATTGTGCACTCAGATGCTCCATTTCAGGATTGTATTGGTACATCCATGTTTCATCACCAGTGATAATATGGCCCAAAACTTTGTCCTGCCTCTCCAAAAGATCTTGGCAAACTTCAACTGTTCTTTGATATTGTTCATCAGTGAGCTTCTCTGGAACCATTTTTGCACACACTTTTCTTCTGCCACAATTTTCAGTTATGATTTTCCTAACTGTTTCTCTATTGATGTTTAGTTGGTCTGCTATGCTTCTCACAGCCAAAAATTTTGACAAATAATTCAATGAACTTTTGCAATGTTTCATTTGTTCTGCTTGTCACTGGTCACCCTGACCTCTCTTCATCAGTGACACTTTCTCTCCCTTCAGATAAATATTTAATCCATTTGTACACTGCCATTTTCTTGATGGCATTTTCCCCATAAACTTAGACTAATATGTCCCTAATTTCACTTCCACTCTTCCCAAGTTTAACTAAAAATGTAATGTTTGTTCATTGCTCTAATTCAAGCTCCAACATTCTCACAATGGCACACAAATACACACAACAGCAATAATGAGTACTGCTTAGCAAGTAACCATCACCTGTCAACATAAACATAGCTATGAGAAACAGAAATACTAAGGCTATGAAATCTTACCATGGTGTTTGTACAGTGCTGTCAATGTAAGTACATGGTGGCAATTTCATGAACTTATTTGTCAGTCCTAGCATATTTGATAGGTAGGTCCTAAGATTTATCTTTTCAAACACATACCTGTTTTTAAAAATGAATAAATAAAACATTCAGATTCTATTTGCAACTCTATTCCTCCTGAAGTTTTTCCCATGTAACTAAAACCACAATTTTCAAGGTCTATGAAGAGAACTGATTTAGTTTAACTTATTTTTTAAAAAATCCAACAATTGTGTCTATACAATGACAAAGTAAAATATTTTTAAAATTTGAATTTTAGCTATACTCATTGCTTGAAATCACATAAACTACCCCATAGGATAGTTCTGAAGATTAAATGACATAATGTTTATACAATACCCAGTACAGTGTAAGAATACAATAAATGATAGCTATTAGTATTATTTGTAGCAATGGAGAGAAAGATTCAAATTCACATTTTAGGCTACATAGCATTAATCTCTTATCTTATGTGGCCAGTATGCTTCATAGTGCAAATATAATACATGTAATAACAACTTTCATATTATAATTGTAAATATTTTCCAATTATTGAGTGCTGTCTCTAGCCTAAATTTTTATACATTGATTTCTCATAATTCTTAAAGTTCTATGAGGGCTGTCCAGAAAAACTCCAGCCATAAATGCCTCTATTTTTCATATTACATGCCTGGATACTTTCCATATAGCCCTCATATATTCTTTTCATCATTTTACAGAGAAAGAAACTGAGGTTACCAGAGTGAAATAATCTTCCCATGTTGACATAGTTAGTAAGTGACAGGACTATTCAAACCTAGACTTGTTTAACTCCAGTCTTTCCATTTATCATGTTGCCTCTATTGAAAAACTTTTGTTAATAAATTGATTTTATAGAATTATTTTCCAAACTGTTCTTTCTCTTGAGTCCAGAATTCATACATACTCCAAAGAGATGTCTTGGATTTGTTAACCACTATTTTAACACAACTCTATGTTTAATTTTGTTACATGGAATAATTTCCCAATATCAGAAAAACTGAAGCTTATTTTAAAGTGACAAAAGCATCACCTGGAAAGCTTAAGGTTTGAACTCATAATATATAATTCCTTTCTTTTTCTCATTTTGTCTTTCATATAACAGAAACCAAAAGACAAAATGCAGAAGTCTCAGGGAAATATTTTCTAACTAAAATGAACACATCCATACTACCTTGTAACATCTGCTGTCTTCTCTCATGGTTGCATAGACTATGGCAACTTTAGAAATCAGACCAAAATTCAGTGACAAACATGTTCCTACAGTAAATGGAAAGTATGAAATGTCTTTTAATTCAAAATTGGTATACAGTCATGGTCAAAATTGCCACCAGCTTTACTGATACAGGTCAGCTTCTGGACTGACAAGATAATTCTGCAGAAAAAATTCTGATGGACCAAAATTTGGTTCCCACTAGGAAGTGCAAGAGAAATGCAGAGGTGAACTGAAGAGTTACCCCTGAAATAAATAAAAGCATTTTCTTAGGACAGAAAAGGAATCTCCATGAGGTATAAAAATAAACAAGATTTGAAGTACTTTTCAAAATACAGAACATAAAATTAAACAAATTAATATGATTTAATAGTGAATTTATGATCTTTTTAAATCACATAGTAGTAATTTTGGAGTAACCCATTTATGTTATTTTTTATTGTTAAATTTATTGGGAAAAAAAAATTTATTGGGGTGACATTGGTTAGTAAAATTACATAGGTTCCCGGTGTATAATTCTATAATACATCATCTCTGTGTCATGTTATTTGTTTATCACTCAGAGTCAGTTCTCTTCATATCACCACATATTTGAGACCCCATCTCTTCTTTCCCACCCAACCCCCATACCCTCAGAAAACCACTAATCACTATTGATTGCATACATGAGTTTTTGTTTCTTTGTTGCTTTCAGCTTTGTGTTCCACAAATGAGTGAAATCATATGGTTTTTTGTGTCTGGCTTATTTTGCTTTGCATGATTATTTTAAGGTCCATCCATGTTGTCATAATGGCCCTATTTCATCTTTTCTTATGGCTGAGTAATATTCCATTATATATATGTACAAAAACTTTTTTAACCAGTCATCTATCAAAAGACACTTTGGCTGTTTCCATGATTTGTCCACTGTGAACAGTGCTTAATGAATATTGGGGTACATATACCTTTGTGGACTAAGGTTTTCAAATTTGGGAGGGTAGATACCCAGAAGTGGGATTGCCAGGTCATATGATAATTCTATTCTTAATTTCTGAGCAATCTTAATACTGTCCTCCATAGCGCTTGTACTAATTCACATTCCCACTAGCAGTGTATGAGGGCCTCTTTTTCTCCACAGCCTCTCCCATACTTGTTATTTCTTGTCTTGTTGATAATAGTCATTCTAACAGGTGTGAGGTGCTATCTCATTGTGGTTTTGATTTGCATTTCCCTAACAGTTAGTGAAGTTGAGCATTTTTTCATGTATCTGTTGGCCATTTGTATGTGTTCCTGGAAGAAGTGTCTGTTCAGGTCCTCTGCCCATTTTTAAATTGGATTCTTTGTTTCTATTATTGTTAAGTTATAGAAGTTTTTTATATATTTTAGATATTAACCCCATCAGAAGCATTGTTTGCAAATATTTTTTTACCATTTTGTTGGCTGTCTCTTTGCTTTGTTAATGGTTTCTTTTAATATGCAAAAGTTCCTTAGATTGATATAGTCCCATACATTTACTTTTGCTTTTACTTCCCTGGCCTTTGAGGTTAGGTTCATAAAGTCCCCCATAAACACAGGGTCTATAAGTTTATTTCCAATGTTCTCTGGTATAGAGTTGATTGTCTCTGGTCTTATATGGAGGTCTTTAATCCATTTTGAGTTAAATTTGGTATATAGTGACAGTTTGCAGTTCAGATTCATTCTTTTGCATGTGGTTTTCCAATTTTTTTCAGCACCATTTACTGAAGAGGCTTTCTTTTCACAAACGTATAATTTTTGCTCCCTTGTAAAAAATTATCTGTCCATATATTTGTGGGTTTATTTCTGAGTTTTTCATTCTGTTCCATTGATCTGTGTATATGTTTTTCTGCAAATACCAAGCTGTCTTGATAATTGACACTTGTAGTGTAGTTGAAATTGAGGAGTGTGAAACTTCAAGACACATTCTTTTTATTTAGGATTGTTTTGGCGATTCACTCTTTTGTGATTCCATATGAATCTGATCATTCTTTTATCTATTTTTTGAATGAATGCCTTTGGGATTGGGATAGGAATTGTGTATGTTAATTCTGTGTATTCCTTTGTGTAATATAGCCATTTTAACTATGTTGATTTTTCTAATTCATGAACAATAATATCTTTTCATTTCTTTGTGTCCTCTTCAATTTCTTTTAATAATGTCTTATCATTTTCAGTATATAAGTCCTTCACATTCTTTGTTAAGTTTATTCCTACGTATTTTATTGTTTTTGTTGCAAGTGCAAAAGGTATTATTTGTCTCATTTCTTTTTCTGAAGTTTTGTTGGTATATACAAATGCAATTGAGTTTTCTACATTGATTTTATATCCTGCAACTTTACTGTATTAGTTAATTATTTCTAATAGTTTTTTGGTGAGGTCTTTAGAATTTTCTATGTAATGGATCATGTAATCTACAAAAAGTGACACTTTAAGCTCTTCTCTCCCAATTTGGACAACATTTATGCATTTCTGTTGCCTGATTTCTCTGGCTAGAACTTCTAGCACAATATTGAATAGCAGTGTCAACAGGAAAATCCCTGTCTTGTTCCAAATTTTAGGAAAATAGTCTTAAGTTTTTCCTCAGTCAGTATGACATTGGTGGAGGGTTTGTCATATATGGTTTTTATTATATTGAGGCACTTTCCTTCTATACCCATTTTATAAAGTGTTTTGATCATAAATGAACATTGTATCTTGTAAAATGCTTTTTCTGCATCAATTGATATAATCATATAATTTTAATCTTTTATGTTGTTTATTTGGTGTATCACATTGATTGATTTTCATATGTCAAACCATCCTTGTGATTGTGGAATTAATCTGACTTAATCGTGGTGTATAATCCTTTTGATACATTGTTGTATTCTATTTACAAGTATTTTATTTAGAGTTTTTTCATCTCTTCTCAACAGAGGTATTGGTCTATAGTTTTCTTCTTTCATGTTATCCTTATCAGGCAGGCTTTGGTATTAGGGTCATGTTGCCCTCATGAAAATAGTGGGAAAGCATTGTTTCTTCAATTTTTTTTTTTTGGAAGGGTTTTAGCAGTATAGACATTAGTTCCTCTTTGAATAAAAATCATTGGTGAGACAGTTTGGTCCTGGGCTTTTGTCTTTGGGAAGGTTTTGGATGATTGTTTCAATTTCCTTACTGTGGATTGGTTGATTTAAATAGTCCGGTTCTTCTTGGTTTATTCTAGGTAGACTATATGTGTCTAGAAACTTGTCCATTTTTTCAAGGTTGTTAAATTTGGTAGCATAAAGTCCTTCATAATATTTTCTTATGAACCTTTGTATTTCTGTGGTATCAGTTGTTATTTTTTCCTTTTCATTTCTAATTTTGGTTATTTGTGCTTTTTCTTATAGCCCCTTGGTGAACCCAGTCAGGGGTTTGTCAATCTTATTGATTTGTTCAAAGAACCAGCTCTTCTTTGCATTAATTTTCTCTATCATTGTTCTATTTTTCTATTTCATTTAGTTCTGCTTTAGTTTTTATTATTTCCTTCTTTCAGCTAACTTTGGGCTCTTTTTCTTTTTTTTTCTTGCTCTTTAAGATGGGGTGTTAGGTTGTTTACTTGTTTTTCTTGTTTCTTGAGATAGACCTACAATGATATAAATTTCACTCTTATGACTGTTTTTGCAGAATTCCAATAATTTTGACACATTGTAGTTTCATTGTCATTACTTTCTATGTATTTTTAATCTCTTATTTTACTTCTTCTTTGATACAGTCATTTTTAATATGTTGTTTAATCTCTATGTGTATGTTTTTTTCTGCTTTTTTTGTGCATTGCTTCCCAATTTCAAGGTTTTGTTGTCTGAGAATATGCTTTGTGTGATTTCAATTTTCTTGAATTTGCTGAGGCTAGTTTTGTGTCCCAGCTTGTGGTCTATCCTTGAGAATGTTCCATGTGCACTAGAATAGAATGTATAGTCTTGTGTTGGATGGAGTGTCCTGTAAATGCGAATTGCATTCAATTGTTGTAATGTACCATTTAGAACTAATATTTCCTTATTTATTTTCTGTTTGGAAGATCTGTCCATGGCTGTCAAGGGGGTGTTTAGGTCCCCTAATATAATTGTGTTTTTGCAGTTTTATCTTTTAGATTTTTAAGTAGTTGTATAATACATTTGTTGCTTCCTGGTTGGAGACACATATATTAATGTATGTCATGTCTTCTTGTTGTGCTGTTTCTTTTATCATTACAAAATGTCAATTTTTCATTTTTATTACCTTTCTTATCCTGATATCTGTTTCATCAGATATAAATATGGCTACTTTTGCTTTTCTCTGGATACCATTTGCTTGGAGTATTGTTTTCTGCTCTTTTATTTTGAACCTGTGTTTGTCCTTGTAGTTGAGGTTTGTCTCTTGGAGAGAGCATATAAATGGATTTTGTTTTTTAATCCAGTCAGCTACTCTGTGCCTTTTTATTGGTGATTTCTGTCTATTTACATTTAGGGTGATCATTGATATATGAAGATTCCCTACAGCCATTTTATCTTCTGGTTTTTGGTTTTTCAGAGTCTCAGTTTTTACTTTGCTTTTTTCTCAGTGTCTATTTTTTATCTTGGTGGTGTTTTATAAATTTTTCTTCTATCCCTTCCCCCTCTTTTTTTATTGTGTGTCTTGGTTCTAGAGTTTTTTGCCTGGTTACCATGAGGTTTGTGAAAATGCAAGTTTCATGTATGTAGTGGCTTCTTTTCTTAAGCATACTTCTATTTCTATTCTGTGTTGTGAATTTAAACCTTTACTTCTTTCTTTTTTATGTTTTTGTTGTTCCAATTTTTTGCCATTTATATTGACTTTTTGTTTCAGGTCATGTAGCCTCCTTTAATATTTCCTGGAGTGCCAGGCTTGTGTTGGCAAATTCTCTCAGCTTCTGTATGTCTGTAGAGGTCTTTATTCCTCCTTCATATCTATAGGACAACTTTGCTGGATAAGTTATTCTTGGCTTGTAGTTTCTCCTTAATATTTTGAATATATAATTTCACTATCTCCTGACTTGAAGAGTTTCTGCTGAGAGGTCAGATGAAAACCTGATGGACTTCCCTTTGAAGGTTTTAATATTTATTCCCTGGTTGCCTTGAGAATTCTTCCTTTGTCTTTTATTTTTTACATCTTCAGTACAACATGCCTTGGAGAAGGTCTAGTGGGATACAGGTAGTTCGGGGTCTTGTTTTCTTCTTGAATTTGGGGTTTCAGTTCTTCCCATAAAATTGGAAAGTTCTCATCTACTATTTGTTTAAGCTCTCATTAGAATTTTGTTCTGTTTTATATTCCACATATGAGTGAAGTTATACAGTTTTTGTTTTATTCTGTCTGGCTTATTTCACTAGTTTAATGTTTATCTGGGGACAAGTGGGTTAGGGAGGGGAGAAAGGGAAGGGTGTGGAAGAGAAGGGAGGGGAAGCTAAATATATGGTGATATATGGTGAACTTATTACACAACAAGTCAACAATGCACTGTAGAATTGTATGCCTGAAATCTATATAATCCTTGCTAACAGATGTCACCCCAATAAGTCTAACAATGAAAATAAATTTAATAAATGAATAAAGCATGAACTAACTAGCATAGGAAACAAGGCCTATCAGCATTTGCTGAACTCTCTGAGTATTTTTAGGAGTACAGTCTTGAATTCTGTGTCTCTTAGGTCATATATTTTGAAATCTCTAAGTTCTTTTCTTTTTTCTTTTTTTTTAAAATTAAGCCTAAGCTTGAATTTATTTATTTATTTATTTATTTATTTGTTTGTTTGTTTGTTTTTTGGTATGTGGGTAGCTTGAATTTATTTATTTATTTATTTATTTGCTTTTTGGTATGTGGGTAGCTCCCTGACTGGGAATCGAACCCAGGTCACAGTGCTGACAGCGCCAGCACTGAATGAAGCCTTAAGCCACTACACCATCAGGGAACTCCGTCTAAGTTCTTTTCTTGGAGCTTTTTCATTTTCTCTCTGAGGTGCTCAGGGAGCTCATTGTAGTTGATGTATTTCTCTTCCTGGGCACAAGGGCTTTTTTCCCCTGGTAGATATGGAGAGATCTTTCTTACACTTCCCAATTGGTGTTGCTGCAGTGTCTTACAGTATTTTCTCTTGGTTATTAGATTTTTCTCACTCTAGGAGATTTCCTGGAAGGTGGAATTTTTTATTATTTGACTCAGTTGCCTTGGTTTTGATGTGCCTCTTTTTGGGGAAATATGGTCAGTGATGATATTCTCTGCCTCAATTCTGTGCAGACAGATGCTGCTGTGCCTTTGTTGTACAGTTTCCCTGAGCCTTCTGCTGGTTCACGAGGAGGTGGATTTTGTTGGGGAGGGCTTAGAACTTGTGCTTGACACAGGGTAATTGTGGTTTAATGGAGAAGAAGGGAAAGCAGCCAGGATCTGTGTTCACAGTTTCTGCCAAGTGGTTGGTGCAGTGCAGTGCAGTTCATCACTGTTCTTTGTCCTGAGGTTGCTTGTTACCCTGGGTTCTGGTTCAGCTGTGAAACAGGCCTGTACCTTTGTCAGGAGCACTCAGGGTTGAAGTGGATGTACTCTACAGTCTAAGCCCAGCCATGCCTGGTGTGTGGTACAATACAACTCTGGTTCTTCATCAGGAGCACACAGAAGCTCATGCAGCTGTGTTTCACAAAGCAAGCTTGGCTCTCCATCAGCAATGCACCAGAACTGGGAGGAGATGTGCCACAGAGCAAGCTTAGCTCTTCATCAGGAGTGCACCAAACACAGGGGGATGGGTGCCAGAGAACAAACTTGGTCCTCTGTCATGAGTGCACTGCAGCTGGAAGATGGGTACAACAGAGAAAGCTTGGCTTTCCATCATGAGTGCACTAGAGCTGGGGAAATGGGCATCAATTAGTTACCTTGGCCCTTCTTCAAGAGTGCACTGAACTTGGGGGTACGGGTGCCACAGAGCAAACTCAGCTGTTTGTCAGGAGCATACCAGAGCAGGATGATAGGTGCTGCTTTATCTCATCCCCTCATGGAGCTTTCACTCTTCACTTCTTCATCCACCTGGGATCATGCTGTGCTTCAGCTCCTTTTTCCCAGCCCCCTCTTTGCTCCTTCTTCTGTCAGCCTCAGGCTGTTGCAGTTCCTTCTCCACACTGCTACCTTCTATTTTCTCCCATTTGCCTCCCTTTCTCTCACCTTTAGATGTTTTCTTCTGGTGGGTGGATCTCTCAGTTAAGGCTGTGTCATTTGGGGATTCCCTTGTTAAATTTTGACTGTTCAGTTTGCAATTTTCAGGAGAGGTTTCAGAGACATCCTCTCATGCCACCATCTTGATCCCAAACACTAGAGAAATTCATTTAAATATTCTGAATCTTCCTTCAATCTGATTTCTCATTTTCTTTCTTAATTAAGCAATTTATAAAAGATATTTAACATATTCACTGATGGTGTATATTTTGTTCAATCTCTTACCTAAATGCAAAACTGATGTCTTTAATTTGCTCAAAATTCAGAAATTATAGTGGAATAGAGAGGAAACCCCCAGCATTCTTTTGCCCAGTCATTCTAGTCAGTCCCACAACCTCAAGCAGAACTGACTGGACCAAAGACTTATTAATACAAATAAAACATTGTAAGAGATTTGGCAGGCCTTGATGTGTTGTCTGAACATTTTCCACTAGGCAACTCCAGCTCTACCACCACTAAGCTACTCCTATTCTACTTGCAATCAAAACTCCAACATCTGGAAAAAATAATGATAATTTTCAACATATTAGACCTTAGAGGCTCATGAAAGTGAAGAAAATAACAATCTCCAGGGTATCTAAGTAACTTAGAAAATTAAGTGGTAAAAAGTAGTCTTTCTTTCCCCTACATTTATAATTAAAGAGAAAGAACATTAATTAAATATGTACAGGGAGCTGCCTTTTATTGGCAATTACAATGTCTTACAAATCTTGTAAATCCTACTAACAATTTCAGCTTTAGCAGGAGTATTATCTCAGTAAACACTTAATGTTAGTTTTGGGGCAACTGTTATTCTTGCTTATTCTTCTAAAACATCATTCTTAAGCAGTGGTACACGTAACCCTGGAGGTACATATTGGGCTGCCCAGAGGTACTCGAAAAATAATCAACAATGGTGAAAAAACAAGCAAAGTAAAAAAATGCAAAACACTATTTATGAAACAATGAATGTGAAATTTGATTCACCATAAATGAAGACACTTCAAAATTAGATCACTCTAGTGAATAATGATCAGTGAAGACTTGGTTATTAACCCTTCCCCAAAACTGCTCTTCTGCCAATCATTACATACAGTTTCAGAACAATCCATTTGCAATGTTTTTGAACTTCTCTAAACATATAAATATATCTGTAGCCAGACTATTTGATCAGTTTATTCATTGGAGTAAAAGTAAGTGCATTGTCTTTAATTATGATTCTTTTCAAGTAGTTTTTTTCTTTAATGTTTAACATAGTTTCAGTTATTATTGTCAATGGTTTTTAAGCATTTCAGTGATAGCTCAGTGGTGGAAAACAGGAATGGTTAAAGGAACAAAACTTGATGTAGATTATAACCCATTGTTAAGTACTTCTGAACACGTGTCCACAGCTATGAGTACAACCACACAAGGAGATGGTGAAAAGGTACATGCCTCAGTAACTACATGAAATAAAAGAAAATACTCTGAAGAGTATATTAAGTATGGGTTTTCATTTGTAGGAGATGATGACTATCTTAAGCCTTTGTGTTTTCTGTGAGGAAATATTACCCAATGGTTGTATGAAACCCTCTCTATTCATGTGACATTTAGAAACTAAACATCCTATGTATAAAGAAATAAATTTTTATTTTGGTGCTTAGAAAAATGTCCAACTGCTACTTCATACATGATGTCAGGAAAAAAAAGACAATGAGAATACAGTTGAGGATTCATACCGTATGTGGTAAAAACCACACCACAGCTTAAGATTTAATATCTCCTTGAATTAAGAATACCATTTTTTGTATGTTTGGGAAAGAATAGGTCTGCAAAATCAATACTATCTCTTTTTCTTTTTTCTTTATTTTTAATTCATTTTTATTGTTAGACTTATTGGGGTGACATCTGTTAGCAAGGATTACATAGGTTTCAGGAATACAATTCTACAGTGCATTGTCAACTTGATGTATAATAAGTTCAACACCTAATGTGAATTCTCTTTCCATCACCTTATATTTAGCTTCCCCCGCTCCTCTCCCAACCCCTCCCCTTTCTCCCCTCCCTGATCTACTCGTCCCCAAATAAACATTAAACTATTGATTGTGTCCATGGGTTATTTCTTTCTTCATTTCTTTTTTCTTTGCTTTCAGTTTTATATTCCACATATGAGTGAAGTCATACAGTTCTTTGTTTTTTCTATCTGGCTTACTTCACTAAGCATGATGATATCCAGGTCCATCCATTTTATTGCAAATGGCAATATTTCATCTTTTCTTACAGCTGAGTAATATTCCATTGTGTATATGTACCACAGCTTCTTTATCCAGTCATCTGTCAAAGGGCATTTTGGTTGTTTCCATGTTTTGGCCACTGTGAACAGTGCTGCGATGAACATTGGGGTACATAAGTCTTTCGGACAAAGGTTTTCAAGTCTTTTGGGTAGATCCCCAGAAGGGGGATTGCTGGATCAAATGCTAGTTCCATTCACAATTTTCTGAGGAACATCCACACCGTCTTTCACAGTGGTTGTACCAATTTGCCCTCGCACCAGCAGTGTACCAGAGTTCCTTTTTCTCCACATCCTCTCCAGCACTTGTTATTCCTTGTCTTGTTACTAAAAGCCATTCTAACATGTGTGAGGTGGTATCTCATTGTGGTTTTGATTTGCATTTCCCTGATAGCTAATGAGGATGAGCATTTTTTCATATGTCTGCTGGCCATTTCTATTTCTTCGTGGGAGAACTGTCTGTTTACTTCTGCCCACTTTTTAATTGGTTGTTTATTTTTTTGTTGTTAAGTCTTATTAGTTCTTTATATATTTTAGATATTAGACCCTTATCTGATGCATTATTTGCAAATATTTTCTCCCATTCACTTGGCTGTCTGTTCGCCTTGTTGATGGTTTCTTTTACTGTGCAGAAGCTTTTTAGTTTGATATAGTCCCATTCATTTATTTCTGCTTTTACTTCCCTTGCCTTTGAGGACAGGTTCATGAAGTCTTCCTTGAGTCCTAGGTCTATAAGTTTAGTACCAATGTCTTCTTCTATACGGTTTATTGTTGCAGGTCTTATATGAAGGTCTTTAATCCATTTTGAGTTAATTTTTGTATATGGAGAGAGTTCACAGCTCAGGTTCATTCTTTTGCATATGTTTTTCCAGTTTTCCCAGCACCACCCACTAAAGAGGCTGTCTTTTCCCCATTGTATGTTTTTGACTCCTTTATCAAAAATTATTTGTCCATGAATTTGTGGGTTTATTTCTGGGTTTTCAGTTCTATTCCATTGGTCTCTATTTCTGTTCTTCTGCCAGTACCAAGCTGTTTTGACTATTGATGCTTTGTAATATAAATAGAAGTCAGGAAGTGTAATGCCACCAACCTTATTCTTTTTATGTAGTATTACTTTGGCAATTCAAGGGCTTTTATGGTTTCATGTAAATCTAATAATGCTTTTATCTATTTCACAGAAGTATGATTGTGGGATTTTGATGGGTATTGCATTAAATCTGTATATTGCTTTGGGCAGAATGGCCATTTTAACAATGCTAAGTCTTCCTATCCATGAACAGGGGATATTTTTCCACCTCTTAAGTCTGTTCCAATTTTTTTCAAAAGTGTCTTATAGTTTTCTGTGTATAAGTCTCTCACATTCTTTGATAAGTCAATTCCCAGGTATTTCATTCTTTTTGTTGTGATAGCAAAAGGAATTGACTCCCTCATTTCTTTTTCTGAGGATTTATTGTTTGGATAAAGGAATGCTGTTGATTTTTGTACATTGATTTTGTATCCTGCAACTTTACTATATTCGTTGATTGCTTCTAATAGTTTCCTGGTGGAATCTTTGGAATTTTTTATATAAAGGATCATGTCATCTGCAAATAGTGACAATTTGACCTCTTCTTTCCTAATTTGGATACTTTTGATTCCTTTCTCTTGCCTGATTGCTGTGGCTAGACCTTCCAGTACTATATTAAATAACAGTGGTGACAGGGGCCATCCCTGTCTTGTTCCTGATTTTAGGGGACTAGGTTTCAGCTTTTCCCCATTCAGTATGTATGATGTTAGCTGAGGTTCTGTCATATATGGCCTTTATTATGTAGAGATACTTTCCTTCTATACCTATTTTATTTAGTGTTTTGATCACAATGGATTTTGTACCCTGTCGAAAGCCTTTTCTGCATCAATTGAAATGACCATATGGTCTTTATCTTTGATTTTGTTTATGTGGTGTATCACATTGATTGATTTTCGTATGTTGAACCATCCTTGTGCTCCCGGGATGAATCCCCCTAGATCATGATGTATGATCTTTTTGATGCATTGTTGTATTCTATTTGCTAACATTTTGTTTAGGATTTTTGCATCTGTGTTCATCAGAGATATTGGTCTATAGTTTTCTTTTTTTGTGTTGTCTTTGCCAGGCTTTGGTATTAGAGTAATGTTAGCCTCATATAATGAGTTAGGAAGTATTGCTTCTTCTTCAATTATTTGGAAGAGTCTGAGGAGGATAGGCATTAATTCTTCTTTGAATGCTTGGTAGAACTCGTTAGTGAAGCCATCTGGCCCAGGGCTTTTGCCTTTAGGGAGATTATGGACAGTCATTTCTATCTCATTGCTATTGATTGGTCTATTTAGATTATCCAGTTCTTCTTGGTTCAGTCTTGGTAGGCTATAAGTTTCTAGAAACCTGTCCATTTCTTCTAGATTGTTAAATTTTGTGGCATAAAGTCCTTCATAATATTTTCTTATAATCCTTTGTATTTCTGTGTTATCAGTGGTAATTTCTCCCCTTTCATTTCTAATTTTGAATATTTGTGTCCTTTCCTTTCGTCCTTTGAGTAGTCTCACCAGGGGTTTGTCAATCTTGTTGACTGTCTCAAAGAACCAGCTCTTTGTAATATTAATTTTTTCTATTGTCCTTCTGTTCTCTAATTGGTTTAGCTCTGCTTTAATTTTTATTATTTCTTTCCTTCTGCTGACTTTGGGTTTTGTCTGCTCTTCTTTTTCGAGTTCTTTCAGATGGAATGCTAAGATGTTTGCTTGTCATTATTCTTGTTTCTTAAGATAGGCCTGTAGTGATATAAATTTCCCTGTTATTACCGCTTTCTCTGTGTCCCAATAATTCTGATACATTGTATTTTCATTGTCATTAGTTTCTATATATTTTTTAATCTCATCTTTTATTTGTTCTTTTGTCCAGTCTTTTTTTTAATAAGCTGTTGTTTAATCTCCATGTATATGTGTTTCTTTCTTCTTTACTTTTACATTGAATCCAATTTCAAAGCTTTGTGGTCTGAGAATACACTTGGTATGATTTTGATCTTCTTGAATTTGCTGAGGCTACTTTTGTGAATGTGAAGTTTTGAGAATGTTCCATGCGCACTACAAAAGAAGGTGTAGTCTCTTTTTGCTGGATGAAGTGTCCTGTAAATGTCAATGATGTCCAATTGCTGTAATGTGTCATTTAGAGCTGTTATTTCCTTATATATTTTCTGTCTGGATGATCTGTCCATGGCTGTTAGCGGCATATTTAAGTCTCCCACTATGATTGTGTATTCATCAGTTTCCCCTTTCACGTCTGTTAGTAGTTTCTTTTTGTATTTTGGTGCATCCTGGTTGGGAGCATATATGTTATTTTGTGTCATCTCTTCTTGTTGTTGCACTGTGCCTTTTATCCTATGTAATGACCATCTTTGTGTTTTACTATCTTTTTTAACTTGAAGTTTATTTCATCAGATATCAGTATGGCCACTCCTGCTTATCTCTGGTTACCATTTGCTTGGAGTATTGTATCCCATCCTTTCACTGTGAGTCTGTGTTTGTCCTTACAGCTGAGGTGTGTTTCTTGGAGACAGCCTACGGATGTGTTCTGTTTTTTAATCCAGTCTGCTCCTCTGTGTCTTTTTATTGGTGAGTTCAGTCCATTAACATTTAGAGTGATGATCGGTGTGTCTGAGAAGGTCTTTATTCCACCTTCATAGCTGAAAGATAATTTTGCTGGATAATTTATTCTTGGCTGGAAGTTTCTCTCTTTTAAATTTTTGAATATTGGATTCTACTCTCTAATGGCTTGTAGAGTTTCTGCTGAGAAATCTGATGCCAGCCTGATGGGTTTTCCTCTAAAAGTTATAGTTCTTTTTTCCCTAGCTGCCTTGAGAATTGTCTCTTTGTCTTTAGTTTTGGACATCTTTAGTACCATGTGTCTTGGAGAAGATCTGTTAGGGTCCAGGTATCTGGGGGACCTGTTTTCTTCTTGAACTTGGGTTCCAGATCCTTCCATAGGTTTGGAAAGTTCTCATCTATGATTTGTTTGAGTATGCTCTCTGTAGATTGCTCTGCCCCCTCTTCTATTCCTATTATCTTGATGTTGTTTTGTCTCATGGAGTCAAATAGTTCTTGCAGTGTTCTTTCAATCCTTTTGGTTCTATATGCCCTCTGTTTCTCTTTCTGAGCTGTTTCCATGTTCTAATCTTCGATATCACTAATTCTTTCCTCCATCTGGTTGGTCCTGTTTCCTACGGCAGTTATTTCATTTCTCACTTCTTTTATTGTGTTATTTATTTCTCGCATTTCCATCTCAATGTTTCTTATGTTTTGATTTTCTTTGTTAAAGTATTCTTTTTGTTCACAGAGTTCCTTTTTTATGTCATTTATATCCTTTTTTATGTTCTTTATCTCAGCTATGGTTTTCTGCCAATAGGTTTTCATTTCTCTCACAGCCTTTAGAATGGGTGCTTTAAATTCTCTTCCATTTAAATCAGACCCTTCCAGGTCTATGAAGCTGTCTAATGGGTAAATTTAATGTTCTTTCTGAGGAGTTTTAGTTTTTAAGGAATTCATCCTGTCTGCTGGGTTCTTCCTCTTTGACATGAGAGCTTTATGTTCAGTGCCCAGATTATTACTTTTGTAGTGTCTTGCTGTAGGGCAGACACTAGGTGGCACTGGGGTCAAGTTTTGGGAGAGAGGGGGTTGTTTGTTTCTTGTTTCTGATCTCCTACTGCATTTGGTGGCTCTGCACATATATCCTGGGGAGAGGCCAACAAAAGGCACTCCAAGGGCGGCTCTGCTCTTTGCTGGGGAAGCTGGTCAGAGGCTTGTTTCTGCTGGCTTGGGTGAATGCTATCAAATCAGCCTTTCTTCTTAGCCCTGATTAGGATCTGGCTGCCTCTGGGCTCACACTGCTTTCAGAAACCTTGGGTGCACCAGGAAGTGCACTCTCCATAAGTCCAAAGCTGTGCCTGGACTGAGACAGCAGGGTAGCCTTTGCTGCGGGCTGGGAACAGGAACTACAGCCCTGTGTAGGTCTCCAGGGGGCCTAGAGGACTCTTTGCAGTTCAGAGTCCTCGCTCAGCCCTTCTATCATTCAAAAGTTCCAGGGGCTGGCTCCCAAACTGTGTCCCCAGCATGCAGCTCCAAAGCCCAGCTTCCCCATGGTCTCTCTCCTCCCCCAAACTGCACAGTCTCTGTTCCCTTCCCTCTCCCCCCACTTGGCCCCTTCCCTCCCACCTTCAGGTGTTTACTTGCGATTTGTGGATTTCTCAACAGTCGTTTTATCACTCCGGGTCCTCTTTCTTGGCTCTTGGATGGCCATTCAATTGTGTTTTCTGGGAGAGGCTATAGAGACCTCCTCTCTAGTCACCATCTTGCCTTCTTCTCCCTATCTCTTTTTCCAACAATATAATGTCTTGACGAATTCAGGAAATGTCTAATGTTGAAGTTGTAATAGTATATAGAATTTTAAAAAGTAAATTATTTTCCATTCAGGCCAATTAAATTGTAGATGTTGCTGATTTATTTATTTTGCTCATGATCATGAGATATAGTTTGTAGTAAATGAAATTAAGGAAAACCTGTTGCTTTGTTACCCATTGACAGAACATAGAGCAGGAAAAAATATTTTTAATTAAATCAATGGTTATTTCATTGAAAGGGACATTAGTTAGTTAAATTGTTGTGGTGTATGTAGTGATGAAGGCAAATGTATGTCAGGTTGTTTTATAGGCCTATGTGGCTAAATTAAAGAAGTAGCTTCCCATGTACCATGAATCACTGCTGCATTCATAGACAAAGCCTTGCATCCAAGCCTCTTTCTAGTGAACTGAAAGATGTTCTTGATGAAGCTATGAAAGTTGTAAATTTTATTAAGTCACAACCACAAAACTCTAGATTGTTTAAAGCATTTTGAGAAGAAATAAACAGCATTTACAGCTCATTACTTTTGCAGATAGAGGTAAGATGGCTAGCTCATAGTAAAGTACTTATACAGGTATTTAAACTTAGACATAAAGTCCAGATATTTTTTAAAGACTATTGTTTCCCTCTTGCTCCAAAGTTCCAGGACAGTGACTGACTTCAAAATCTTTCATATCTCTAAGATACTTTTCTATAAATAAACAAATTCAGCTTGGAAATTCAAAGCTGCTCAATCACTATATTCAAAATGACCAACAAAATTGAGTCAATGCTTAAAAAACTGGACTTTTGTAAAGTGTGTATTGAAAGAGGTCAGCCTGAGGTTTTTGAAACTTTGCATAACTTCTTTTCTGAGAATGACTTGCATCTATTTCAAAATGTGAAAAAAAATTATTATAAGTCACTTGGAAGGTTTTATAGTGTCCTTTCCCTCAAGGTAGAAAAGAAAACAACTGAATTACAGATCCCTTCAATTAAAAACTCTTCAAAGAGGCTAAACTGTCAATCAATGAAAAAGAGCTGTTAATTGAACTTTCAACTGATTCTTTTTTAAATTCTAATTTTAAAAGAAAGCATCTTATTACCTTCTGGGTAGATGTCAGTGAGAAAAATGAACAGCTCAGTGAGAAGGCACTCAAATACCTCTTGCCATTTATTAATCTAGTGCAAAAAGCTTTTTTTCTTACACCTTCATAAAAAATAAGTACCACAACAGCTTAATGCAAGTCCAAATTTAGGACTGTATCTTACATCTTTTGAGCTTAATTTCAAGAAACTAAGTTCATCAAAGCAAGCTCAACAATCTCACAATTTTTCCCTTAGCTAAGTGATTTGTATAATAACTATTATGGACATTCCAAATAGAAATAAATAATATTATTAATAGTAAATAAGTCTGTTAAATTCTTGATCATCATGATCAATATTTAACTGTTATGAGTATTATAAAATTAAATCTGTGGTTTGTATTATTAGTGTAGTAATTTTTTTCCTTATTACCTCATTTCCACTATTTTACCTTAAGATAGGCACTGAACAATAATGTCAGTATTTAATAACAGCTGTTTTAAAAACAAGGGGTACTATTTATAGAAATGGGTTTAAAAAAGGTGCATAAGTGGAAATAGATTGGGAACCACTGCTCTAAAATTTTAAGTGACTATAGATCACGGTGGTGTCTATACTGGGAAGTAGGATGAGGCAACAGAAAGAAAAAGGGTCAGATTGGCCTAAGTTTCAATCCTAGCTTTGTCACTTACTGGGTTTGTTACCTTGAGCAAATTATTGAACTCTCAGATCCTAGATTTTTTCATTTGTAACAGACAGCTAATTGGAACAACCTTGCAACTTCAAAAAAATTAATTGGAATACTCTACAAGCTAACACATTGCCAAAAACCTAAGTGCATAATAAGTGTTGGTTGAAATAAGATTAAATTAAAAATGTACACACATCAGAAATTTAAAGCCCTTTGAGAAAACAATGAAGAAGACTGTGGTGTATTATTTAATAAAAACTAAGCATAACAAAGAGTTGTCTCAAATTGAGTATGAAGGACTCACCTTAATACTATAAGGAACTAACTGTAGAGTAGTGCCAAAAGACTCAAGTGCAGCCTTAACTTGGTCACTGATAGAAAGTGATGACTTCAAGTTCACAGGGATGAGGACCGCCCAATGTCCTCAGGTTACCTTTTTCAGACACAAAATTTCATTCGCTGTGGAAGAATATTTCCCAGTTTTAAGAATGGGGCTGCTGACACTACTTCAAGAGCACTGGAAGAAGTGAAGACACTGATAGTTGGCAGCCTGAGGCCAAGGCAAGAGAAACAGGCTGCAGCAATAGCAGAAATCACAACTCACAGCCAAGAACATTCAGGACCCATAGATTAGAGCCAATAAAAAAGCAAAACAAAACAAAAACAGCAATATGAAAATCAGAGCATAAACCATCACCATGACTACCCATGTTCTTCGTTAACTTGGTAACAAAGACTACAGAAAGGAATCCTATTTTATTCAGTCAATATTTATTCAGTCCCCTGTAACAGCCATGGTTTGAGTTCCACTTCTGATATGACTAGTTTTGTGGAAAGTAATTCTATGAAATATTTGGTGTAGATAGATATCAAAATGGATGTTAATAAACAGAAATGATAATGTAAAACAATTATAATCCCAGTACTTCCTTGATTATTTGGAAACAAACACTTCCCATATCTCAGCCTCAGATTCCTTGAATACGAACTAGAAGCAATTATATTTTCCCTCAATGCTCCACAAGGTAGTTCCTAGTTTGTAATGAGATCATATAAATATAACTTCTTGGAAAGGTGGGACATGGTTTAGTTGATATATTGGCAAACAAAAACAATCTCCTAGGAAGTGATATAGAGGAAGGCTTAGCATTAGAAATGAATTTAAGCTTAACTTCATTCAGTTTAGAATCTTCAAAAAAGTTTTCATCTGGTCCAGGATATGGACATAAAAATAAATATAATAAATTATTCAGTAGATGAATAGACAAAGTGCTACAGAAGTACAATGAATTATGCTTAAGAGGTCACAAAGAGGTAACACATGAGTGAGTAGGAGTTTACCAAAAGAATGAGTGTGGAAGACGTGTGTGTAAGTAGTAAGTGTAGGACATTCCAGTTAAAAGGGACCATGTGAGTAAAGGCATGGAGGTATGAAAGTGCATGATATATGTGGAGATCAGCAAGCATTCTGGTTCACTCACAGCCTAAGGCACATGAGAAGTAGGAAGAAACTGGAAAATTATTCTAGGATTATAATGCAAAACCATACTAAGGAATTTGACCTTTTTACATTAGGTGACATGAAAGTTACTTGAGATTGTTAAGCAAGAAAGTTACTTAATCAGATTCCTGTTTCAGAGAGCTCACCCCACCAGCAGTGAGCAAAACAAATTGAAGACAATTGCAAAAGGCTTTATATTTATTACCAAATACATGTAACATAAGTGCTTTGTTTCTGGAGACCAGGAAAAGTGTGTGTTTTGTCCACTGCTGTATTTCATTGGATACACAGTGCCGCACATAGTTCCTTATTTATGGCAAGGCTGTACAAATACTTGTTGAATTAATTCATTGCTGTTGAAACAATTGTGAAAATTTTCTCCAGATGTACTTTAACCATATTTACCCTTAAGCTGCAACTTGCTACCTCTATTCTCACATATTTATATCCTACTCATCTTTATATTCCCAATACTTGGGTCACTCTTTGGCAATAGAAATTTAATAGTCCCTTATGAATTGGACTGAATACAAGAGCATTCACAAGACTTGCCCAAATGAACACAGGAGATGTGAGTACTACTACTGATGTTTAGTAAAATAAAGGTGACCAAATTATTGCTAGCACATTTCATATTGGCCTGAATTTGAAAAACACATAGGTCTACTTTTGAAAAGTAAAATAGACACTGTCCAAAAACCATACATATGTTTTCACTGGTATGTGCACTATGTGATGTAATAATGTGACAAATCAGTTAACTAGACAATGCAGAATCCCTGTATTAACCCAATAGACTTCTAGAAGGGAATGAGCAAGCAGTTCAATTTAAAAGTTGTGACTAAAAACATTATTCCAAAGGGGAAAATAAAACACTTTATGAAAATAATTATTGGAAGTCAAAAATGACTTAATAATTTCACACAGATAAATCTGTTTGTTCGATACAAATCTATCATGTTTTTTAAATAACTCTTCATGACAGTGTGTCTAAATGAATTCAAAGACAAAATATAGACACTGGTCTTTCTTGCTGTATATATAGAACAAAATTGACTATTTTAGGAAGCTTATTACAGATTAAATTCTAAAATTTATTAGCAATGTCAGGTAGAATAAGATATCAAGGCAAATTTTATTTACTTTGGGTAAAGATTTTTTAAACTTTTAAAAATTTTTCAGTAAGGTAGCAATTCTTATAGGTCATATCTACACAGGAATAAATCCAACAGCAAAAAAAAATTAAAAATTGAAAATACCATTAAATCAGTTACTCATCATTACATAAAATTATGAAATTTAATGGTTTTGCTAAATTCAGTCAATTTATTTTCATGTGTGGATACAACCACATTGTGGGGGAGACTTGCAAATGATATTAAGACTTGTAAATTATACCCTAAAATGGCTTCCTGAAGGAAAATTGACTTGGCAAACAAATAAGGTAGTTTATAAGCAAATAGAACTTAGCAGTCCAAGAGTTGCTGCTCAAACAAAGAACAACTCACCAGTAGAAAAAAATATAAACACAATTCCAGGGAAAGAGTACTTTGGTTTGTTATAGAACATATTTCCAACAACTAGGAGGAAAAATGGTAATGATGAGAAAATAAGAGCAGACAAACAGCATGCAAGTCCTATGGAATAAAAGGAAAGCAATAAAGACACTAGAAAATAAATGTGTTCCCCACATTTCTATGTAGCAAGAATCTAGGCCCAGAAGAGAGAAAGAATCACCCAAACACCAAAGATAGAAGAGGAAAGGTTCTTTATTCAGCTGACAGAGCTGTGGCAGACAAAAGTCTAAAATGGCTGAGCTCGCTGATTCACTCTGGTCCTGTCCTTTTATAGGACTTACAGGTTTAAAGGAGCAACCATATTGCCTTTTGATTGGTGGAGGAAGCAATCATGTCATGTTTTGATTGGTGGTCTTAATGCATTGGTGAATGTTCTCAGTTGGTTGTTACAGGAGAACGAGTCAGTAGAATTATCATCAGAATCAGATAACTTTTTATGGTGGGGCCCCATCCCTCACTTAGTCTGTTCAAGTTGCTATAACAAAATACCTTAGAGTGGGTTGTTTAAACAACAGGTATTTATTTCTCTCAATCTCGGAGGTTGGAAAGTCCAAGATCAAGGTTGTGGCAGACTCAGTGTCTAGTGATGACTGTTTTCTTGGTTTGAAGATAGCAGTCTTCTAGCTATAACCTCAGTGCCTTTTTCTCAGTGCCTATGCAGAAAGATCTTTCTCTCTCTCTCTCTTCCTCTTCTAAGGGCACTAATCTCATTATGAGGTTCCCACATTCCTAATTATTTTTCAAAGGTCTCACCTCCAAATGCCATCAAATTGGTAATTAGACTTTCAACATTTGAAGTTTGAGTCCATTCAGTCCAAACATTTAGTTGATAACATCCATAAATATCTGAATTTCATCATTAGCAATTCCTTTAATAATGTTAAGTTTCAGTGCTTTCTGGCTAGAGGTGCTTTAAGAAATATTATTCCTGGAAGAAATAATGCCCCACCTTAAGAGGCTGAAGGCTGTATTTGAGATGATAGAATGTTTATATTAGGGGCACAGGAATGAAACACTAACAAGCACAGGAAAAGAATGTAGGGTCACTGAAGACATAAAGCTGACTTCCCATCATTTACATTTACAAATCATAAAGAAAATGTATAACAAAAATATTCCAATCAATTCCTAAACAACACATTGTGAAATTCAATAACCACCCTTTTAGGAATGTGCAATATGGTCTATTTTCTTACTATGTTCTCTCACGCCCATTAAGAATTGTTTCTTTGTTGCTCTAATCTTGTAGGTCCCATGGACACAAGTCCTGTTGGCTTTCAGTGCTATATTTTTTGGGAGCCCACCCCTCTACTAGGAGTCTTAAAAGTTGGGGTGCTAGATGTGAGGCCCAAATTCTTCATTCCTCAGGTAGAAGCTGAGGTTGGGAATTCCTGCCCAATTCTATGGCACTGTGCTGGCAGTTAGGTTTATAATGAAAGTGTACCTCAATCTCTCCTACTTGTTTCTATATGGGTATTGTCTTCTTTTTTAAAAATTTATTGTTAAATTTATTGGGCTGGTATTGGTTAGTAATAATTACATACATTCCAGGTGTACAATTCTACAATACATCATCTATGTGTTGAGTTATGTGTTCATCATCTAGTGTCAGTTCTCTTTCCATCATCATATATTTGAGATCCCATCCCTTCTCTCCCACCCCCTCCCTATCATACCCTCGGATAACCACTAGCCACTAAACTATTGATTGTGTCCATGAGTTTTTGCTTGTTTCTTTCAGCTTTGTGTTCCACAAGTGAGTGAAATGATATGGTTCTTAGTTTTTTCTGTCTGGCTTATTTTATTTTGTATGATGGTCTCAACGTCTATCCATCTTGTCATAAATGGTCCTATTTTGTCTTTTCATATGGCTGGGTAATATTCTATTGTACATTGGACACTTTGGCTGTTTCCATGATTTGGCCACTGTGAATAGTGCTGCAATAAAAATTGGGGTGCATATACCTTTGTGTACTAAGGTTTTCAAATTTGGGGGTGGATACTCAGAAGTAGGATTGCCAGATCATATCGTAACTCTATTCTTAATTTTTTGTGTAACCTCCATACTGTCCTCCATAGTGGTTGTACCAGTTGGTATTCTATGTGGGTATTTTCTTAGTTGTTAGATGTGTAGGAGTTATTCAGCTGGTTTCTGTATTTCTTTCAAAGAAAATTGTTCCATCTGTAGTTGTACATTCAATGTGTCCATGGGAAGAGTGGAACTCTGGAGCCTCCTTTGTTGCCATCTTGGACAACTCTCTTTGTGAACTCTAGCATGAAATATTCTTAATGAAATCAGGTACTTTACCAATAAAAAAACTAAAAATTAGTTTCCACAACAAATCACTTTTCATGTACTTAAAATGTTCTGGTTATACAGCATAGTGTATTTTTTCCTTTTTTAATTGAATAGACAATTGAAAAATATATAAGGAATATTCATCCATAGTACCCTACCAAAAATAATTAAAATGAACATTTCAATGTATTCTTTTGTTTTTACAGGCACACACACACACACACACACACACACACAGAGAGAGAGAGAGAGAGAGAGAGAAAGAGAGAGAGTATGGAAAAATATCCAGCCATTGCTCACACACACACACACACACATACATACAGACACACACATGTGCAGACATTTTTTAATTCAAAATGAAATAATATGACAGCAGACATGCATAAGACTTCTATTTTTCTCTCTTTTTGTTCTTTAAATATTATTTCCTTAAGATATGTTTCCATGAGGGGAGAATATAAAGCCAGGATTAGGCCATAAATAAGAAATGGGTCAAAAATAGAGTATATGATCTATATGATTTGTCTTTCAAAAGTGTAGGCAATTGCCTCTTTCACTTTTTTCCTGATATAAAGATTATGATTTTTTAAAAGTCTCTATTAATTTAATAGGTGAAAATGAAACCTCATTCTTATCTTAATTTTTATTTATTTATTAGCTATATCAAAGATTATTTCATACATCTGTTGGTCATTCATGTTTTTCCTCTTAAGTTGCTTTTACTGTTCATACCTTTTAACCATCTACTACTAAGATCTCATAATGTTTATCATCAATTTCTATACACCCCACATATATTAAGAATAATACTATTTTATCATATTGGTTATGTCCTTCCTATTCTTATTTTAAATTTTATTATATTTTTAAGTACATAAAGAGTCTAAAGCAAGAGATAGAACAACAGCCATATTCCCAGATCAGTCAGTTAACCAAAAAGAATCACTAAAAACCAGAGAAAAATGTATGCCTAGTATTTTCCAAATCTATAAATCTATCCACTATATTTTTCTGGGAAATCTTGCCCTTTCAAAAGGCCACAAACCACTTCTAGTCCTTCATAATAGTAGGGAAATTATGCCAATCAATATTTGAAATTCACAGAACATAAATACAAGATAATGATCTACCAACATGCTTACTTAATTGATTACCAGGAAGAAGTCAAAGCTATTCTAGAGACAAGGCCACTATTATAAGACACAAGACCATTTCATTTTTCTATCTGAAATATCTTTCTGCCTTCTCCCCTGTTACTTTCACTGATTGAAATCATTCCATATCCAAAATCTCAGCTTTGCCATGTGAGATCGGAAAGTTGGGGAAGATGCCACCTCCAAACTGGTAAAAACCAATGAAGGTCAAAAGCAGGCCCAGTTACACCAGTAATACCACCTACCATGGACAATAAATAAAATAGACATTGTTTATCCTTTCAAAACTCAGCCAAAGACCTCCTCCTATGCTAAGAACCTTCAGGGGATATGATATATGATGATAAAAAGTCTTTCTTATTGTGCATTAGAATTTGGGAGGTGTTCACACATGCATTCTCTAACTAAATTCTTGAAATAATCCAGTACAGAACATAATCTAATGCTCATTTAGATGTGGAAAAATTGAAGCTCAGAAAGGGAGGGTGGCAGAACTCAGGCTAAAGGCCATTTGTTCTTTCATTCATTTACTCATTCACAGAGAAGTTGGGAGTTTTTCAGAATTGCTGTTGGTATAGACCTGTCATCTTTTAGAGAAGACTGGTTGTTAAGGCCAAAGAATCTAGAGGCCTGTGAGAGGAAAGAATGTCTGTTTTGTTAATGCAGTCTCCCTGAGAAAGAGACTGCTCTCTTAGACACAGAAGGAGGTAGACAAGTGAAATTTGCCTCCTTCAAATTGTGCTTCCTCCCTTTGCTTGGCTCCAGTAGTCCAGAGATGTGTTAAAGCCCCACTTTACCAATGAGAAAATCAGGAGAGAATTAGAAAACCAAGGCCTGCTACATCCTTACCACTGCTCTGCAAGTCACCAGAAGACCGTGATTTTCTCTCTTCTGCACTACTGCAATAGTTTCATTTGACATTCATTAAAAATATATATTTATATATTTAGTGAGAACCAGCTGTGTTTGAGGTTCTGTGCTGGACACATGGAATATAATGATAAGCATGACATAGTCCTTGCACTATAGTGAGGGATACTACAAGAGAACAGGTAGTGTTAATATGCAGATGAGTACTGTACTGCAGCAGGGATAAGTCCAGGTACAGCATGAGGCTAATGGCAGATGCATTCATTCCGGCTATGGGAGATGGGGAGAGATAGTATTCATAGTTCAAGGGAAATTTGGACCTCCATGATGAGTCCAAGTAAACCAGCTTATTAACAACAGCTTTTGAGAGTTTTTGAAAATTAAAAGTCGAGCAAACTACTCTTTTTAAAATCCTTCAGTAGCTTTCTATAAAAACAGAAAAACAGGCCCTTAGCAAGGTCCACAAAGCTCTCCATGTACTGACCTCGTCTCCCTATATATATATATATATCCTCCACAACAGAAGCATCTTGAAGGCAAGATCTATGTGCAGTTTAGTTCTCTATATCCAGGGTCCAAAACAAGGCTGCAATATAGTAGGTGCTGATGTGTTTATTAAAAGAATGAATATATTACTGAAGTCTGAGTCATTGTCCCAAGAGAGAAGACCAATTCTGCTTTCCCTTCATTCTCAGGGTAGAAATGGCCCAAGCCCCCATGCAATTTTGATCAGTCAGTGAGGGGAGAAGTTGGGTTTAATAAGGAATGGGGCACATGACTTCGCAGGATGCCACTCCAGCACTCCTATTTCCTATGAAAAACCCTATGAAGAATTCTTCTGAAACCTTGGCACAGAGGAGTCCTTGATCATTTTCCATGTCTTCTGAGCACAGAGTCCATGGAAATTTCTTTGTGTGACCTGTCCCTTTCCTCAGTTTTTCTATTCCATCCCTAAGAGACCTAGCCCAGGCACAGAGCTCTATGTATACCAAGCATTTAGAAAGCTCTGTGTGAATGTTGAACACTCTATACTTTCCACCAGAATGGGGATTATAATAGAGACAAATGTTTCCATAATATAATAATTTTCAAAAAGAAAATAAATGCACTTTAAGCAAGAAAATTAGGTGTCTTGGCAGGTCTCCAGCCAGGAGATTTTGTTACCTTTTGACCCCATTCACCATATAAACTCTTTGTTATTGCTCTTTCTTTGTGAGATGGGAGACACCAGAAAAAGAAAACAAAGAGAAAGAAAATAGAACCAATGGGCAAATACTATAAGCAGGCACTATTTTGGTCTTTACATGATTTAATACCCATCAGGATCACTCTTCAAGGTCAGATCATCACTTTTATATAATTAAGGAAATTCACATTCAGGGTCCTTAAGTATATTAATTTCCCAGGATCAAAATGTCAGTAATTTGACTGCTTCCTTCTCACTTGATCATCTGACAGTGGTTCTCAACTTTCCTAATGCCACAACCTTTTAATACAACAGTTCCTCATGTTGTGGTGACCCCCAACCATAAAATTATTGGTAGTTGCTCTCTACACATGGGTGACTGGTCCACATAAATACATTATGTGTTTTTTGATGGTCTTAGGCGACCCCTGTGAAAAGGTCGTTCGACCCGCCCCCCCAAAGGGGTCTCAACCCACAGGTTGATAACTGCTGATAGAACATGATTGGAACAAGTATTTGAACTCAGGCTTTTCTGCTTCAAAAGCTTAAATACCATGTAATTCTGATGAATCACAAAGTGCTGGCTTGGAAACAACCACCTAAACAATTCTAGAAACTTTCATCTTTTACTGGATATTTGCCTTAAAAAGATATTCCATCACTTTCTTATCTAGAGTTGATCTAATTCTCCAGTATTACCTTCACATAATTTATCTAATAATAAAATGCATACCAAAAGAAGCATTTTTTTTACCAAATGTTTTGAAAAATCTCATGATCATCCAAAAAAACAAAGTTATTTTACTGAATATGCATTTTAGAGAGTGTTGGCAAACTAGTGTTTTAGCTGAAACCATAAAGCAGAAAGATCTTTTATGATGAATAGTCTCCTAGAACTATTTATCCCTGATAGCAGAGGCTTTTGCAACATGTGACTGGAAAGCACTTTCTCATTATAAAGTACTACATAAGTGTTGACTGACAATAATAGAAAATTATGCCAAAGTGCAATAGGATAGCCCTTATGAATTATATAAGCAAAAACAGGATCGAGGACAGCTAGACACTTTTCTACATCCTTTACAAACTTGAAGTCAATTAACAATATCTGTTAGACATTTTAAACAGAAATTGAAACAGAAACACATACCTTCTAGGAGTTTTTATTAAGGCTCCTTGGTTTTTATCAGAGGTGACAGGAGAGGGTGCTTTAGGATTATATTTTACTGGCTAGAAAGGCAGGGTGTGGGTTCTTTATGGTATATAAGGCAGCTATAGTTTGAGAAAGGTATTCAGAAAGAAAGACAAGACACATCATTTCTCATTTCACCCAAGTGTTTAAAATTTTCCAGAGATTTTCACATCTGTTAAGCCACTTGAATTATTTATAAGATCCTATGAGACCAAAGACTTACAGATTTTTCAAGTTCTTCTAATAGACATTAGTGGAAAGAATAACAAGAGTTCTTTGCCCTTTTTTTATGAGACCTCACCATAGGCCAAAACAAAGCCAGACAGCCCATCAAATGAGCCACCCATTTGTCAACATGGCTGCTTTCAGAGTAAGGAAGGTGGTGAGCTCACTGCATTTGGGATTAAAATAAAAATACCAACTACTTTCTCAACACTCTTCACAAACATTTATTTACTCAAGAACTATTTATTAAGCATCTACTGTGTACCAGACGCTGTATTAATTGCTGAGGATACAGCAGAAAACCTTTATCTAATGACTCAGCATTGTTACCATGCCCATTTTCTGAAAAGAAGACTGCAGTTCAGAGGAGTTAAGTACCCAGCCAGAAGTCATGTGAGAAAGTAAGCCCCAGGGCATCCCAGCCCTTACCAGCCTCCTCACCAGCCAAGCTCTAATTAACTGAAGCACAATGGTATAATAAGCTTTACTTCTGTGCTGTAGCTGATCTCTGAGCCACAAGGAAAATCACACTCAATGTCTACCGCTGAAGGAATTATGGGTGGAAGGAGGTAAAGTAAAACAGCCAAATGTGTAGACCTCTCCTGTAAATGAATAAAGTGCAAATTAACTTGGTCTCAGTTCTAACTACTCAAATAAGCAACTTTTCACAACTGAATTCTTACTCCCTTTTTTCATTTCTACGTCTATAGTTCTCTTTACTCCGTTAGGCCATCGTTCCAGCTTGCTTACACATTCTTTTACAAACATAAGTTTGTCTCTCCCCAATTTCTAGTATAAAATGCTCCTCTCTCCAGTTATTTCCTTTAATGGTATTTGACACAATGTGTAATTATACGTATACCAGTATTTGTGGATATAACATTTGTCTTGCACATTAAAATGAAAGACCACAATACCTAAGACCATAGTTCCTTTTTCCTAGCTCCTGACGCAGACTAAACTTAGTAGGTCATCAATAAATATTGGTTAAATTACTGAATGAATGAATATATATTTACCTATATTCTGAAATTATGACAAAATATTACCAGTACCCAACTACTTACTTAACACTGCATCATACCCCCAGAAGTAAAAATTGCACTTTTATATCCCTTTTTTGTTTTTTTCCATGATTATCACCTGTGATGTATAAGATTATATTTACTTATTTACTTACTTACTTACTTACTTATTTATAGTTTGTTACTCTCCACAAAAATGTAAGCCTCACAAGGAAAAGGATAGCAAAGGCCCAGAATTATACCTAGCTCAAAGTAAATATTCAGTAAATATTTGTTAAATGAATGAATGAAAACCTCTTTTAATCTCTTGAGCACTATTAAGCACTTAAGGATATACTGTTTTTTTTTATTGTGATATATACATTTATAAAAATTGTGAGGTGATACACACACACACACACACACACACATACACACATATCTGGTCAATTTAATTTCTATAAGCTTCAATTTCCTAATGGGCTATAGACTAACTGAACTCTAAGAAAAACATTTCAATGATCGAAAAATAGATTCACTCATATGTATGATATTACAATAATTAATATTTTAAGTGATATTCAATAAAATATTTTTTCAGTAGATTATTCAAGGTTATCAAAGTCTTCTGTCTCTCAAAGATCCAAATTAACTGAGACCTTATTGTTTTGATATATTTTCTCCAAGATTCCTTCAATGAAATTGAAATTTGAAAGAGATTTTGTGTTGTCATAAGTCTCATGTGATGATATATGTTTGCTAGGTGCCCACATGGATGAATCAATTCAACAAGTATTTACCGAGAGTGTATTTCATGCTTTTCACCATGCTAGTCATGGTAAGGGGTCAAAATGAAAATGCTATCTTCAAGGAGTATTTACTAAGGATAGAAGGCACACTCATAAAACTATGAAAAACAGGATATCTTCTCTATTTGAAGCCAAGAGTATAATAGCTAAATTATTAATAGGTGTTATGGAGGTAGGAATGGATAAGGAACAGTTAGAATCATAATATTCAGAAAAGATCCCAAAGAGAATGTATGACAAACTTTTTTTTTGAAAGAATATTAGATATCAGTAATCACATAGACTGCCTGAAATATTCGGCTAGTGCTAATAGAAGTTTTAATATTATGTAGACAATCATCAACATGTCAAAGAATCTAATAGCCTCCTCTCTTGCCTCCAAGGGCTGGAACTGTCTTGAGTAGTTATGAATAGTCTTGAGTAGTTTGAGTGGCTATGAGTTCTTTAATTTTCCCACATTTCTGTAAGAACTCCTATAAGGCACTCTTGAAAGACCATAAATAGGTCAGTGGCAATATAATTGTATCCATCTGTCAAGAAAAATTTCCATTTAATGGAAATATCAAAATGCATCATCAACAAGGAATCTTAAATACTTAAGAAAAGTCAGTATGGAATGTGTAATTAAATGTCCCCAGTGGCTAAAAGAGCCAACAACAGCATGTTAAATTGGTTCAGACCTTACCACTCGATATGTAAACACAAACATCTAGTGCTTCAGACACTTGCACAAGAGAGACAGAGGAATCATTTCCACCACAAGGATATGACCAGACTAACAAAATTGCACCATAAATTCACACAATAGCCAGTCTAGAGTCATAAGCTGTTTTGGCAACTGGGAGGACTTATTATACATTAGTGTTAGCCAACACTACCATTGTCAGCAAAAGAAATTAATTAATGCAATCATGATTAATGAAAGTTGGCAAACATAAGTTACTGTCTTCAACTTCATTTATTTAAAGAACACTTTATATCATAATATCCCAATAGAATTATTTTCTACATTAAGGTTCAAGTGTTCTTTCTCCTCTATTGCTTTTTCATAATTTTCCTGTCTTTCAGTAAGAAGGAAGGGTAAAAGGCTCATGATGGGAAGTAATGAATAATTGTGCCTCTATCTCTAGCCTCTATCTTCTTCCCTCTATAGATATGATTAATCTAATGAGAAACTCATTATTTGGCCATCTCAGTACTCACTTGTAGCCACTGTAACTTATACATAGAAGTTTAAGGCAATTCTATAACAATTTCAGCCGGTCATATTAACATATGACAACAGAAATGTTGTCAAGTAAGACAAGGTAGCCAGAAAATTGGGTGGATTGAATGAAAAAGATGTGAATCAATAATAATATATTACCAGTTTATTAACAAAAATATAATAAGATATAATTTAAACTACATTGAAGTATGAAAATTGATGAAAAAACTAAGGAAAATATAGTTATAGAGCCTATTTTGATCATTCAATACATATAATCAAATAATAAAGACTTTTTATAACACAGTTAAAGGACAGGCTAGGCAGACACCAGAGCCCTGCTAAATTGAGTCCCGCTTTGTAGGGTCAGTCCCTGGATAAAAGCTTCACTGTAGTCTTTGTTAGTCCTCACAACCAATTAGCCTGCCAGTCCCTCCCACTGATGTGCCAATAGGAATCAAGGCTCAACCAGGAGGGCACAAATAGCCCAATGAGAGACACACTTGCAGTAGCCAGCTTATGTGACCAGGGAAACTGTGCCACTGGGACTCACAGGACACCTAAAAATAAGGCCATTCTACCAAGACTGGGAGACATAGCAGCTCTATCTACTACATAGAAACACACACAAGGAAGCAACCAAAATGTGGAGACAAAAAAAAAACCATGTCCCAAATGAAAAAACAGAACAAAGTTTCAGAAATAGAACTAAACAAAATGAAAACAAGCAATCTACCAGATGCAGAGTTTAAAGCACTAGCTATAAAAATGTCCAATGATCTTAGTGAGAACTTCAACCAAGAGCTAGGAAACATGAAAAGGAAGATAGATAATACTAAAAAGAACCATCAAAAATGAAAAAATGCAATAACTGAAATAAAAAATACATTAGAGGGAATTTATAGTAGATTAGATGAAAGAGGATTGAATTAGAAATTTAGGTGATAAGGTAATGGAAAACACACAGTCAGAAGAACAGCGAAAGGAAAAAGTTAATACTTCACCTTCTTCACTCAACCCTCCTACTCCTCTACCCTTGGGCAACCATCAGTCTATTCTCTGTATCTATGAGTCTGTGTCTATTTTGTTTGTTTGTTTAGATTGCACATATATATGAGATCATATGGCATTTGTCTTAGTCAGTCTAATTTATTTCACTTAGTATAATACCCTCTAGCTCCATCCATGTTGTTGCAGAGGGCAAAATTTTATTATTTTTTATGACTGATTAATATTTCATTATATATATGTACTAACTATTCTTTATCCAGTCATCTATTAATGGTCACTTAGATTGCTTCCATATCTTGATTATTGTAAATAGGGCTGCAATGAACATAAGGATGCATATATCTTTTCAAATTAGTGTTTTGGATTTCTTTCTTTCTTTCTTTCTTTTTTTTTTTTAATTCATTTTTATTGTTAGACTTATTGGGGTGACATCTGTTAGCAAGGATTACATAGGTTTCAGGCATACAATTCTACAGTGCATTGTCAACTTCTTTCTTTCTTTTTTGATAGAGACCAGAAGTAGAATTGCTAAGTCATAAAGTAATTCTATTTTTAATTTTTTTAAAAACCTGCAAAATATTTTTCATAGTGGATGCATCCATTTTCAATTTCAACAGTGCATAAGTGTTTCCTTTTCTCCACATCCTCACTAACACCTGTTACCAATAAATGTAAATGGATTAAGTGTTACAATTAAAAGACACGGGATGGCTGAATGGATAAGAAAATAAGGCCCTTACACATGATGCCCATAAGAAAAAGTAAAGAGATGTGAAAATATTTTCATGAAAAGGGAAACAAAAGAACAAAAAAGCTGAAGTAGTAATACTTATTCCAGACAAATTAGACTTTAAAACAAAGGCTAAAAACAAAGACAAAGTAGAACCAAGTAATTCCACTCCTGGGTATTTATCTGAAAAAAACCCCAAAATGTTACTTCAAGGGAGCATGTGCATCCATATATTCATTGCAACATTGTTTACAATGGCCAAGACATGAAGGTAGCCTGGCTGTTCATGGATGGATAAATGAACAAAGAGTAGGTGGTACATATATTTGATGAAATACTGCTAAACCATGGAAGGGAATGGGTTCTTGCCCTTTGTAGTGGCATGGATGAACCTTGAGGGTATTATGTTGCATGAAGCATGTCAGAGAAAAACAGATGCAATGTGATTTCACTTATATGTGGAATCTAAAGACCAAAAGAAACAAATAAATGAAACATAATTAAACTCATAGATACAAAGAACATTTTGTTAGTTGCCGGATGAAAGGGGCATTGGAGATGGGTGATAAAAGGAAAGGGATTAAGAAGTACAAATTAGTATTCATGGGATTGTAGGGTATAACATAGGCATATAGTCAATAAATTTTAATAAATATATGATGTCAGATGGGTACTAGATTTACCAGGGTGGTAGATGGAAGGAGATTTAAGGGGCATGGTGAAAAATGTAAAGGGATTAAGAAATACAAATTGGTAGTTACAGATATAGTCATGAAATGTAAAACATAATAAATATAGTCAGTAATATGGTAATAACTATGTATAGTGTCATGTGGGTACTGGGATAATAAGGGGGAATCACTTCTTAAATTATATAAATGTCTAGCCATTATGCTGTACACCTGAAGTTAATAATAAAATAAGATTGAGTATCAAAAAGTGCATTCAAATAATACACCTGAGCTTATTAATTATAAGAATCTTGTTTAAAGTTTAATTCTGTTTAATCTCCACTCATTCAGTGGACAATCTTACAAGTCTTTTATCATTCACTTATTCACTTATTCAATAACTGACACATAAAGATGGATGAGAAATATGTTCTTATTTATGGACAGGAAAACAACTGGAACAAAATAAAAGAAACAAGCACTGTTATATTATGCTAGATAGTACCATGTAGTCTCTAAAGACTATGTGGAGGAACAAGGCAAGATGGTGATGGGAGAAGAGGTCCCTAAAGCCTCTCCCAAAAAACACAATTGAATGGCCACCCAGGAGCCAAGAAAGCGGACCCTGAGGGACAAAACGACTGTTGAGAAATCCTCAAATCCAAAGTAAACACCTGAAGGTTGGAGAGAAGGGGGCGAGTTGGGGAGAGGGAAGTTGAGCAGAGACTGCAACAGGACACAATCGCTGTTCACTATTCTGAGCGGTGCAGTTCGTGGGAGGAGAGTGACCACGAGGGAGCTGGGCTTTGGAGCTGCATGCTGGGGACGCAGTTTGGGAGCCAGCCTCTGGAACTTTTGAGTGGTAGAAGGGCTGAGCGAGGACTCTGAACTGCAAAGATGACACCCCAGCTCTAAGCCCCCTGGAGACCTACACAGGGCTGCAGTACCTGTTCCCAGCAACCTGCAAAGGCGACCCTGCTGTCTCAGGCCAGACCCACAGCGTTGGACTTATGGAGTGGGCACTTCCTCGTGCACCCCAGGGTTCTAAAGCAGTGTGAGCCTGTAGACAGCCAGGTGCTGAATCAGGGCTGGGAAGAAAGACTGATTTGATACCATTCACCCCAGCCAGCAGAAACAAGCCTTGAAACAGCTTCCCCAGCAAAGGGCAAAAGGCAGAGCTGCCATTGGAATGCCTTTTGTTGGCCTCTCCCCAGGATATATGTGCATAACCTCCAAACATAGGAGATCAGAAACAAGAAATAAACAACCCCCTCTCCCCCAAAACTTGACGCCCAGTGCCACCTAGTGTCTGCCCTACAGCAAGACACTACAAAAGCAATAATCTGGGCACTGAACATAAAGCCCTCATGTCAAAGAGGAAGAACTCAGCGAACAGGATGAAATGCTTAAAAACTAAAACTCCTCAGAAAGAACAAGAAACTTACCCAGAAGACAGCTTGTTACAACTGGAAGGGTCTCATTTAAGTGATGGAGAATTTAAAGCATCCATTCTAAAGGCTGTGAGAGAAATGAAAACCTATTCGCAGAACACCATAGCTGAGATGAATAATATAACAAAGGATATAAAGGACATAAAAAAGGAACTCTGTGAACAAAAAGAATACTTTAACAAAGAAATTCAAAACATAAGAAAGATGGAGACGGAAATACGAGAAATAAATAATACCATAAAAGAAGTGAGAAATAAAATAACTGTCATAGGAAATAGGACCAACCAGATGGAGGAAAGAATTAGTGATATTGAAGATCAGAACATGGAAACGGCTCAGAAAGAGGAAGAGAGGGAATATAGAACCAAAAGGATTGAAAGAACTCTGCAAGAACTATCCGACTCCATGAGACAAAACAACATCAGGATAATAGCAATAGAAGAGGGGGCAGAGCAATCTACACAGAGCATACTCAAAAAAATCGTAGATGAGAACTTTCCAAACCTATGGAAAGGTCTGGAACCCCAAGTTCAAGAAGGAAACAGGTCCCCCAGATACCTGGACCCCAACAGATCTTCTCCAAGACACATGGTACTAAAGATGTCCAAAACTAAAGACAAAGAGACAATTCTCAAGGCAGCCAGGGAAAAAAGAACTATAACCTTTAGAGGAAAACCCATCAGGCTGGTATCAGATTTCTCAGCAGAAACTCTACAAGCCAGGAGAGAGTGGAATCGAATATTCAAAATTTTAAAAGAGAAAATTCCAGCCAAGAATAAATTATCCAGCAAAATTATCTTTCAGATATGAAGGTGGAATAAAGACCTACTCAGACAAAGAGAAGCTGAGGGAATTTGCCAGCACGAGGCCAGCACTCCAAGAAATACTGAAGGAAGCTCTACAGCCTGAAACAAAACATCAGAAAAAATTGAACAAAGTTGGGGCAACAAGAAAGTAACAAAAACAAACAAACAAACAAAAACAAAGAAAGAAAGAAGTAATGGCCCCAGGAAATCCTCACATATCGATCATCACTCTAAATGTTAATGGACTAAACTCACCAATAAAAAGACACAGAGTAGCAGACTGGATTCAAAAACAGAATGCATCCATATGCTGTCTCCAAGAAACACACCTCAGCTGTAAGGACAAACACAGACTCACAGTGAAAGGATGGGATACAATACTCCAAGCAAATGGTAACCAGAGAGAAGCAGGAGTGGCCATACTGATATCTGATGAAATAAACTTCAAGTTAAAAAAGATAGTAAAAGATAAAGTTGGTCATTACATAATGATAAAAGGCACAATGCAACAACAAGAAGAGTTGACACTAATCAACATATATGTTCCCAACCAGGATGCATCAAAATACACAAAGAAACTACTAACAGACTTGAAAGGAGAAACTGATGAATACACAATCATGGTGGGAGACTTAAACACCCTGCTAACAGCCATAAACAGATCATCGAAACAGAAAATAAATAAGGAAATAAGAGCTCTAAATGACACATTACAGCAATTGGACATAATTGATATTTATAGGACACTTCATTCAGCAAAAAGAGACTTCACCTTCTTTTCTAGTGCGCATGGAACATTCTCAAGAATAGACCATATGCTGGGACACAAAGGTAGCCTCAGCAATTTCAAGAAGATCGAAATCATGCCAAGTGTATTCTCAGAACACAAAGCTTTGAAATTGGAGATCAACTGTAAAAGAAGAGCAGAAAAAACCACATATACATGGAGATTAAACAACAGCTTATTTAAAAAGGACTGAATAAAAGAACCAATAAAAGATGAGATCAAAAAATATATAGAAACTAATGACAATGAAAATACAATGTATCAGAATTATTGGGACAGAGCAAAAGCGGTAATAAGAGGGAAATTTATATCATTACAGGCCTATGTTAAGAAACAAAAAAAATCACAAGCAAATATCTCAGCATTCCATCTTAAAGAACTAGAAAAAGAAGAGCAGACAAAACCCAAAGTCAGCAGAAGGAAAGAAATAATAAAAATTAAAGCAGAGCTAAACCAATTAGAGAACAGAAGGACAATAAAAAAAATTAAGATAACAAAGAGGTGGTTCTTTGAGAAAGTCAACAAAATTGACAAAACCCTGGCGAGACTAATCAAAGGACGAAAGGAAAGGACACAAATATCCAAAATTGGAAATGAAAGGGGAGAAATTACCACTGATAACACAGAAATACAAAGGATTATAAGAAAATATTATGAAGGACTTTATGCCACGAAATTTAACAACTTAGAAGAAATGGACAAGTTTCTAGAAACTTATAGCCTACCAAGACTGAGCAAAGAAGAACTGGATAATCTAAATAGACCAATCAATAGCAACGAGATCGAAATGACTATATATAATCTCCCTAAAGGCAAAAGCCCTGGAGCAGATGGTTTCACAAACGAGTTCTACCAAGCATTCAAAGAAGAATTAATGCCTATCCTCCTCAGACTCTTCCAAAAAATTGAAGAGGAAGCAATACTTCCTAACTCATTCTATGAGGCCAACATTACTTTAATACCAAAGCCTGGCAAAGACAACACACACACACACAAAAAAACTATAGACCAATATCTCTGATGAACACAGATGCAAAAATCCTGAACAAAATATTAGCAAACAGAATACAACAATGCATCAAAAAGATCATACATCATGATCAAGTGGGATTCATCCCAGGAGCACAAGGATGGTTCAACATACGAAAATCAATCAATGTGATACACCATATAAACAAAATCAAAGATAAAGACCATATGGTCATTTCAATTCATGCAGAAAAAACTTTCGACAAGGTACAACATCCATTTATGATCAAAACACTAAATAAAATTGGTATAGAAGGAAAGTATCTCAACATAATAAAGGCCATATATGAGAGACCCTCGGCTATCATCATACTGAATGGGGAAGAGTTGAAACCTATTCCCCTAGAATCAGGAACAAGACAGGGATGCCCCCTGTCACCACTGTTATTTAATATACTACTGGAAGTTCTTGCCACAGCAATCAGGCAAGAGAAAAGAATCAAAGGTATCCAAATTGGGAAAGAAGAAGTCAAAATGTCACTATTTGCAGATGACATGATCATTTATATAAAAAATTCCAAAGATTCCACCAGGAAACTATTAGAAACGATTAACAAATATAGTAAAGTTACAGGACACAAAATCAATGTACAAAAATCAACAGCATTCGTCTATACAAACAATGAATCCACAGCAAAAGAAATGAGGGAGTCAATTCCCTTTGCTATCACAACAAAAAGAATGAAATACCTGGGAATTAACTTAACGAAGAACGTGACAGACTTATACACTGAAAACTATAAGACACTTTTGAAAGAAATTGGAACAGACTTTAAGAGGCGGAAAAATATCCCCTGTTCATGGATACGAAGACTTAGTATTGTTAAAAATGGCCATTCTGCCCAAAGCAATCTACAGATTTAATGCAATACCCATCAAAATCCCACAATCATACTTTCGTGAAATAGATAAAAGAATTATTAGATTTATATGGAACCATAAAAGACCTCGAATTGCCAAAGCAGTACTACAGAAAAAGAATAATGCTTGTGGCATTACACTTCCTGACTTCTATTTATATTACAAAGCATCAATAGTCAAAACAGCTTGGTACTGGGAGAAGAACAGAAATATAGACAATGGAATGGAACTGAAAACCCAGAAATAAACCCACAAATATATGGACAAATAATTTTCGATAAAGGAGCAAAAAACATACAATGGGGAAAAGACAGCCTCTTAGTAGGTGGTGCTGGGGAAACTGGAAAAACATATGCAAAAGAATAAACCTGAGCTGTGAACTCTCTCCATATACAAAAATTAACTCAAAATGGATTAAAGACCTTCATATAAGACCTGCAACAATAAACTGTATAGAAGAAGACATTGGTACTAAACTTATAGACCTAGGACTCAAGGACTATATCAAACAAAAAGCTTCTGCACAGCAAAAGAAACCATCAACAAGGCAAAGAGACAGCCAACTGAGTGGGAGAAAATATTTGCAAATAACGCATCAGATAAAGGTCTAATATCTAAAATATATAAAGAACTAATAAGACCTAACAACAAAAAAACAAACAACCCAATTGAAAAGTGGGCAGAAGAACTAAACAGACACTTCTCCCATGAAGAAATACAAATGGCCAACAGACATATGAAAAAATGCTCATCCTCATTAGCTATCAGGGAAATGCAAATCAAAACCACAACGAGATACCACCTCACACCTGTGAGAATGGCTATTATCAACAAAACAAGGAATAGCAAGTGCTGGAGAGGATGTGGAGAGAAAGGAACTCTGGTACACTGCTGGTGGGAGTGCAAACTGGTACAACCACTGTGGAAGGCAGTGTGGAGGTTCCTCAGAAAATTGGGAATGGAGCTATCATTTGACCCAGCAATCCCCCTTCTGGGGATCTACCCAAAGAACCTGAAAACCTTTGTCCGCAAAGAGTTATGTACTCCAATGTTCATTGCAGCGCTGTTCACAGTAGCCAAAACATGGAAACAACCAAAGTTCCCTGCAACAGATGACTGGATAAGTAAGCTATGGTACATATACACAATGGAATATTACTCAGTTGTAAGAAAAGATGAAATATTGCCATTTGCGACTAAATGGATGGACCTGGAGATCATCATGCTAAGTGAAATAAGGCAGACAGAAAAAACAAAGAACTGTATGACTTCACTCATATGCGGAATATAAAACTGAAAGCAAAGAAAAAAAGAAATGAACAAACAAATAACCCATGGACACAATCAATAGTTTAATGTTTTTTGGGGATGCGTGGGTTAGGGAGGGGAGAAAGGGGAGGGGGTGGGAGAGGAGGGGGGGAAGCTAAATATAAGGTGATGGAAAGAGAAGTCACATTAGGTCGTGAACTGATTATACATGAAGTTGACAATGCACTGTAGAATTGTATGCCTGAAACCTATGTAATCCTTGCTAACAGATGTCACCCCAATAAGTCTAACAATAAAAAAAATTAAAAAATAAAGAAAACCTATCTGAAAAAAATAATTATTGAAAATTTCTCTAACCTGTTAGAGGAAATGGACATATACACCTGGGAAGCACAGAGTGCCCAAAACAAGATGAACCCAAACAGGTCCACAAAAAGACATATTATAATTCAAACAGTAAACATTAAAGACATAGAGAGAATCCTAAAAGCAGCAAGAGAGAGGTAACTAGTAACTTATAAGATAACACCCATAAGACTATCAGCTGATTTTTCAACAGAAATACTGCAGGCTAGAAAGGAATAAAAGATATTCAACATGATGAAAACCAAGGAACTACGACCAAGATTATTATATCTAGCAAGGCTATCATTCAAAATTGGATAGATAAAGAGCTTCCCAGACAAGAAAAAGCTAAAGAAGTTTATCACTACCAAACCAATATTACAAGGAATATTAGAGGAACTTCTTAAAGATGGGGGAGGAAAAGAAAACAAAATTATGAGTAATAAAATGACAGTAGCTACATATCTATCAACAATTATTTTCAATTTAAATGGATTAAAAGTGCCAATCAAAACACATGGAGAGTATTGTACTGAGTGGAGTGTCAGACAGTAAAAGATAGATTCAAGTTGATTTCACTTATAGGTGGAACCTACAGAAGAATAGAGAATATATTCAACAATGTTGTAAACAATATTGTAATAACTGTGAATGGTGTCAGATGGGTACTAGATTTGTTACAGTGATAAGAGGAGGGCTAGAGGGGTAGATGAAAGGCAGAAAAAATTAAGAAGTACATAGTTAATAATATTTTAATCACACTGTATGGTGTCAAATGGGTATCAGATATATTGGAATAATGGCTTTGTAAGTTATATAAATGTTTCACACCATGTTATGCACCTGAAACTAATATAATACTATATGTCAAATGTAATTAAAACAATATTTTTAAAAAACCCACAAAGTGTTCAAAATAGCAGCATTTCATTTTTGGTTTTTTTTTTTTTTTCATTTCAAGCAAAAAATTTACATAAACATCTTATTATTATGTTCCAGTATTTCATATTATCTTTTATCTAAGATACATTACCTTAGATAAATTTTCTATTGCCTAAGACAGATGTGAGAACAAGAATCAAGATTACCTGTTAGCTACCTATAGACCAGGGTTATTTGGCAATGCAATGTTGATATTTGGGGTCAGATAAATCTTTAGAAAGTATGATGCAGGGGTTGGTGGAGGACTACTCTGTACACTGTAGAATATTTAACAACATCCCAGGCCTCTACTCATACTAGATGCCAGTTTAATCTAGATGCCCTTACCAGTTGTGAAAACTCAAAATATTTCCAGACATTCCAAATATGCTCAGGAGGGAGTGGGTCCAAAATCACCCATGATTGAGAACCACTGCTCTAGGGCATAGCAAACTGCAGGCATATGATTCACACCAAGTGATGTCATTAATGCAAGAGAGACCTGGGGATTTCTTGGAAACCTAAGAAACCTGATGTGCATTTTCTGGTGTTTATTATTTGCAGCAGTTTAACTTAATGAAACCACAGGCCTACTAAATTTACTGTCCAGTTGATAATTTCTTCTACTAAGCTTTTCTGTGTCCAACAGACTTGTCCAGGATTCTGGGTTAACTTAGATAAGGTTCACTTTGAATTGGGAAGTAATGTTTAAGTTCCAGGCCATGAAGACAGAGTACCCAACTAAGGTACTCTACAGTGGTGAGTAAAAACAAAAATAGAGGACTACACCTGGTAGAGCAAGAATTCCAATTACCACTGGGCTGGAGAACTTGAAAAGAAGTAAAGTACTGTAAATATGCCTTTTAATCAGATTTTATTCCCATAGCTTCAAACCTCAGGAGTTTTACCCAAAGCTCTCAATGCAGTTTAGCAGAAGCCAAACCACACAACTGAAACATTGAACTTCAGAAGTAAAGCGAAACTCAGAGAAGTTTTGCCAGCTCAGACTAGAGCCACACTTTCAAAGACAGCCTGATTAGTAAAAAAGTTAGCATGAAAATGGGGTTCTCAGCATTTCTTCACTTGCTGGCACTGGTTATCAGTCTTGCTAAATCTTCAGTTATACTCTCCAGTCCTTGAAAACTTAGAATCTTTTGGGATTCCAGAGTGCCATTCATAAATTGTTGTGGTTTTTTTTGTTGTTGTTGTTATTGTGGGCCACTGAATAAATACTACAGGAAATCTTTCACAGTTACCTTAATGGTGATAGACTTTTAAAATTTGGAAGGAACTGGTACAGATAGTTTTTCCCTAAAAAATTTAGTTGCACTATTATTATCTGTTCCTCATTATATGTGGGCTATTCCAATTACCCACAGCCCATAAAGTCTCAGAAAAAGCCACAAATAAAATAACAAGTGTTGGAAAAGCATTATGAAGTTTCATATTTTCAAACCGACCATAGAAGGCAACTGCAATGACATACAGCTCATATTTGTCTTGCTCTGAATAAAGATCTATATAATTTTTCTAGTAGAAGTTCTCTTTATCTTATATGAAGGGTCACAAGTAATAGGCTCAGAAAATAGACAAAAACCAGAGTATAAAAATGGACATTTGAATGCATGGACTGGTCAGATAAGCAAGTGATTGGAAAAACCCCCTCTCATGTGGCAATGATCATACACAGGATGAGGCACGAGGGCATCATCACTTAAATTTTCAATGGGAAAAATAATTATTATGAGAGAAATGCTAGTAACCATTTTAACAGATTGTCTCCATTGTAAGTTTACAGTTTATTTACTTGAGAAACATTTCTTGAATACCTACTGTATATGAGACATACTTTCTGACTTCTGATATAAAGGAAAAGTCGTAGATTCATGACAGTGAACTAGTAGATAAGCTATAAGAATAAAAAGCACAATAAGAAATGTTAGATAGATTGCTATGGGAATTTAAATAAAAAAGATTGATTCTAACTGTAGGAGTAATACTAAGTTCATGGAAATAATAACATTTGATCTGTAACTTCAAGGCCTACCTTGAATGCATTCTTAAAGAAAAACTTCACAATTTCTATTGTCAAAATACTTTCCAGAAGCATTTCTTTTCAATTCTACTGTAGTTTTGGCATTAGTAAATGTCTCTCTGTTCTGCTACTAGATTAAGGCTCTTTGAGAGCTGTAGTGTGTAATTGTAATATTTCTATTCCCCTTGTTGTTGCCCAGTACAATACCTGAAGTACCACAGCCACCTAGTAAATGTTATAGATTTTATCTGACCTGAAAAATGAGATGTTTTATTGAATATTGCTATTATCTCTGTGATTTCCTAGAGTGGAAGCTTACTCTCATGAGCAATTAAGAACATAAAAAAATATATTGATAAGAAAACATGATTGCCCTCCACTTCTAACACTCACCCAACTTCTCTTCTTTTTTTTTTTTTTTTTTTGATGCACATCACCATAAAGAAAATAGAATGGCTTATCAGACTAATGAGCCAACTGTTGGCACAGACTTGCCCTGATGTGAGGAGGACTATCTAGTATTGCCTGGTATGGGGTGGATAGGAAAGTCTAATCTCAGATTATATTTAAAGACAATTTCAGTCTCACATTAAACTACTTCTTCCAATTTATTATTTAAAGATTATTATTTGTATTTAGTCTTTCTATTCTTGTAGAGTGGGACCAACAGCATGACCAGAAATTGGTATCTGTCTTGTTCAATGATTATATGCCAGAATAGTTCCTGGCTCATAAAAGGCAGTTAATGTATATTTGCCTATCTCCTGAATAAATTTGTTCAAAACCTTTTTGAGAGTGAATACTATCAGAGGCCCCAAAACTACCTCAAATAAATATATAATAATTGTGTGCTAACTAAATGAATAAATGATTCACCAATCATAATTTCTATATATTTGCAAAAATCTTATCCTGCTGATTATATTTAAATATATATATATACATATATACATATATATATATATGTATATATATATATACATATATATATATATATATATATATATATATATGTATATATATATATTTATATATGGAAGGAGCAAGAAAATAGCAGTGTGTTGGGAGCCATGCAGGCTGGCTTTGGGGAAGCATGACTTGTTTTACTTCTGCAATCTGGAAGGTGCGTACTGCTCACTGAGGAATCTGGCTGATAAGGCCAGTTCCTTGGGAGACTCTAAAGAAAGAAGACTATCTGGGTACTTGGAAGAAATTCCTTGGGAAACTGACTCCCTCTCATTTACTCTGACCTTCAAGTTAACTGGCAGAGAGTCAGGGATGTTTTATGATTTGTCCTGGAGTAAGATAATGCATATTTGTTTCTCCTGTGCTGCACTATGCTGTGGGGATATATTGGGGAGAAAAAATAAACTCGGGGCTGGTTGCTAAGAATGCTTCCAGTCCTCCCGGACCCTCTTTGTCTCTTTCTTTCTTTTTTTCCTTAAACCTCGCCCCCCACTTCAGGTACTGTTCTCTGGAACGCCGAGGCAGGACCCC